>CM060861.1:1481186-1846186 GCA_030737845.1 Acorus calamus | reverse complement strand
GGATTTGAATTAATAAATATCTTAAAAAATGGGCTGGAATTCAAATTCAGATACAACTGTATCTGGATTTGAATGAATAAATACCTTAAAAAAATGGACTAGAATTCAAATTCAGATACATGTGTCTCTGGATTTGAATTAATAAATACCTTCGAAGAATGGGCTGGGATTCAAATTCAGATACAGGTGTATCTGGTTTTGAATTAACAAATACCTTCAAAGAATGTGCTAGGATTCAAACTCAGATATAGGTGTATCTGGATTTACATTAACAAATACCTTCAAAGAATGGACTGAGATTTAAATTCAGATACAGGTGTATCAGGATTTGAATTAATAAATACCTTCAAAGAATGGGCTGGGATTCAAATTCAGATACAGGTGTATTTGGATTTGAATTAACAAATACCTTCAAAGAATGGGCTGAATACAGTTTTATCTGGATTTGAATTAACAGATACAGATTCAAAATACCTGAACGAATCGCCAATGTTTGCTCCACGAATTGAATACAAGATAAAAAAGGTTGCAATCGAAATCAAAATCAAAATCCTCGCAAAAACTGCAATCAGGTTGAATTTTCTATTTTTGTAAAATAGATGAATTAATATATGTTTTGTGATCACAATCTCTTTCGATTGATATGATTGTTTTAAAAAAAAACAAAAAACAAATCATCGAAAAAACAATATATATAGACGAAACAGATCGTAAGGGTTTTCTGTTTGTTTCTTTAAATTAAATTGTTTATTTAAAAAAAAAAAGAAAAGCATATCATAACCACCTCCATTGATTGTGGGCCATTAATTGTGGGATCAGTTACAATATGAAAATACAATTTAGGAATGAAGGGTAATTTAGATATTTCATCTTTGCCATCTCATGGGGCTTTAGATGGGGCCTATGAATTGGGGCCCAAAAATCATTATTGTAAAAAAATATTCAGTGCTGCTACATGGGCCCCAGAAATTAACCCCCATTTGAAAGCCCCAATAGGTGGCACTTTCTTATTGGTTCCTTATTTGACTTTTTCTAACTACGAAAATGACAATGACAAGACTACCCTTCTTATAATTTTAAAAAGTGGTTCCAACTAACTAACATCCTCATTAAACCTGCAACTGAATCCCACAAAAGGGGGCACCATTAAATCATCTCCCCACGTAACATATTTTGAAAAAAAATTGAATTTTAGGGTTCCGACGTAACATATACAAAGATTACATAAGGACAATCCATGTATCTTAATCAACTGTACCTGTATCTGAAAACCTGTTATGAAAATAAATATGAATATGACGCAATTATGTAGCAATAAAGATCCCATTAGTCACATTACATGCTATTAAAAAGTAGCCTAGTGTATTAAAAACTTCAATCTTATATTTTGGAATACTCAACTGTTTTTTTTAAATCCTTTGATGAAAATAAATTAATGTTTTTATAAACATTGTATGTATCTTAATCAACTGTATATGAAGTTGTTGTATAAAACATGTTTAAATCTTTGACTGTATCTGAAATAACAAATATCTGGTAGCATTTATTGATGTGGAATTTGGCTGTTTATATGTATCCGAAATATAGATGGTATATATGGTTTTGATTTATCTTATATTTGTTTAGAAACTCTTGATTTAATTTTTAAGATACACATGTATCTTAATAAACAAAATGCACATTTCATACAAGTGAATATGCACTATATTTGAAAATCTTGAATCTGAATGAGTCGAATAATGTTGATACAAAACTAAAAAAATATGATGAATGACACAATATGCATAATTATATACAAGTACACAATCATAAACAATTGTACAGATCATATTTGGTACACAATAATGCATGTAAATCAAGATACAAGCCCTGTATCTGAATTTAAAATAAAATTCAGATTCAATACATGTATATGATGATTCAAATGAATGACGAAAAATCAAAATCAACATAATATATTCATATCAAAAAAGATTAGCATGTTTATATGTATCTGAAATATAGATGGTATATATGGTTTTGATTTCTCTTATATTTGTTTAAAAACTTTTGATTTAATTTTTAAGATACACATGTATCTTAAAAAACAAAATGCACATTTCATACAAGTGAATATGCACTATATTTAAAAATCTTGAATCTTCATGAGTCGAATAATGTTGATACAAAGCTAAAAAAATATGATGAATGACACAATATGCATAATTATATATAAACACACAATCATAAATGATTGTACAGATCATATTGGTACACAACAATGCATGTAAATCAAGATACAAACCATGTATCTGAATTTAAAATAAAATTCAGATTCAATACGTTTATATGATGATTCAAAGGAATAACGAAAAATCAAAATCAACATAATATATTCAGATCGAAAAAAGATTAGCCTGAATGGATAGTCATTGTCTACATCACAAACTGGTCACAAATAAAATTAAATGAATCAAAATTCTTCTCTTCTCCACCGATCGAACTGAAACAAAAATAAAATTCGATGTTTGTTTTCAAATCCACCGATCCATCTGAAAACTAAAAAAAATGCAAAATCTTATAATTTTTGGGATCCGAAAAACCTAACCTGGATGTATCAATTTCGGATATGATCAATTGAAAAAAATGGTAGATATTTTATTTTCTTCTCTGATTTATATTGATTTGATAGCCATTGAAGAATGAATCAACGGCGGTTGATGATTGATCTTGACGAGATCTTCGGGCCGATGATCTGATCTTGTTGTTAATGTTGCTGATTTTGTGATTCTTAAAAAAAAAAAAACCCGATCAAAAATGGTAGATTGGATTTGTTAATAAAGAAAGAAACAAAAAGATTAATATATATTGTAACCGCTCCTGCATTAAAGGAAAAAGATCGGTTATCAAATAAATAAATAAAATAAATCGTAACTAACTCGGATTAATTCGGACGGTTATGCAAAAATGGTAATATTAGTTGGGGGGGTAATATAGGTATTTCAAACATGGGGCTTGTGTTGGGGTCTAGCAATTGGGGTCCAAAAATCATTATTGAAAAATATTTAGTGAAGAAGAATAATTAATACGCCATACAAAAAAAAAAATTCAAAATACAGATCGTGGAAGGAGAACAAAATATATAGTGCAGGATGCCAGGGAAATAGATAAAGGAGAGTTGCATGAGGGAATCCAGTGAAGATGATATGTGAAATTTGAGTCTATAAAAAAAATATTTCTCTCACCTCTAATTTAGATGTTATAACTTTTTTATTACAATCAAAGGTGACATTGTCTTATACATTATGGTAACATGAATTCAATATAAAAGTAGTTTTAGGATAAAGATTAATTTAATGTGAAGGTTATTTTTTAAATAATTTTAAATAATTATTTAGATAAAAAATACTAAGAATATTAATTATATATACTCTTGAATGAATGAATGAATTAGATAATAAAAATAAAATCAAAGTATTGACAAAAACCACTTACTCTTTCTTATGTATCGAACTTGTATATGTACTAATCAATTCTCTTGAGATATAAACATATTTAATTAAGCAGAAGATTAAAACATGGTTAAGCAATCCCCAATAAAAATATTCAAAATATTAAAAACAAAATATATTCATCATCCTAAAAACAATCATCATAAAAAAAGAACCAAATTAATCTAATTATAATTGAAAACATAACAAAACATTAACCATAAAATATAAATATAAAAGAATAAAAAGTAAAATCGTTTTCTAAATAGAAGACCACACACAAAAAAAAGAATGAATAAAATAGGAGCGGCGGGACATTTATAGATTATTTGTTAGGAGGATTTTATCCTAACATCATGTCATATATTTTATATTTATTAAATTTGGGTAATTTATAAATTAAATGATTTTTTTTGGTAGGATGGGTTAGAGTATTTATCATGACCTGTTAATTATTTTGAATTATCATCTGTTTTCTATTTGAACATTTGAATTAGATATGGATATGATTTTATCCAGGCCCGCCCTGGGTGTAGGCTAGTAGACAATCGCCTAGGGCCCAACCTGGGAAGAGCCCCCAACTGACCAGAACAAACAATATATACTTCTCTTATGGGCCTTAGTCTGGCCCACCATGAAATCTGGTTGTTTTAAACCAAAGGACCCAAGTGAGAAAAATGTAAGCAATCTCAACCATCCAAATAAAATTTCATTAATCGAATGATTATAATTCTTTCTATATAATTAATTTTTAAAACTTATTCTAGAAGGTGAATAGTCACCCCCTTCTCAAATTTTTTCTTTCTTTCTTTTTAGGGTTTCTCAATGGCTATATTTTATCTCATAATCTCATGCCATTTTACTTAGGGTTTGAAATTTACATCTTTCTCCATCTCTAGCTCTCTCACTCTTTTAATCATTCCAAAATAAATAAAAAAATCAAAATCTAAAGGTTTTGCAACAATATCTATTGATCTCCATTTTAAGGTAATTAGCCCCTTCTTGAATCTTCATTTTGCTTAATTTATTTTTTTTCCCTTTTTCTTGTTGGATATATATTTTCTTACAATTATATTAATATATTTTTGTTAATTGGAGATGATATTAAAAAATTAGGCATAAAAATCTTATTTTTAAAATGACAAATTGCTTTTTAAATAAAATGATTTTTTTTAATGTGATAGGTCCATTTTAAAAGTTAGCCTAGGCCCATCTAAAATTTCAAGTTTTTGGGCCGTCGCTGATTTCATCATATTTAAATTTAATTTTTATATTAAAGGATAAATTAGTAACATAAAATTGGATCTCTTTCTAATACATATCATAAAATTATAAAATATTCAAAAACTGTTTTATATAAATAAATCTGATGTGGGAAAGATATTGGATCGTTTTTTACCCACTTGATCTCTCAAATTACGTCTCATGTCTATCTCATCTTATGAAGATCTTTGAATATAATAGATTCAATTATCTTTTCTATCATCTATAATATTTTTAAATATAGATAATTTTATTTTTTGATATATCTCTATTTAATATTAATTAATAGTAAATAATATTATTAAATTTATGATTATTCTATATTGTAATAATAATAATAAAAAATAAGCAATACATATGATTAATCGTTAAATTTATGAAAAGATAAAAAATGAGAAATAAAGCAACGGTTAAATTTACATAAGGATAAACATAGTAATAAAAGTCAGTTTACATTTTTTAACAAAGGGTTAAATACGTATAACCATCTGAAAGTTAGTGTATATCCATATAACCCCTGAATTATTATATAGTTAAGTATTTAGCCTTTTAGTTAATTTTTCGTAAACAAAAAAAGAATATGTTAGCAATTTTTGATTGGAGTTAATTCACATATTCATATAACTTCATGATTTGTTCAATAATTTCAAATGGACCCAAATATATGACCAAAATGACTTTATAATTCAAATATTCATTAAACCCCTTGATTTGTTTAAAAAAAATCAAAATGACTCACTTTTTAATTTCACATGTCCATATAACACCATACTTTGTACAAAAAAATGTAAAAGAACTCAATCTTCTTCCCAACTGTCATTTTTTTTTATCTTTTTCTTCTTCCCCTGGCGTTGTTTGGAGACTCCGAAAGAAGGGTCTTCAACACAACCCATTTATCCAAACCTCAACAGATCGAAAATCTTTCTCATTGAACTCCTCACCTACCCAAAACCATGGCCTTCAACATCTTCTTCACCAATCACCACAGCATCACTACTCCTCTGGCTCTGAGCCTCATCATCTCTCACGGCCTACCACCACTGACTTCATCCTCCCACAAAACCACACCATCCCTTTGGGAGCTTGAATGCCGGGACCTCTCATCACTACCCCTCTCAATGCCGCCCGCCTCAAACCCTTTATCGACGCGCCGCCTCCATTTCCTCCTGACCCATTTCCCTCGTAGAGCTCCCTTTCCCATCCGCTGACGTGGGCCTCCCCGATGCCTACGAGAACCTCGACGAGCTCCCCTTGACCGATCTCGACGCTCCTTCTTTGAATCAACTAAGATCCTCCTCGGCCCTTCTCTCCGGTAACTCTTCTCCGTCTTCACCATCGGCGTTGAGAAGGCTTGTCCGTTGACAACTGCCAAAGAAGAAGAAAAGCATAAGATATTTTGGTTTTTAAAAAAGACAAGGTCTGATTGGGTGATAAAAGTCAGGTGAGTGCGAGTGAAAGTGACATGGGTAGTGAATGTCTGATTAGCTTAACTTGGCCACATTTTAAGAGTGTTAACGGTAGGGGGCAGGGGGGCATATCGATTTATAGAAAACTTTGAGGGGGTTATTTGGATTTTTAGAAAAATCAGGGGGGAATGTGGATATCAACAAACTTGTAGGGTGTTATATGCATTTTTCCCTTTAACAAATAAAATAATCTATCTATCTATCTATCTATCTATTATATACTAAGCTAAAGTGTTTAAATTTTCAAGTCTGTTCCTTTGTAACATTTTCATTTTTTGAATTTGTCATTAATTATTAATTATCTTTGATATTATATTAAGGTTAGTAATGAAAAAATATTTTTATTAGTTTTATATTTAGATAATGATAAAAAAATCTATATATTTATATATGTGTATATAAATAAATTGGATAAATTCATATTCATATCATCAAATTAATCTTAATATTTTTAATGATTTTTTAAAGATCTAATTTTGGGTCAAACATGAGTTGCAATGTTCGATATCAATTGTCATCGTGAAATGATAATTTTTGAGAAAAAACGCATTTCACATTCATGAGTATCTATTGAAAAGTTCTCTCCAATGAGATATTGATCATCCAAATTAGATTTATAATTGAAAAGTTATGAATTTTTAAATAATTTTTAAATATTTTAATTCATGAATTTTTTTATCTGTGTAAACATTGGATAATTTCATCCATATATACTAAATCTTAATGATTTTTTTTGTATATATACCCCTAAAATCATATTTTAGCAAAATATTCCTCACGATTTGTTATTTGCAGTTATACTATTTGAAAATGTTTAAATTGTACATGAAATTTATTTATTTATTATTATCTATTTGAGGTTTAGAGTTTCAAATGATATATTTTTACAATATAGGGTTGGTAGAAGGGTATATATATAAAAAAAATGATTTTCAATTGTAGCATATCATTTTTATGTGTAATTTTAAAATAAATTCTAACTTATTTAATCATTATTAAAAATTTTATCATAACATTTATGTATATATAACATGATATATTATATTACATATAAATAGATTGAAAAAAAGTGAAGGTATCAGTGTGAATATTTTTTTTACTCGCACATCGTGCATGAGGAAGACCAATTTATATCTATATCTATATCTATACTATTATAAAAAGTACAAGTTGAAGAAAAACATTTTAACCGATTTTACCCCTTAAAATTTATTTAAAATACATCTATATTCATAAAAAAATCTTATCTATACTTGTAATATGATAGATTTTATCATATAATTTCTAATATATGTTTGAAGTATAAAATTATTTTGTTTGAAATTATATTTTTTGAAAATTTAAAATTATGTGTGAAATTTAACAATCCAAATTTAACCTTATAAATTTAATTATAAATTTTTTATTAAATTATTATGTTATAACGTAATATACGAATTTATTTATATGTTATCAATGTTAGAATATCTACATTATGATTTTAACACTTAATCAAATAATCAAAACAAATTAATAATAAATAATAATATTAAAAATAATTCACGTGTAATACCCGTGTGCATCAACTGGTAAAAAAAAAGAGTAAGTGATAGACAGAGAAGGAGTGACCAGAATAATCCAACAAAATAAAATAAAAAAAATAATTAACGCCATTTATCGAAAGCCGAACCCCAGAAATAAAAAAAGTGACGAAAAAAAAAAATCACGACTTTATTGTGTTGTTACTATAAAGCTTGGAAGAAACCCCAGCAGATCCGTCTCCACGATCTGCTCTATGGGGTTTCGATGATCCTTGTTTTTTTTCATAATCGAAACCCTAATTTTATCGAAGATTCTCTGATTCGAATCGGAGGTTAGGATTTCTTCTTTTATTATTTTTTCTTGTTATTTTGGGGGAAGTTAAGATGCCGGAGGAGGATCTGGTGGAGCTGAAGTTCCGTCTCTACGACGGGACCGACATCGGCCCGATCCGATACGCCGCGTCATCGACGGTGACGATGCTCAAGGAGCGGATCGTCTCGGATTGGCCACGAGGTTTCAAATTTTCGCTTTTTAATTTGGATTCAATTTGTTTGGGTTTCGTGATTCTGTTATTTTGCGAGAAATTTGGTTTCTTGAGGGATAATTCGTTCCCTCTTAGGGAATTCGATGATGGAAATTTGTTTCTTTTGGAGTGGATTTGCTTTCGGTATGGTTTATATTCAATTGAATCGGTGACTGATTCTTGGGCTGATGTGGTTTTTCTTGATTGTGTGGGCAGCATTTTGTTTTTGAACATTGGTTGAATTTGTTTACCATTTGAAACACATCTATAGAAATCTTAGATTATGTGGTTGATTATGGAGAGACATGTGAATTCTATAGAGTTTAAGTCGTTACGCCATTGATGCATAGAAAGGTCACTCTGGTCCCAATTTTTGTTCATGTGCAAGGGTTAAATGTTATTGACTTATTGCATGCTTTCTAGTATGGATGCATCTGTCCGTCTGCATATTATCTCTGGTTCATAACATGTTGGTTGTTGAATACTTTTGTATTCTGTAATAGTATAATTCTGTTCTCATATACATTCACACATAATATTCTTTCAGATTTTTTTTTCTTTTACCTTTTTGCATGTGCTGGGTTGTTCTATTTTTACTTATAATTTATTGCATTTGTTCAAGGAGAAAGATGCATTAGGAATTTGACCCATTGTTTCAATAAGCAGCCTACTTTGGTGGATGTCTCACTTAATAGAATTATTATCTGCTGGGTTGGTCCATTTACCTATAATCCTGGCCTAGCTGTGCATTTTAAGACCTAATATGTTTAATCAAATTTATTGTATTGGAAGGAAAAGAAGCCTTTCTAGTTGCTTTTAACCTATATGATATAGAATTGAGACAAAGAGAGACAAAGGACAGATACAGAGACAAATGAGGAATGAGAGAGTGGAGAACATTAACTGAAGTTTTCAATTTTCATTTGCCCACTCCTTCCCTGTCTTCTCCTTTCATCCCTTTCAATATCCTTCTTCTCTACTCGTTTGCTTCTCCTCTTCTACCTTCACCAGCGACACTGTTTTTTTCCCTTCATCTTCTAATATCCTTCCTCACCGTCTCTCGTCTTCTACGCCTTCTTATTCACTGAGTTCCTGCTTTCATCTAGGCACTTGGTTCCTGTGATCATTGTGCTCCGTGTGGCATTTTTGAAACCTTTGGTGTATGCTGCACATGAACTCCTTGGAAATCTAAGAAAATGTGTTCTGGGTGGTCATATAAAAACTCGTTCATAAATTTTAAGAAAACCTGGATAATTCATGAACTCAATATTAAAATTCTATAAATAAAAAATTGTGACATCTAGAAATATTATAAAAAAGCTGTGTCATCTCATCCATGAAATTTCTATCTTGTTACCTAACTTCTACATATTTTTGATGTTATTCACCTATTAACTTTTGAGTAGTGTGGGTCATCTGCATTCACAATTTCACATTTACATTCTTCCTCAGACACCTTGTTGGGCTATATGGTTTATAGATATTAAAAAATTATTTGAGGGAAAGAATTGGTATCTGGGTAGTACTTGGGCCTTCTGTGATTTTTCTACTGAAAGATCGGACTATTTTCATTATAAGAGTGGAGTGAATTTTTATGTCGGGTAGTGGAAGATTTTGTATTGAGCGAGAATGTAATGTAAGGTTCTCAGTGGGCACACCTGTTGTCTCCCACCTTTCTTCTTTATTGCTCCTGCATCTCTCATAAGTTTGCCTAATATAATGGATTGTGAATGCCAATTTCTTCTAAAAAAAGCTTCCAAGGAATGTGCATTTTGTCAATACGACATAGGTCATTGCAACTGTTTGGGATGGTATCATTTCCAAACCCGTTTGTTTCAATCCTATAAGATGCCGACGTTGATTAGATTTATCCTTCATAGCCTGTGGATGTGGTATTTAGTTATTACAATATACCAAATCTTTCGTAATTTGTTAATTGGAGCATTGGGAAATAAGGTTATTTCATGGACAGTGAGTCCTCGAGGGTACTCAGCAAGTGCATGTCATCAACTACGGCATCACATTAAAAGACAGCCCTGTTCGCTGAAGGTCTATGGATTTGGCTGATGCTCTTTAAGTTCTATGTACATCTATTATCCGTGTTGAACGACAATAGTTTGGCAAGAAATTTGTTTGTAGTAATGGTATTCACTTGCATGTTGTTGAAACTTGAAATTGAGTCCTATATGATAACTTGTTTGGGCCACTGATTTGGCACAGCATGTTCTTTATCTTTGTTGGTAAATCTGTAGAATTTTATGATTTTTTTTGGCTGGTTAGATAAAAAGATCATACCGAAGGCTGCAAATGATGTGAAGCTGATAAGTGCTGGAAAAATCTTGGAGAACCATAAAACTGTTGGCCAGTGTAAAGCCCCTTTTGGCGAGCTTCCTGGAGGGGTTATCACGATGCACGTTGTTGTGCAACCTTCAGTGGCAAAAGCAAAAACAGGTATGTTGCATTTTGATTATATTGGTGCATGTATGAAGCATCTTGGAATCTATATAACATTTGTTCTCCTGCTGTTTATTAGCATGGAATTTACTGGTGTAACAAATGAACATAAAATTGGCGAGTAGGAAAGCATTTTGTCCCCCCCCAAAAATGGCTTTAGTATGTTTCTTTTATTTCAAATTATGTCTGGTAAATGAATGGCATTATTCTATGACATTGTCCTAGAAACTCTGTATTTTTTTTCATATAATATCACTGCCTTTGATTTATTTTTATTTTTTAAAAATGATTTAGGAGCAGTCTTATTAAAATAGAATCCTCCCCATACAAAAGGGGAGATGAGGGATCCCCGTACAAAATAATAGAAAGATAAAGGAAGAAGAGAGATGATGCTCCACAAAATTGGAAGACCATCTCAACAACAAAAGAAAACCCTATTACCTCACCTCCCAAATAAAAAATAATCACATCCTTTAAATGTTTGGCTTATTATTTTCTTCCTCTTACCATGTAAGCTGGGGTCACATGGACTATACTGTTTCAATTAGATAAAGGAACAAGACACTGATTGATTTGTGTGCAATAATATCTAAGGTTTTCAACAGGCAACACAATGAAAGGTATTGTAGTTATATGTATGCTATGCTAGATTTGTCTAACCAGTAGCTGCTAAATTCATCGATGAGATTGATGCCTTTTCCATCATTTCTTTTTGTGCAATTAATGTAAGTAGGTAAGTTTTCAATATGAATCTGAATTCCTTTTTTTTGGGTTGGGGAGGGAATCCGTTTCCATGGGTGACATTGTTTTATTCAAATTTTTTTGGAGGCTTGAGATTCATTTATTATAGAGGAATTCAGGGGAAATAGAATTTTTGGTCATCTTTAAATGCATGGAGAATTCAGGGGAAAAATAATTTCTAAGGGAGTCACTGTGATGAAAAAATTGAAAGGGTAAATTTAGAAAATCATTTTCAGCATATAGCCGAGATGCTTCCCATAAAAAAAAGATGGGGCAGTTGTTGTGCTCGAAAAAGTTCCTCAAGCTGAAGGGTGATCGAGTAAGAAGGCCAAAATATCTCAATTCCTGGTGCCATTGGGCGATTCAGCTAGCTCGTAATCAGGTGGTTGTCAAAGGAGTCACTCCAATGGTGGAAAACATTTGGGATGTTGTGGAAAGATTTATGAGGGAGTGGGGGTGTATTGCTCTTGTAGAGAGGGCGGAGTTTGTGAATGATATTTTAAATTTGGGATGTTTGCGGAAAGATTTATTAGGACTAATGCCTACCATTCCTTTCAAAAGAAAAAAATATTACTTTAAATTCTGCATGCAGGTTGGTATCTCTGGGATATATGTAATCATATTTCTCAGATGTTCTGTGATATGACTTATTAGCTTTTTTTGGTACTTTGCAAATGGTGTATCTGTTTCAGTCTTGATAGGATTTGTTTCCTTTTATCACATTTTTGTAACATTTGAATCATTAATAGCTGAACTGACTTGAACAGATACCCTACAGGATATTAAACTGCCTCTGTGAGTTCATACCTACTAATTGATTATTAGCCACTGATGCATATTCAAACTCCGCGATTTGGTTATTTGCCATATTATTTATATGATTAAGTGTGTTTTGCATTAAGCTTAATTTTATTCTCACTGGTGATCAAGTATTGTTAATAACAATTACTTTGCTGTTTTTTCACTAATCAGAGAAAAAGGTCGATGAGTTGCCAAAGAAGACCACATGCTCGTGCTCCATATTATAGAGCATAAATTTTTTTAGGGCAATCATAAAACATCCTCCCGTTGGCAAGGAATCTGCCAGTTATACAGTACATGACCTTTCAGCATCGCCTGCTGTTGTTGTCCAAGGAGACCTTCAAATGTGCTCTGTATGATTTTGAGGTCAGTTAATTCAATGTTGTTGTGGTTTCAGTCGATAGCAAGCATAGGTGGAACAAAGTGTCCTGGATCTCAAAAAATACTGCATCAGTCATGCGATCGGCCTTCAAATCTGCGGCCTTTGTTCATTTTACTCTTTGTTTATCTTTTCAATTTTCAAAATACAGTACCTTGCCTATATATTTGAAACTGATTGTACCATTACCTGGGAGTATACATGAGTTTGGTGGGGTTGTTTCTATATAGTGGCACCAGGTGTGTACCAAAATCTTTGCAACTAATGCTTTAGTGACATGAGTGAAACCTGTATTCTCACTCTTGGGAATCTAAACTGTCTATTGCAAGGCTCAGGGGATTGCCAGGGGAAGACTGGAATTGCTCATCTACATATATGTATACCAATAAATTAAAGCACTCTCTAATGTCATTGTGGAAAAAATTAATTTCACATAGCACAAAATTCTTGCATCTAACACGCTCTCGTACATCTTGTTTGTGGATGATAATTACCATACAAAAAACAAGTACAGGCAGACTATATTTTCTTAAAAGTCAATTTAATGCCTACATACAATACAAGAAAGCCAATAAATATCATCTGGAAGAGCATCTAATTCAGCTGTGAATGAATGGTAAACTATATAACATTCTTTAATATCAATAAGAGCTGCAATTACAACACTTTTGTAGTAGTACTTACTGCACCTGTAAACATTAAACACCACCAACCCATGCATCTTATATTATACTCACTGCATTCAATCATCAGCAACGCCAGGCGGAGGCAGCGATGACGGGCCTGTCCTGCCACCCCAACAACAAGCACCCATTGTCCTCAGTGAGGCGGTACCCGGTGGAGGAGTAGACACCAAGCAGAATCTTTGAGTGGGCCACGGTGTTTGCGCTTAGGGGCACCCCTTGGAAGCCTTTGCCTTCAAGTGTCTTCCTCCACCTCTCCAGCTTCTCATGCCTCACCACCCTCTCTGCCCCCTCAAACGCCACGATGTTCGTGATCTCCGGCCCGAAAAGGCCCTCCTCCACCCTCAACCTCTCCACCGAGCCTGCCGGGAATGTTGCGTCCAGCGAGTCGAATAACGCCGAGTAGTAGTGAAGCGCCTCCAGGAACCGGCCCAGGAAGTGGGGCACGTTGTGGCTCGCCTCCTGCTCAACCAGTGTCAATATGTTCGGGGCTTGGTCCCGGATCATCCCGATCAGTGGACCTAGCTGCGCCCCGTTCACCCTGTGCATGTAAACAGCCTGTCAATTATCTGAACAATATGCTCTGATATGTATTTGAGTTTGACTTGTATTTTATATATATATATATATATATATATATATATATATATAAACTCATTGTTGATCTGAACTCATTAACTCATTAACTCAGTAACTCATTTCTCTCCGAGGGTTGCCCTACGGGGTAAAGTAGTCTTGCGAGGCCTTAGCCCCCTAACGGGGGTGCCCCTTCGGGGTAACTCGTTTTTGTAAACCACATCCGCCTTCGTCTCGCGTGGAGCCGAATAGAAGCGTCGGTTATGCCTCTCGGTCAGAGACAGTGTGAATTGGGGCGGAGAAAGAAGAAGGTTGGTTACCTTTCCTTTATCGAGAAAAGAGCCGCTTCTACTGCTGATCAAGGCTTGCTCGAACGAATTTTTTCAGACCTGCTTAGCGTCACAGGCGAGCGACCCCTAGCCACCCTCGACTGAAAGGAGGGGTCTTCCGTATGTGGAATAAGTCTTTCTTGTTCTGTTCTTTATAATTCTTTTTGTTCTTTCTGTCTCCCGACGTCTCTAGTGGGCCCTCTTGGCCCCGCACGACCACCTTGGCTTATTAAAGAATCCTGCTGCCGTCTCGATATATATATATTTATATATATTTATGTTCAATTATGTTAAATGATAGTTGTAATTCTTAAAATTTAAATAAACACATTGAGTGAAGGATAGAAAATTTTACCATTTTAACATCTAATGACCTTAGTCTTGATGTTAAGATTTATTTGTTTTCTCATTCATCACCTCAAAATAATCTGAATGCATTTGGATTATATATTATAAATTATATATGTTCGTAATGTATCTTTTTTAAATTCAATTATATTTCGTGATAACTATAATCTTCAATATTTAAATAACACTTTTATCCTGTTTGTCTTTAAAATTTCAGATTTTAATATTTAGTTTTTATTATCAAGTCAGCTTGTGTGTATTTAAACTTATCAATTACTCTTTTTTTTTTAATCTTCATTTTGATCTAAAAGCTGAAAACTCGATGCGATCAACCCTTAAAACTACCTTAAAATAATCATCCAAAAAATGCTATATACTCTATCAATGTCATGTGCATTTTGGTGGATTCTTTTTCTGTATATTTTATATCAATATAACATCCAAATAAGATTAATCCAGATAGATAATATGATTTGTGAGTGTGGATGTAAGTATCCTAACGGATACAGATTGAATAGGCTCATATCCGTATCTATATCCGAACTGGATATTTGAAAAAATAGATGTATCCGATAGATATTGAAGGTACACAGATAATTATTCGAATACCAAAAATTTAAAATGAATATAGAAATAATTAAAATATGTGAAGATCTGATATTCATAAATAGAAATTATATATCTAATATTTGAAATATGTAAAAAAAAATCCAATAATTTCTTAATAAAATATGAAATTATTAGCATACACATAAACCATTACATGCTCTAAAGTAATAATAAAAGATAAAACTCATACTAATCCTAAAATATAAATATATAATTAAATAAATAATAAAATAATGATATTTCATATTAAAATATTTTTTGGATCATATAATTTTACGGAAAATAATGTTCATATAATAAATAATGATATTCAAATATTTTTCATATTAAAATAATATTTTCCCTATATTTTATTTCATATAATTTTTTTTTAGATGATAATTTTTTAATTTTTCATATAATTGACAGAAATCGATATAACAATATTTGATCAATTGACATGCTTACCTGTGGAGCCGGTTCACGGAGTTAACCGCCAGCGCCTCCCCGACGCGGCGGTGGAGCATGTGAGGGCGGAGGTCCTCGAGCCTCACCCCGACGGGGTGGAACTCAAACGGCACGCGGAGAGAGCTCGCGAGCTCCGCGAGTCGGCGGCCCGTCTCTTTCACGGACTCAATCGGGGCCCCGACTCCGGTGATGCGTAGCGACGGCGGTCCACCTGGCCTGGTCGCGAGGGCCTGCATGAAAGATGGCCACTGGTAGCCCTGGAAGATGTCGAGGTCAATGACATGGACGCGCGACTCCCCTTCGAAGGCTTCGAAGATGGCTTGATTGGCTGTGAAGTGGGCGAACTTTATGTATGGGCATGCTTGGTAGACTATTTGGTAGAGTTTGTGGAGTTCGTGGGGGGGAGGAGGGAAGGGAGGAGGCGGGGAGGTGGAATTGGAGGTGGATGGGGTGGTGGTGGTGGAGGAGAGGCGGGTGCGGGTGGAGAGGGCGTCGACGAAACAGGCGGCGACGCGTTGCATGGAGTCGCCGAGGGGGGAGACGATTTGGCGGAGTTGGTAGAGGTGGCGATGGGCGGCGGGGTAGTCGGATTTGGCGACGGATTCGGCGCAGGCAAGGAGGAGGTGGACCAGTTGGAGGCCGCTGTCTTGCTCCTGCTTTTTTTTTTAGGTTAGGGGGGTGGGAGATTGTGTTATGGTTCAATTGATTAATTAATCTAATTCTTTTAAAAATGCTACTTAAATATATATATCATAAGTTTTACATATTAAACACGTGATGATCAATAATCACTTATTGATTTTTTCAGTGCCAGTTTGATTTATTCTTTCTGGTTTCCCAAAATAAATAAAAAATAAAAAAAATAAAAATTTTGAACATTGTGCTACTGTAATATATACTGCATTATCACTGGTTGAAGAATTATTTTTAAACTATAGATGAGATTATACAATGAAGAGAGTGTATCAGTGCTCATGGAACGTGGTGTTCTATTTTAACGACCATATGAACAGCTCAACGCGAAATTATTATGTACTCTATAAATCCCCATGAAAATCAAAGTTACATATGTAACGTATATGTAAGAAATTATGTACGAAGCATAAAAGACAAAATCGTTACATTTAAAAAATGAGTCATGCAGCCTATGATGCCTATAAGGCTGTATATATAATTGTTATCGAATAGTTCATGGTCCACTAATGTACTTAATATTACGATATATAAAACAAAGATCAAAAGCAAACACACATCACACAAGGAGTCAGACACACAGAGTGAGTGAGAGATCACAACCTGCTCCGGCTCACAAAGCAGAGGTCCAAGTAACTGATGGTACTCCTCCAACTGCTCCACCATCGTCGCCGTCGCCGTCGCCGCCCCTCCCTCCGCCTTAACCGTCTCCCTCCGCCGCCTCCCCTCCGCCTCCCCTCCGCCGCTCCCATACTGACTCATCCGATACAGCTCCCCCTCCTGAGTCATCTGAAGCCCCGCCGACACCGTGTCCCCACTCAAACACTCCAACAACGTCGGCAACACCCCCTCCGGCGCAAAACTCTGCAAGGACTCTCCGCCCTCGATGAATTCATCGACAGCCGGCAACGCAATAGAGGAGTTATTGTACACCCTGTGCATTGTGCATGTATAAGCCGGTCAATCATATGAAAAAAATTCATACATGAATCTGTGTAAAAAAAAATCATAAGCATCAATATTCGAATATCCAGAATGCAGATATAGATATTAGTGTAACCGATCCGAAACATTTATATGTTTATATTATATATTGTTCATATTTATTATTTTATATATGATTAATCACAATCATGTTATGTTATATTATATTATTAAATTTTCAATATTGAATGATATATGAAAGAGAAAATAATCTATAAAACCTAATTTTAATTTTCATCTCATTTATACCTCATATGATCATTTAAATTATTGTTAATATTTAAATATGTAAATTATTAAATTGAATAGATTATTAATACCCGTACCCGGATTTTTAGAATGGAATACAAATATTAAGGTATGACAGGCTTACCTATGCAGAGGACTTGGAGCCTTCCCTTTCATTGTTGTTAGGCTCATCGGATTCAGGTAACTGGAGCCACCGCCCCCGCCGCCGCCGCCGTACCACGTGGCACCTCCGGTGACCCTCTTTGGGGAGGAGACCATCATGTAGTCCCTCTTTGGGGAGGAGACCATCATGTAGTCCCTCTTTGGGGAGGAGACCATGTAGTCTCTCTTTGGGGAGGAGACCATGTAGTCTCTTTTAGGGGATAATATCATGTAATCTCGCTTTGGGGAGGAGACCATCATGAAGTCGGTGGAGGAGTCGGTGATGTCGGCGAAGAGGGCCTCCCACACTGAGTTCATGTCAGGGGACTGGACTTCCACGCCGCCATCGTTGTCGTCGTCGATGTCGAACTTTAGGCCTTCCAATGCGGAGAGGCCGGAGAGGGTGGTGTCGGAGGTCGGGAGGATGTTGGATTCTGATACGGAGGCGGTCGGAGAGGTTGGCGTCGGCAGCAGGCATGAGGAGGAGGCCAGAGTGTTTTGGGTGGTTTTGAGGCTGCCCATGCTTCCACAGAGGGAGTTTATCATGTCTTTGTGTTGGTGGGGGTGTTGGGTAAAGGGAGGGAGTGGGGAGTTTGGGTTGGTGGGTGGTGGTGATTTGAGTGGACACTACAAATGCATAGGTTTCTCAAAACTTAGTTTCATCATTCGTGCATGGTAGATATTCCAAGGTTTGGAGATAGCCACCTAGAGAGATATATATAATTAAATACCATGATACTTTGCTTCTTTGATGATATAATAGTACAAAGCTTGAGGAGAGGCCGCTCTTTTTTTTTATTTGTCATGGTTCGTTTGTTTTTGCCCGGGCTAGCTTTTTATTTTTTTTGTTAATTTTCTTGAATTTCTCCTCTATCTTAGGCCTTATTAGGGATTGAGATTATCTGCGTGTATTTGTTTTTGTTTGATTAAATGATATGATTCTCATTTCATCAAATAAATGAGTCGTCTGTAATATATTTATGAATGCATGCTTTTATTTGTTTTAAAAACATAAAATAAATACAAAAACAATAAGATAGGATAACATAAGATCGATGCTTATGTGATTCAAAAAATACAAATGTCATGTACTAATCATGTAAAAATAACTCATGTCATTAATTGGATATTGATTATTGAATTTAACGATAGTCCTTCTTAATATTTTATACATACACATGGCTTGAGTTCCATTTTAGGTCCATGTTATCAATTGTCACATTAATCATGTTATGTTATCCCATATCTCTAGGACACTTTCACCTAATTTTAATACACTATGAACACCCCGGTCACCTATATATATACTGCAGTTTGAAATTTTTTTAATCCCGTACGACAAGTATAAAAACGTTACCTCTTTTGTCTTGTTCTTTCTTTCTTTCCTTCTCTCTTTTTAAAATTTTTTTTTTTACTTTTCAATGTATAAGATGTAGATTCTTTTAAATATTTTTTTATAAATGTTAGATTATAAACAAATAGTATACGTTATCAAATGAGGTATTTGTTTTTATAAAAAAAAAATTATATTTTTTTAATGAATAGTAAGAATCCATTTAAAAAAATATAAAAAAAATTTGACAAAATGTATAACTCAATAGTATGATTATATAACGTCAACAACGTCAACGAAGTATATGATTCTCTAAAAACGATCAATATCTGCATTTTTGTTAAAATTGATTCACTCATGCCCAAGAAATAACGTGGAACTTTACATCCCGCATGCATGCGCGTGCATGACTCCATTTCGTACATGCACTCACGTGGGCACAAATGATACCGCGGTTGCCGTCTGTGGAGAGAGAACAAAAATAGAAAAAAAGTTAGAGAGAGAGAGAGAGGATCCAAATCCAAGACGCACAGCTCCTTTGGCAAATCCAAAGCCCAGGCGGCGACACCGACGCTGCTACCGACGGCGTCGCCAAAGTCTGTCAGCATCATTAACCCAATCCAAGCTCTTTCGATGAAGCCGGCCAAAAACCCAAATATAAAAAGGGAAAAATCTATATAACCCTATGTAAACTGTCGTCTGAAATCCACGTAGGATATAACCCTTTGACTTTTTCTTTTACTAAAGTTCATATAACCCTCTTAAAATAACTATATAAATATAAATAATCTTTTTGAATTAAATTTTCGTTGACAGATGATTAATATTCTGTATGTTTGATTAATCCTTATTGAAAACACAGTATATAAAAATATCTTATAATGTGTTAAAAATGTAGAAAAACATATATAAATGATGATTTTATTTTTCTGGATAAAATTTTATAATATATTTAGAGGGAAAATCATCATTTATAGATGGTTTCCTACATGTTTAACACATTGTAGAGTTTTTTAATATATTGTGTTTTCAACTAAGATTAATCAACTTCATCTATTAATAAAAATTTAATTCAAAAAATCATTTAATTTTACATAAGTATTTTCAGAGAGTTACGTGAATTTCCGAGTTACATGGATTTTGAACGTTTTACTTTCTATATAAAAAGCCTACAACTATACGTGGAACCCTCCAGAGTTCAGTACAAGATCTGCAATAAGACAAAAAAGTCTCCCCACTAAGAGACAAAGCCTTCGTTTCCACTTCAAACGCATCTATGATACAAAGCATTCATTTGAAAGTTTGAAACTGATAATGGGTATTGTGGATTTATTGTGGATTTAGACTTTCCAATCATTTGATCCTTTATAAATTTCAATTTATGTACTACTCATGTACTTGTTTTTAGAAGCTATTGATGCATGTCACTAGTCAACAATAGGTACGCAAATGTTAGTTATGATCGTGGTCGGCCCCCATATGGTCCCCTAGTGCCCCACCGTGGCTGGGCCCAAATCCCAAATCTTCTTTTTTGTGTAGGTAAATGTAAAATAAAATCAATATATGTGAGTTTTATAGTGTGTGTAAATGTTCCTTTTAAAATTTTGTCTGGAAGCTCATCTAGTCTATTGGCACCTATGGTGAGAATGCTTAAAATACCCTTGAAGAAATAGTGTGTGTATAGTTGAATGGAGAGATGACCTATGGTTGGATGATATGAAATAGTGCATTACTAGCAAAATTTGATCAAATTAGTGATTCAAATTATAAGTTTTGGAAAGGATTAATATTTTATTATTGGTTCAAGATCATCAAATTAGTCATATATAATTGTGATTATATTAAATCATTTTTCATAGAAAAAATTGCATGGGTACGGTAAAGATATAAAAAAAGCATTGCATTCACAAAGCATGTGAATATAAAAAGTAAAGAGAATGTTATGTTATACAAATGAAGTGTCTTTTAAAAACTTGAATTATAGTAAATTTAGTACAAATTAATTATTTATTAAATTTCAACTTATGAAAAGGGTAGATTACTAATCCATTCTTTTTTTTCCCTTGTTTTTTTAACATATAGGATTGAAGCCATCTCCACCAAAAGCCAAGAGAAATCTGGTTATGTAGAAGGAAACAATTCAAAGGACAAAAGAGTGCCATGTATGTATTCCATCCAAATTTGTGCTAGCTTCAAAATGTGGAAATGTGATGTCACATAAAGAACTTTTCATTACATGCTAGATGATAAGACTTTTTAAGAGGAAATGTTTGCGTGACTTTTCATATAAATATGTAACCTTTTCATATAATTATATATCAATTGAAATGTGGATACTTCCATAAAAAATGATTATTTATCATCAATATGATGCTTTCTCATTGGCATGCACCTCAATTAGACATTGTGTGTTTGTGATAATTGAGCTCATGTAGTCCATCATTGGGGGTCAGGGCCTCAGCATTTTTGAGAGGGGTTGATTGTCCTTTTTTTATTGGTTGAAATCAGTTTTGAGTAAAAAAATTGAGTAGAATTTATTGGTCTTGAGTAGCTCCAATCAGACGCCAAAATGAATATTTAAATCCCATTTAAAGACAACAGACTCCAACTGAACACCAAAATGATGACAACATGTCTTTAATTTCAAAACGACCTCAATATTTGGAGATCCACTGTTTGGGTCCCATATGTCACATCAATATTTGATAATACCATAAATAACCTTGTTAACTTATAACATTTTTTTGATAAATGACATTTAAACTCCTACAAAATTATAAATTCATCATTTTTCATTTGTATTTTAAAAAATATGGAATTTTGAAAAAAAAAATTATAAAAAAATTTCATGCATTGGATCAAAAATAATATTTCAAAAATCAAACCATTCATTGAACCAGAAAAATGAATGGGATAAAGAGTCATCAGTTCAATTGTCTAGTTAACGGATTTGAATTGTAACATTATTATGACAAAATTTCATGTATTAGAGTTAATATAATTTGGTTATTTACATTAAAATTAAAACATAAATGCTAATAAACAATAAAGATGAAAGAGACAAATAGTAGAATGAGAATTGTAACAAATCAAAATAGTGATTTGAAGACCTACACAAAAAAATTGAAGATCTACCATTGGAATTAATGGGTTTTCAAAATAGCAAAATCTTCAAAATGAAGACTCCATTAGAATTTAGTGATCTTCAAAAGTCTAAGATCTCCAATGAGAGTCTTCAAAATGAAGACCCCCGTTGGAGATGCACTTACAGCCCCGAAATGAAGCACTTAACAAATTGAAATGGTCAAAACCTCCGCAACAACTGTGCTCTCTTGTAAAAACTGTCGTGGGATGTTGTCATATTCATACAGGAGCAATCATATATATTTTGTTAGTCTCTTCCACTCATTGTATCGAAGTATACAACTCGTTGAAAATTTTTTACATTTTTTTTATAAATAATATCATTTAATTAATTAAAATATATACATCATCTTTTATAAAAGTACATAACTGATTATATGATTTAAAAAAATAAAAATATGTGTGATTTATGTTTTGGACTGTAAATAGACTAAGTATAACATTTTCGTTTGGGCGCTGTTCATTGTGTCATTTTTTAAGTCTCGAATTCAGTCTTATAAGATAACCACTGAAGTATATACCGATTAAACAATGTATATATCTTATTAATTTTTTTCTTACACTGAATATAAATATATTAATTCAATTCGAAATGTAGCGATATGTACTTTTCATTAAAGCATGTACCTCACTAGACAATGTTTATTTTTTTTGTGAAAATAATAACGTGTGATCTGCGTTTTGGACAGTAAAAATGTCCGAGTAACTTTTTCCTTTTCGTTTTGGTAGGGATGATGAAGGCCCACCCAATGGTCCAACGGGCTTTAATGGGCCCAATGTAGTTTCAAGAGCTCACACTATAGAAAGCTGAAAACGGCCCAGAAGGAAAAAGATATACACATCCCCCATTGCAGCTCCAATTGCAGTCCATTCTGCTTTTTTTTTTTTTTAAATCATACACTCACTTTTTGAATTGTATGCTGTTATATGAAATAAAGTATATACTGTGATACATTAGTGTATTTTTTTTCATAATGAAAAAATGAAAAAAAAATATTCAGTTATATACTATGTTAGGACTCATATGTTATAATAACACAGTATATACTGTGTTATCATAGCGTATGGATCTGCAAAACAGACTGCAAAAAAGACTGCATGTATCAACGCTCGGCCCGGAAAGCCCGACCAGTGCTAAATTGTGGGCCAGTTCTGGGCTAAGATTAAGGGCCAGCCTTTATAGGCAGCCCCGCATGCAATCCATTTCACTAACCAGATATGTTTTGCTAGATAAAATACACAATTTTAATTTTATTACAAGTAACAGAATATATATATATATATATATATACGAGGGGTGATTGCGTGCGACGGAACGGCGGGTGCGGCAGCGACGTGGGCCGTCGATCACGGGTCCATCGCATCGGACGGTCGGGTGCGATTCACGTCGACCGTTGGATGCGATGGACCCGCGATCGAATGGCCCATGTCGCTGCCGCACGGTCGTTCCGTCGCACCTAATCGCTCGACTATATATATATATATATATATATATATATATATATATATATATATATAGGGGTGATTGCGTGCGACGGAACGGCGGGTGCGGCAGCAACGTGGGCCGTCGATCACGGGTCCATCGCATCGGACGGTCGGGTGCGATTCACGTCGACCGTTGGATGCGATGGACCCGCAATCGAACGGCCCACGTCGCTGCCGCACGGTCGTTCCGTCGCACCTAATCGCTCGACTATATATATATATTAGAGTATATACCTCAAGCTTTTTTTGTGAAAGCAAGCGTAAAAATATAATATTTAAAAAATAGAGTGATATCGTCATTCTTGCATTCTGTTTTGCAGCCCCACTCTTTAACCTAATAGGTTAGCATATAATGTGTATGCATATACTTCATTAGATCATGTATGCCTTGAGAAAAATCTCAACATGTTGGGGGTACAAAAGACGCTACAAAAACTTTAGTTTGGTGTCAGGATAAGATTTTGAAGATCAAATAACCCCATTTAAAGGGATGAAAAACCCACCAATTCATCCTTATTTATATTTATTAAAATCAGAACAAAAAGAGTGGATAAAAGTTGCTCTACTTTTTAGGTGGGATAAGAAACCCTTCATTGTAAATCATGATACCTATCCACGCTTTCTCCCTATCATCTTTTTAACACATGATAAGTTATTCTCCTCCCATACATTCCCACATGTATTTATCCCCTCGCCAAACTAGTCTTTCAAAGAAAATCAAAACACGTGGGAATTGCTAGAAAGATTATGTTTAATATTTGCACCAACACAATGCAGTAGTGGAAAAAAATCATCCAGATTTTTGTCCCAAGAAAAGCTGGAGGCAGCAACAATTATTAGAGCTCTCTCATATACTCTTGAATCTACCTCTTTTTTTGTCTCTAATTAAATCAGCAGCCCAACCCGTGAGTCTATCAATCCACAGCTGTACAACAAATTCTTATTCTTCAGAAGAAAAAAAGAACACCTCACAATCACCTCCAACACATGCATCCAAAGCTACCTCTTCACATGCTGTTGTTTTTTTATGTGATACTGTTTTTAATTCGAATGGTGAGACTAAATAGACCTCTACATCCCCCTCACACACTCCATCACGGATTTAACTTCTATTAAAAAAACATTATACCCACCATTTCAAGAGCTCCTCAAAAAGAGCAACCTGTCTCAGATAGCTTCTCTGCTTCTGCAACCTCAATGTCTTCCATGAATCTATGCATCCTCTTTGTTCTTCTTTCAGCATTGTTTGTTGGCTCACTCTCTGTTGAAACCAATCACAGACCTATCTCCAACATCACTGTAATAGGCACTGTGTACTGTGACACCTGCTCGAACAACAGCTTCTCCAATCACAGCTACTTCTTGCAGGGTAAGTAAAAAAAAACTACTACCCAGTTCAAGTTATGTTTTCGAAGTACTGAAATTTTGCTTTTTTTGATCTCTGATCAGGTGTGGAAGTGGGAGTGAATTGCAGGTTCAGAAATCCAAAGTCAAGAAGAAAAATTTCCTTCACAGTCAGGAGAACCACAGATATATATGGAGCTTACAACCTTCAAATCCCGGCACCTCATCGTTTCAGATGCAGAGAAGGCCATGAAACCAAACCCATATGCCGTGCAAGATTGCTCAGGAACCCTTCTTCGCTGTGCAACCTCCCCAGTCTGAGAATCTCGTCTGAACACCTCGCCATCAGAGTAAAAAAACCTGCTCTCTGCATCTACAACTTGAACGCATTGAGCTACAGACCATCAAAGAAGATCAAGAATTGCGGAGGAAGTTGTCCAAAAGAAGCGGTCTCGAGGAATTTGAATTCCTCGGAGTTCTTCTGGCCTCCATTCATATTCCCATTTCCTTTTCCGTTTCCTTTTCCGTCTCCGCCATCCTTTCCATTTCCATTCCCATTTCCATTCCCATCTCCGCCGACCTTTCCATTTCCATTTCCATTCCCATTCCCATCTCCACCAACACTTCTTCCTCCCTTCCCACCAATATTCCCATCTCCACCACCCCCTTCTTTCCCTTTCCCTCTTCCACCATTCCCTCCAATCTTCTCACCACCATCGCCGCCTCCACCGTCTTTCCCTTTCCCATTTCCACCATTCCCCCCTCTGTTCACACCCTCGCCACCTCCCCCTTCTCCACCATCTTTCCCATTCCCACCTTTCCCACCATTTCCTCCTCTCTTCAGACCATCACCACCACCTCCATCACCTCCTCCCCCATCTTTTCCTTTCCCACCATTCCCTCCTATCACATTTCCACCTCTCCCCCCATTCACTCCATTCCCATCAATCTTCACTCCGCCACCACCACCACCATCACCACCACCTCCCTCTCCACCCCCACCATCTTTCCCTTTTCCATTCCCTCCATTTCCACCCCTGTTTCCACCATCTCCTCCTCCTCATCCTGTATGAGCATTACACTCTCTAAGAAATTCCAATGTCATGCAAGTTCTTCACCTGCTCAACCATAACAATATATATGTAATTTTTTTCCGTATTTTTTGTTCTATAGTTTTTTTTAACATTTTGCCCACAAGATGATCTATATCGGAAGTGTTAATAAAAATGATACGAAATATTCTTCGCCCTAAATAGATTCCATTAATTTTCAGTATCTGCCATGTCTATGGAATTTATATACACTGACCTTCATTGACGTGCATTGATGAGGTATTCTAAGATATAGGTTATTCTCATAATGAAATGGCAATCTCAATCTTCAAAACACACCAAGAAAAAAATTACAATGCATATCGGAAAAGGAAAACAGCAAGAAATTATTGCACTTTGCAACTTCAAAAGCATAAAAAATAAATAAATCATGCACCGATGCTCATAACTACATCGATACAATTTTATTGAGACAACATACAACATAATTCACGCTCATTGTAATAACTCATGTATAAAATCACAACTAATTACCAAAACAGGAAAAGAAGAATAACAAAACTACACAGAGTTCAAGTGCCTAAATTTGTCGGAAAACCTTCTCTGCAGCCTCAACCGTCTGTTGAATGTCTTCAGAAGTGTGTGCTAAGCTGGTGAAGCCTGCCTCGAACTGTGATGGCGCCAAATACACCCCCTCCTCTAACATTCCCCTATGGAATCTCCCAAATTTTGCAGTGTCACTCTTCTTAGCATCCTCAAAATTGTAAACCGGTCCTCCTGTGAAGAAGAAGCCAAACATTCCGCGAATGTATCCTCCTGAAACCTCATGCCCAGCCCTCTTTCCAGCTTCTAAAATCCCATTAACAAGCTCGCCGGTGACCTTATCCAAGTACTCATAACAGCCTGGCTCCTTCAGCCGCCTGAGAGTGTGAATGCCAGCAGTCATTGCCAACGGGTTTCCACTCAAGGTACCCGCTTGGTACATAGGCCCTGCCGGAGCCACCATCTCCATAATTTCTCTCCTTCCACCATAAGCTCCAACGGGAAGTCCTCCTCCAATGATTTTCCCAAGCGTTGACAGATCAGGAGTTATGCCAAAGTATTCTTGAGCCCCACCATAAGCTAGACGGAATCCGGTCATTACTTCATCAAATATAAGGAGCGTGCCTTCTTGTTTTGTGATCTCACGGAGGGCATTGAGGAATTCAAGTTTTGGAGTGATGAAGCCTGCATTTCCAACAACGGGCTCAAGGATCACTGCAGCAATCTCGCCCTTGTGGGTATCAAACAGCTTCTCAATTGTCGCGATGTCGTTGTAGGGAGAAGTTAGTGTATCGGCAGTAGAAGCTTTGGGTACGCCAGGGGAGTCAGGGAGGCCAAGGGTCGCAACCCCACTGCCTGCCTTGACAAGGAAAGGGTCTGCATGGCCATGGTAACAACCCTCAAATTTGATGATTTTTTGACGCCCAGTGAAGGCTCGTGCAAGACGGAGCACACCCATGCAGGCTTCAGTACCCGAGTTGACAAACCGAACCATCTCAATGCTTGGAACAGCAGAAATCACCATCTCAGCTAGCACATTCTCCAAATAGCATGGTGCACCAAAGCTTGTACCTTTCTTTAGGGTCTCAACCAAAGCTGCATTCACCTGCACATATTGCATGGCATAATGTTTATCATTATGCAGATATGTAACATTGAATACTGATGTTATCTTTGACACGAGATGGTGGCCACACACAGTCACACATACTATGGTTACAGTGTAAACCGACATATAATGCTTTGTCTGCAAAGTTCTCACCTATTAAAGACTGTCATTTTATGCAAAGTAGGACTTTATGATTCTTAATTTCTTAATATTGATGGCTATATTCCAGCAGCCAGCCAAACACTTTCAAGGGTGGACCCTTTCTTTCGAGACTGTTTGTCAGTGGCATAAGATACATGAGTATTTCTAAAACCTTCCTTAACTCCTTGTGCTATATTAATCTTCCAGATTATATGATTGCTATTTCTTCAGTTCCAGGACATAAATGTGAAACAGATGCACCCCAATTTTCTTGTGTTTTCCTTATCTCCAGATTTCTGTAGGAGTCAACTTTAATTTCTAGAAACCGACCAGGAAGAATATATTTACAACAAATTACACAGCTGACTTCTAATATTGAGTTACCAAAGTCTCCAAGAGAATATAATTTTTTTTCCTTTTCTTGCAAAGAGTTGAATAACTGTGTTACTTTGAAGTCAACAATATTGTTGAAGTTGCAATATCAGAGTAACATCTACCTGGCAAATTGATTAAAAGGCAATATATATAATTTATAATATAATCAAAGCACACCATTAGTAGGATCAAGCTATAACCAGATGTGCACAATTTGCATCAAATGCTATTCAATTATATGAGTGAGATAAGCTAACACAGAGTACTGCTAGATGGAAGAGAAAGGAATCACCGTATCATCTGCATGTCCGATGATTGCGGGGCCCCATGATCCAACATAATCGATGTATTCATTACCATCTACATCCCATGCGTGTGAACCCTTCACAGAATCAAACACAATGGGCTGTCCACCAACTGATTTGAAGGCCCTAACAGGTGAATTAACACCTCCAGGCATCAGATCCTGAATGCATAAAGGGGAAATCAATCTCAATAAACAACACAGGAAAAAATGTCATTATTTTGCTTTCTAAGGAAAATACAGTCAACTTACTCAGAAGCAAATGCAATGACTGTAAAAAGCAAAAAGCTACCATGATGAATCACAAGTCAAATACACTTCAGATAAGATATGATAAAAAAATTGTCTTTTTTTCTGGATTTTGCTTCTGAAGATCAATAGCCAGATTAAATGGAATGCATTGAGTCCATTGAATGGAAGATTGTGTTCAGAGAATAAGAAGCTCGCAGATGAAGTCCATGATGCAGTTTTAACATTAACTTAACTAATCAATCCCTTAATTGTCAAAGTTAACTTAAACAAGTTGGGGCCATCAGCCATGTCATGGATCCAGTTCCACCATTAACAATCAAACGGAAGTTTTTGTAGTTTCTGACTAATTGTAAGTTTCCACCAACATCCAATGTAGAACAAAAGGCCTCCTTTGAATGTCAACCTATCTGTTGCTCTTGTTAAAAGTTATAACATTATGCACTGTAGAATTATGAACTAAGTTTGTGAAATCACTCTCACATATTTCTGTGTGAGACGTGATGAAATTTATATAAACTGAAAGTATGTGTAGTGGCTAGTTACAACTGACAATCAGTTAAAGAAGAACATGAATCATGTAGTGGAGTTAGTGGAGAGACATGTGTCTCCAACACGCCCCCGCAAGCGCAGCGGTTGAGATTGTATCGCAAGCTTGTCTCGAAGTCGAGTAAACCGAGGTCCACTAAGACCCTTGGTAAAGATGTCAGCAATTTGATCAATAGTAGAGATATATCGCACATCCAACTCTTTTCGGGCAACTTTTTCTCGAACAAAATGGAAATCCAACGCACTATGCTTGGTCCTGGAATGGAATATGGGGTTCAGAGCAAGAAAGGTGGCGCCAAGATTATCACACCATAAAATTGGAGGTTGACGTAAGTGGATACCAAGCTCTCCAAGTAAGGATTGCAACCATGTCAGTTCAGCAGCAGTACAAGCCAGACTTCTATATTCGGCTTCTGTGCTTGATCGTGCAACTGTGGCTTGCTTTCTAGATCTCCAAGAGAGTAAGTTAGGGCCAAGAAATATACAAAAACCACCTGTAGATCGCCGATCATCTGGGCAACCAGCCCAGTCAGCATCTGTGAATGCACGAATAATGTAATCGGAAGAACGATTGATGCGAAGCCCATAATTGAGTGTGTGTTTAAGATAACGCAATATGCGTTTGACTGCCATCCAATGTTCAGTGCTAGGATTATGCATAAACTGACAAACTTTTCCAACAGAGTATGCAATGTCTGGTCTTGTGAAACTTAAATACTGAAGTGCTCCCACTATGCTCCGATATTCTGTTGCAGAATGAAGTGGATTGCCGACTGACTTTGAGAGAGTTTTGCCAGCAACCATAGGTGTGCACAATGGTTTAGAACCATCCATTTTTGTCCGCGTCAATAAATCTTGTACATATTTCTTTTGTGAAAGAAAGAGACCGGTATTTGTATGAGTGACCTCAATACCCAAGAAATATGTCAAAGGACCAAGATCTTTAACCGCAAAACTAGCACCCAGATCATTAATGAGAGAAGTAATCATCGTAGAGTTACTGCCTGTGATAATTATATCATCAACATAGATTAGAACCAGTAATATGTGTTGATCACAATGACGAATAAATAGAGAATGATCAGCTTGGGATCTTCTGAAGCCAAGAAAAATGAGTTGTTCACTGAGGCGGTGATACCAAGATCGGGGAGCCTGCTTAAGTCCATACAAAGACTTGGAGAGAAGACAAACATAATCTGCATGGTGTGGATCCTGATATCCTGGAGGTTGAGACATATAAATCACTTCATTGAGATGCCCATGCAAAAAGGCATTTTGGATGTCTAACTGCCTCAGAGACCACCCTTTAGAAATAGCAAGTGTAAGTACAACGCGAATGGTTGTGGGTTTCACCACAGGGCTGAAAGTGTCGGTAAAGTCCCGACCTTTTTCTTGTGTATATCCCTTGGCGACAAGCCTCGCCTTAAATCTGTCAACAGAACCATCAGGTTTTCTTTTAACCCGGAAAATTCATTTGCACCCCACAATGTTAGTGTTTTGGGGTCGAGGAACTAATTTCCATGTTCCATTTTTCTGAAGAGCAGTTATTTCCTCATCCATTGCAGTTCTCCAGTGGGGATCACGGTTGGCTTGGGTGAAGGTTGTCGGTTCAGTTGGTTCATCTGGAGAAGTAGGCAAAGGGTGACGAGTAGCCAGTGGCGGAGCCAGGAATTTCTATAAGAGGGGGCTTTAAAAAATCCATTATATATCATATTTTTAAACAGAGACATTTATAAAAATCTAACATAACACTTAGGAAAATTGTATTTGAAATCATCCAATCATATGTTCATTCCTAAATATGTCAATTAAATTTTTTAATTCCACAGACTCTATCTGAATTTGATTATTAAAAAAGAAATTCTCAGAAATTCTCAACCAAAATTATCAAACTGACTCTTAATAGTATACATATGATGTATAATAAGAGTTTATATATACAATACAGGGAATGAATAACAATATACGAGTGATCACCAATATATACAAAATGTATAATTGTGTGTAAAAAGTATTTCATGGGGCAAGCGATAAAAATAAGAGATGGAAGAAGTTAGAAAAACATATAATAACTACTAAGGGTGTTTTGATATACTAGAAAATTTGAGAGACAAAAACAAAATAAAAAGTTTTTTTAAAAATATTTAAATTTATTTTTCGATGAATTTTTGTTATAATTCAATAAATATATCCATATTAAACTCAGATACTCAACTGTTATTGTTTGTTTACCATAAAAAAAAATGTTGTCATACACGATTTTTATTCCAGCCCTATTTTCAGTTCTATATGCGTCGATAGAAAATTATCGAAGCATATACTCACTTTAGCGAAGTACATGCTTCGATAATTTTTTTTTCACATTTTTAATAAATGCATTCATGAAATTCATTAAAGTACATGCTTCATTTTTTATAAAAACATGTATCTTATTATATGAGTTATACTACTTTTAAAAAATTAAAAATACTTATAGACTGAATTTAGGATTGAAAAAAAAGACCGGATGCAACATTATCCAAAAAAAAAAAAAATTTAAGGAGGGGCTTGAGCCCCCCCTTGTCTCCACATACCTCCGCCCCTGCGAGTAGCGACAAAGAAACGAGGATTTGGTTTAATTGTTCCTGTGTGAGAGCGGCGGGTCATTGGATGGGGAGGAGGGAGTGATTTCTGGATAGAACCATCAGAATTAGTAGAGAGGTGTGGACAGGTGAGAGGAACATCATTGGTTGAAACAGGTGTTGTTGATGACGCCCCCGTAATTGGAGGTTCAGTATGTAGGAGTGATGTGGATCAGCCAAATTCAACTCAGAACCCACATTCAACTCAAATTCCCCCAAATTCACATCAGAACCCAAGAAATCTTAAGAAAGTCAACTGACCCATTTCAAAGAAGAGCAGAACAAACTCTCCCAACCCAACAAAAAGCTTACTTGACATGGTTATATACGTAAATAAAGAAAGATCTGGAGAGATTGAGAAACCTTCGCAGCTTTGAAGATCTCCTCGGATTTCTGAAGGGTGAAGTTCTTCTTCTCCACCGAGACCGCCATCTTTGGACCTCCTCCGGCGGAGGAGCCTCGACGTATGGATCGAGAAGACTTTGAAGGGGCGCAGAGAGAAACATTCGAACTCCACGAGAGACCAACACCCGCCATGACTCTCTCTCTCTCTCTTTTTCTCTGTATATGAGAAGATAAAAGAGAGGTTTCGTTATCTTTATTGAGAAACCATGTGCGGGAAGGGATGACCATGATGAGATGCTTCTCGTTTTGTTGCACTCGCGTTTGTCAACCGTTCTCATCCGCACGATTAGACGCCCTCTTCTTTCAAGGACTCGGGTCAACGTTTTCTTATACTCACCTCCGTTAACGTATACTACAAAGTAAAGATGGGCCGGGTTGCGGGGTCCTTTTGCCTAACCGAGTGGCCCGTGGGCTTCTATAATTGCTACACGGGCTGGGTCGGGCTCAAAACTTAGTCCATGGTGCACTCATCGTCACTATTTTTCCAATGGAAAATGTTAGGAGCTAGGGCGTTGTTACACTCAGTTACTTTTAAACGCGGTACTGTGAGTAGTCCCACGGACAATCATATATATCTTGTTGATCTTCTAATAATGCATATATCTCGATAAATTTTTTCATCCGCTAAAATTGAGTTTATTCAATTAAAAATAGAGCGATTTATATTTTTCATCAAATGATATATCTCATTAGACGATATTTACCATTTAAAAAAATGAAAACATGTGGAGATCGTCTACGGGATTGTCTCTAACATTTTTCTTTTGAAAGTATATTCTAAATGAATTGAGTATAGAAACTCCCGACACACTTACAATTTGTTTAAAGTGAGAATAATGTTACATTTTAAATTAATGATCTTGTAATTTACACTTATTTTCAAAATTTTGGTGTGATGACGAAAGGTTTAAATTAACTAACATGGAATGCGTATATCACACGGATATTATTATTTCAATGAAAAACACTAACAAAAAATGTAATATTTTGAAACATCACATAATATGGAATGCAAAGATGCAGTAGTGGAGCAGAAAAAAGGATCACTGATCCAAGAGGAGAGAATCCAATCTCTTGTATTTTTGAGATTTGATTTGATCTCACAAGGTTTGAAAGTTTGAATCTCTCTCCACGAATTTCAGGCATGTATAATAAACTCAGTCCAAACACGAGAAATTAAGCTACTAGGCAAATATATACGGTTAGTCTCACATTTTTCTTCAAAATCAATCCATAGATGGGATAAAAATTGAGAGCAATTGATGACTAAGGCCAGCCTATTTGGATCCGCGTTTGGCTGATTGTGCATTTCAAATCTCACAAACGCTAAATGCCAATCCAAACCCACACTCCATGTTTGCGTTCACATGGATGCTTGAAAAAAAAACGGCATTTGAAAAGCTATGAAAATACGTTTTGCAAAAGCTGAGTTTGAATATAGGAATCAACACTTTCAAACTCACATCCAAACAGAAAATCAATATATAACCAATTAGTTACCCCCCGGAGGGGGGATTACATGATCTCCAGGCTTACTAGTATCCACTGTACAGGACTAACAATGAATAATAATAATAATAATAAAACTATCTATCTATCTATACATGACATGCAAAATCAAGAACTCAATGAAAGAAGAGACTGTGCTGCCACTGGATACCACAACTTGGTTTCAGGAGGGGTTCCTACAAAATTGGCCGATCCAGTCCATTGAAGTTATCAGTTGCGCCCGGGAATTCAGGATTGATATTTTTTCTTCAGAGTGATCAACTGATCTTGCAACTCGTTTATGGTATTCGAGTTCTCCTGAAACATACATCATATGAAAAAAGGGATGAGCAAATGATCAAAAGAGTTGATCTCTATGCAAGCAATGTGACATTTTTTTTTGTTTACTCCTCACCTTGACTTTCTTTCTCAAGTTCTCCTCTTCCCAGTCCCGCCGATTCCTTTCTTCCGAAAAGATCTCTATGATAGCTTCATTCTCTCTGTTTGCCTCTTCCAACTTATTTTTTGCTTCTTCAAGCTTTGTTTAGGAGGAAAAAAAAAATCATGGAGGAAATAGAATGGTGAAAATGACATCTGAGAAATGCAAGTCTTCTGAACCTAATTTAGTAGTGAAAAAACACAACAAATTTGGTAGACTCACTAGGACTTAATTGATATTACAATAAAATGGTAAGGCATTCTGCATGGCATGCAAGTGTACAAAGGGTTGGATTAAAAAACAGTTGAGGTGATTGAAGATACTGTTTTCCATATTTCAGTTTTACCAGCATTATGGTACTGCAATGGCATTTAACTTAATGGTAATGAATGAATCTCATTACCCAACTTAAATTATACTCAATTCCTCACCAAATCAACATGTTATGCTCTAAAGACTGGATATATCAAGCCATGTCGCCTACTCAGTGTTTGACATCGGAAAGATTATGAATCAACTATTGAAGCACAATACATGAAAACCCACAGCCAAATATTCCATTTTTGCTTTCATAATACTATCCTACTAGTGTTAAAAATGGCGAAGGACTGAGATGACGCACTAAACATGATGCCTCTCATTCTATACCTATCAAATTCGCCTGTGAGGGAGCAAAAATGTCCAGCATCAGCATAGAATTAACTTTGAGAAAGCCATCAGCTGCCTCTCAGGTATGTCACAATTCTAACAATAGATTTTTTCTTTTCTTTTTGAGACTGACCATAGAATAAATTAAGCAACAAACAAAAAACAATTGGGGAAAACAACGCAAGCACAGTGCATAAACTGCATGTTCACCTTCCCCTAGCAAACCTTTTCTATCAGTTAATTGAGAACTATTAAATTACCATGACAAACAAAAATAACCATAGACGAGAGGGAAAACAAAGTTGTTGGAGAAAACAATAAAAAAAGGGCATGGCTATCAAGTCAAAAACATCCAACACAAATACATGACAGGAATAGGTAACACACCTGTACATCTAGGGTCTTGGCTCGATCTTTCTCACATTCAACCAAAGCTTCCAATTTCTTAATTCTGAGAAGATAAAAAGTTTGAATTGAAGTTAAGTTGAAAATATGATAACACACAAAGAGCAGAATAAAAAAAAATGACATGTTTCACCTGTCCTTTAGTTCGTTGTTTTCTTTTTTCAATTCTTCTAAACTCTCGTCGGATTGGCAAGCATCAAATTCACTTCCATGATTTGTCATACTTACAACCTGACAAGTAAATAAAATCAGGAACTAAAGTTCTTGTTATACAACCTGACAAGTAAATAAAATCAGAAACTAAAGCTCACTGAACTAAATCATATAACTAAAGACATGTATCATGCAGTTCTAAGCCTAGATGATTGCAAATTTCCTCAATAAAATGCAAGGTGAAAGAAAATTAAACTAAAAATGGCCTACTTCAATGCTATGTCAATAAATAGGGTTCAAATAATAAAATTATGAGTAGGATTAACAATAAATATTGCTTAAAAGATTAGAAGAAGGGTAACAAAAATTACAAGAAGGGGATCATTTATAAACTTAACAAGAAAGCCCATAAAACCTTATAATTTCCATCCATTATTGATAAGTTTTATTGATAAACTTAACAAGAACGACCATGAAATCCAATGATTTCCATCCCATATTGACACAACCCTATGATTTCTAGTGGTCAAACTGTGCCCAGAATTATAGACTCAACAAGTGCATTCATAAAATCAACAAAAATCCACCCCAATAAGTAAGATGTTCCAAAATGACTTCAATGCAACTGCAGATTGTATTGACCAGGGAACAAAACAGGTGGAAAAGAAAACAAACTGGAAGCAATTTTCCAATTAGAATATTCAAGGAATATGCAAACAGTTTAACATCAAAGTACATGGTAATTGGAGAACCTCAGATAAGGGAAAATCTATCTGAATGATTAATGAAATCAGCCACCCTAAAAATTAAGACATTTCTACACTGATACCAGTACAAAAAGTTTTACACTGACAGCTGAAGTTCAGAAATTACTCTTGAACGAAGTAATCTGGTGGTTCCCTCGCTGATGGGATAATGATTTTCTATGCCATTCACTTTCAGATAGGAGGATGACGGAGATGCAGAAGAACTCTCTTTCTGGAAGGATTTTCCAAGAAGAGAACCCTTATTTCCCATAGATCCACTTACAGGTCTGTCAATAGGATTCACTTCAATATCAGAGTCACTCTCATCACTTGAGATAGTTGAATTCTTGTGTAAACTTGATCTTCCAGAACGTGTTCCCTTGCCACTCTTTTGTGCTGGAGAGGGGATATGTCCATTTGCTTGTTTTGCATTCCTTGTTTTGGCAAACCGACTATCACCTTTTCCCATTTCTCTGTTGTCTGACCGTTGATTGAATTTATAAGAAGATTTAGTTGGGTTAAGCAACTTGCTGCCATTCATGCTTGGGGGAGGAGCTTTATTTTTATGCTGCGACAGCGACCGAGGAGTCTCAGGAGAACTATCTGTAGAAGTACATTAAGCAACAAAGAAAGTTCTATGAACATAAGAGTAGTCAAATTATCATCATCAGAATTGGCACACACTGAGTCAGTTACCTCTATCGAAAGATCCATTTACAAGTTTCTTATTACGCCTCGGAGCATAGCCAATTCTATGACAATTTGTAGACCTGAATCCAAAAGGTAAATAAACATAAGAAAATGAAAAGCAGTCATTTCTAGTTCCGTTAATATCCAATGCATGAGCATGAAGAACAAACCAATATTGTTTCTGCATATTCACCAACCGCGCCTCAAGTCTTGCAAGCATTGTGGTTCGTTCAAAACCTTGTTTATCATGGGCCGGTTCAATGAAATTAGCTTCTAACAAACCTGTGTATATCAATAAAAAAAAATTGGAACAAACTCAGTTTCAACAAATAGAAAAGATAATATACATAACAAAATGCAAGGTTTCTACCTATGACTCCACGACCATCACTTCCAGCAGCATGCCACACCCTCCAAAAAGGCTGAGTAAAGAATCAATTGTTATTGGAAAGACAAAAGAACAAGATCAGTTTTCTATCAGATTTATATATTTCACTAAAAAGCAGGGCATGTGAAAAACTCAAAAGAAACAAGTTGATAAACCAACAGAATCAAGATCATTTTTTCAAACACATTCTAAAAATTTTAATTGCACTGAACAAAAGATCCCTAACAGAATCAAACCTTGATGAGTCGATTTTTATGATAAACATTGAATCCTTGAACATCAATATGATCCTTAGCATCCTTCACAAACCCAATAGTCACAACAGCAAAGATCTATAAAAGAAAACACACCATCATTAGGATATGAATTACCAAAAAGTGCAATAAATTTATTTGTGAAGTCATACATTTGGATCCTTGATAGGAGTCCCATCAGGACCTGCTTGTGGCCTATAGGTAATCTCCTGCTTCAACATCATATCATTAACTATGTTGTGATACTGAACATCTTTTCCTCGTAAAGTTATCTTAAATCCCCGTGGGAGAGTGAGGTAGAGAATTGATGCATAACTCTGCACATTGAAGTTGATAAGTAAATGCAAGAGATGAAACAAGCTCACATAACAATTTATTAATTCTTTTTCTGTTTCCATGTGCGTATAAGGAGATTAACAATATGTTTATATTAGTCCAAATAAGAACAATTGTTTAGTTGACCAATTAAAATGCAACCAGCTAAATCTGTACTTGAAAGTTTGGATCATGGCAGAAGGTACAGCTATGTCTAGTGAACATGCCAAAATTATGGATATATCGAAATGGGTCCCAAACAATATATCGCTTTTTTTTGCTGAAATAGAGAAAATGAAAAAAAAAAAAAGGGAAAGATAGAATAAGAAAAATTTGTGAAAAAAGAGGAAAATGGAGAATAACAATTACATATTTATTAATGAATATTTTGGATAGTTTTGGTATGAAAGCCTTCAACTAGTCCACCAAAGTCTAGGATAAAAGCATTCAAGAACTCTACCAAAGTCCTCCAACTAGTCCACCAACAGCTCCACCAAGAAGATTTTTTTTTGGGGGGGGGGATTTTTTTAGAATTTTGGATTTTTTTTTTAAGGTTTATTTGGGCTCTTTCGGGGATTGAAGGGATTTTGGGAGAATGTGTTTGCTAAATGTGAGTAGTAGAGGGTGTGTAGAAGAGATTGAGTAGTAGGAAGAAGATTGTTGGGTTGTAATGAAAATGGAGGTTTGGAGAGGTATTTATAGGGTAGAGAAAATGAGGGGTTCAAATGACAAAAAAGGGGAGTTTTTTTTTTATTTTAAAAAATGTTTTTTTGCCCATTGGGGTCCAACGGGTGGGTAGCTGTTTTTCTTTTGAGGAAATGATTGATTTTCACACCCGTAATATTAATAGGAGAATGAAAACCCAAAGCATGGAAAACAAAGAACAACACCCACGTGCCTCAGCACGCAATTAGATCATATTGTAGAGGAGAACTCTAACTATGATGCCCCAATACACACCCCAACAATCAGGAAACAACAAAAGAATCACCCGAAAAACATAAGGAACTTGCCCCTCTGCACCCGAAAAACACAAACGGGTGGATAGCTGTTGGCCCCAATAGCTTTGTAGCCGTTGGATTTCCAACTGCCACCTGTTTTTATTTCACAGCTGCTTCGCGAAAAACTAGCAAAACAAATCGATTTTAGCGATTCACTCGCTAAAATCAATATATCGATCGATATCTCAAGATATCGATTGATATTTTAAACTATGAACGGTACTTCTATAGGTAGCATGAAAATCAAGTAGTATTCTAAAAAGGTGTTGCATACCCTGAGTGAATGCCGGTAAGTAAGGAAGTGTATGGAGTTTGGGAATTGTTGAGCCATCTGTATCTTCTTCTCATCCCGATTGACACCTCTAATTTGAATGTCCTAACATCACAATCATTACACTAATCAGAAATGGATGCACATAAGACCAATTTAACTTCTCTCGAACTAAAGCATATATTGATCCCACAAAGCATGCATCTGGAAGATGCTTATAAATTCTCTGTCAACAGGTAAAAGTCAGATAAGATATTACATTAGAAGGAAAGAATGGGTCACTTACATAACGATCAGCACCAAAATCAAGTTCAAGGTCTCCTTGGTCATCCTCCCAGAGACTGTATATTATTATTCGTGTTCCTTGGTCTTTCATTGATAGAAACTGCAAGTACAGCATTTACATAAAAATTGGTTACATCTTTTTAAAACTCCCATCTCAGAAAGATAAGTTCTCTTCATAAACAAAATCCAAAATATCCAACAAACCAAATCTAGCCCAATGGGGGCAGACATGAATCATGATTGTTTTCTGCTCATTGGTCATTGCATACCAAATACGACATGATAGGCAGTCAGGAAGCAACAAGTAAGTTTAACTAATCCATAAAGGGTGAAAGCAAATCATTGTAATAGGCAAATTATTTATTTATTTTGGGGAAATTTTATTTGGGGGGAATTAGTTGACACTGATTGAAGAAGGGGTTGGGTGGCGAACGCTATGTGAGATTGTTTATGTAATGTTATTAATGCATTTTGATCTTCTTGTTTTTCTTTGTTTCTTTAAGAAATCCCCCATATACTTTAATTGTAGTTATACCTCTAATGATTAATAAATCCAGTTGAAGTGCTCCCACCCTCCACCAAAAAAAAAAAAATCATTGCAAAACATATAAAGTATCAAGCACACATGCCCAAGTATGAGATGTTGGAAATGAAAGTTCAAGTATTCATATTGCATTGAAAGTTATTTTTTACAATCATTATATAATGCGCCTTTAGCACCTAAAATTTCCTTTGGCAACAATAACACTCGAATTCAGAATTTATCCACCCCCATTTTAAAAGAATGCTCTTACATAACCAGCAATGATGATAACATAATTTAATTGTCACTTGTCATACATCCATGTAAATATACAATAATAAAGAGAACTCTGCTTCACTTTACACAATAAAATTATGGGACCATCAATGAAAGATGAAACTGATCTCACCTGTTGCAAAAGATCCTCTTCATTCTCATATGGGGACCACTGTACTATAGCTTCCAAGTTTCTATCCCAATTAACTTGAGATGCTCGTACCATCTTGTTCCAAGACTGTCCTCTAATCTCATAATCAAGCTTAATTATCAAACAAAGGAAGAAACATGTTAAAAAATCTAATAATAACAAATTAATATATAAGAAAAATGCAAGATCTATGACTAAGTTTGCTTTTTCATGTCACCGAATTCTCATCAGATCTAATCATTCTAATTAAAAACAGGACCCTTGAATGTATTAAAAAATCATTTTTTTCAAAATATTAATAAATCAAAATAACCATATAAATTAAATTTAAAATAAAATTTTGAAAACTTTTCAAAATGATATGATGAATCAACATTTGATGGTATATAAATTTCAAAGAGGCATAAAATTTGTTGGTAGAGGTTACTAGTGTCTAAATCATGATAAACAACCCTGATTTCCATTTTAAAATTTGAATGAATCGGATGAAGTGTAAGCACCATTTGACATTCCAATAGACTAGTGGATAGCACATGTGATGCACATGATCATTAATTTGGTGGGAAAAAATTCATAATATTTTAATTAATATAATAGTTTTACTTATTTTTTATTTATTTTTTTGCATTTTAAAATAAGTGTCATTTGTGAAAGGGCACAAATACTCAAACCCAACTCAAGCCGTAACCCCCACTGGACCAGGGGAAAACAACACAAAACCATAACATTTAAAACAACCACCAACACCTTTAACTCTTCTAGGCTCCATCCAAACTCGATGTGGGCGGGGTGTGGTGTGACAGATGCAAAAACACCCCTCACATGGATGAAAGAGATTAGAAGGGTCCATATTATATTGGCGTGAGGGCCTGGAGATTTACACCTCAGTTAACCCTCAACCTGCCTAGCCTATCATATGCCCACCCCATATCAAAAAAGGAAGAAAGAAAGAAAAGAGGAAGAAAATCCACTATATACCACATATTAAGGACATCTTGTGTGCAGACCAAGTCGAACAACATGCATGCCTACAGTTTTATAACATCATTTTCAAGCCATCCATAAATGTTGTGCCTCACACTCATTGTCCCATCTAAAGCATACGAGTGTCTAATCAGGCATGGGTTTGGTCGGCACCATCAATATCAAATTGAGTTTCTTAATCGGACTACATAACATATGAATCGAACTGCACAACAAATTATTGGGTACAGGATCCACTCTCCTATTGGATATTGAAGGTACTTAGGAATCCATGTTTTATCTGACTGGATCCAATAGGAGAGTGGAACCTGTATACAATTCGATTCATAAGTTCGATTTATATGTTGTGTATGTCGATTCACAGCTGTGCAGTTCGATATTGATGGTACTAACCAAACTCAACCTAACTGGATCCAAACTCAATGAAAAAAGACCACAATGCGAAAGAGAGGTTATTGTGTATAAGACCTTTTTGGGAACATATACTCCCACCACCTACATTAATGTCCCCACTACCCTGTTAAACACACCACCTAAATTTTATAAAAATCCTAACCCCACCATTACATATTTTCTCAACTTTTAATCTCACCACCCTTCTCTTCTTTCTTCTCTCCGCTCCCTCCCCTCCACCCTCCTCATCTTCGTTGCACACCACCACACTGTCATTACCACCATAGCCACCACATTACCACCAAACCCCACCCCCATCACCACGACCACCATCCCACCACCACTACAACCACTAGTCCACCAACACCATGGGCACCAAAGACACCACAGCCACTACTACAGCCACCTCGGACACCTCCGCGGCCTTCGCTCATGCTACCCCCCTCCCTCTGTCCTACCCACCTTCTTTATCTCCCTCTCCCTCGGCCCCTCCTCAACATACCCTATCGTAGTTAAAAAAACCCATCTTTTCAACAATTTAGTCTTTTTTTGGTTGTTTTTTCAATGGGTTGCAAATCTGATGTTTTTGTGTGCTTTTTTCAAATGGGTCTTTTAAAAGTTTAGGTTTCGATGTCAATTTTATTATTTTATTTTCAACAGGAGATCTTGATCCAGTCTGTGACGAATGATAATCAGATCATCAATATCTTCAACAGCCTTGATGAGCATTTCCTCCTCCTGCTGTATTCACTGTCACCGTCACCGTCACCATCGCATTGCTCATTGCCGGTAGAATGAATTTTGGATTTTGTGATAGAAATAGTGTGCTCTGTGTCCATGGTGCCCATAGTGGTGGGATTAATGACTTTTTTAATTAGAAAAAGAAAAAATGAATTTCGGATTTTTTAAGGTAGTGGACTAAAAAAAAAGGGTAGTGGGGATAGGCGATCCCGACATTTTCTATTTTTTTTGAAGGAAAAGTAATGAACCATTCAAGATAAAGGCTGTATATATATTGTGCAATCATGCTTACCATAGGGACAACAATATCGTCTTTCCCAGTGCTCCTCAAGAATGTGTAGGACAACATCCCAATGCTCTGTGTGGGGCTAAAGGTCAGGTTCCAGAGGTTATCAGTCAGTTTCAAAAAGAAAAGAATAGATCAAAGGGGAAAATAAGAAAATACATCTATAGCATCATATGATATAAAATATAAATATACATGATCACATATAAACACCCAAGGAGAGGACTTTAGCATAATTCTAAGACAACTAGAAAAGACCGAAGCAACTTGATCTCATTTAACAGCTAAGATCATCATAATGAAAGCTGTAGCATGCTCCATGATGCATAATCTTAGTACCCCCAAAAATTTAATGAAAATGGAACATTTCAAACCACTATATAGACTGCTAAAGTTACCCAAATTAAAACTTTCATTAACTAAATTTACATTATTTTGAAGCTTGTAACACAACACATGCATCTAAGTACTCTCTCACTGTGCAATGAATGATATTGTATGGGAGAGGGCTCATGTGTTTTCCAATTATGTTATAAATAATCAATATAAAGTTTTCAATATCTTTAATTAAAAAAATTATTTTAACAACCAACCACAAAAAGCACCAAGAGGGCCCAAAGTATCATTGGTATGCTACCATGTATGAAAAGAGAGAGGATTTCACGAAATGGATTCTTTTCTCATAAGTAGAATCTAAACAAAAACCAAAGGAATAATGGTGCCTGCCTATAGAAATTAGTGATGACATAGCTAAAATGTCAGAGTGACACGTAAAATGAGATGCCCAATCTTTTTCAAATCTTAAAGAAAACCAAGATCTTGTTCCTTCGCTACATGGACAAATTGCAGGACCAAAAAAGGTTGGACAACTAGCAAGTCTTCAGTCAAAGAATAGTGAGCCCCTAACCTGCTTACCAACTAAGTTCCTCAAAAATTACGCTAATCCTTAATGGGCCATTTGGGTAAAGGAATACAGGTGGAATAGTAATGGGGGGGGGAATGATGTTTGGATTGGGAGAATAAGGTGATATTGATGACAAAACAGGGGGAATAAGGTGAACTGGGATTCCACGTCCCCATGGAATTGGGTTATTCCACCCAATCTATGTCACTAATATAAGGAACCCACATGTTAAATCACTTTTTTCACCTCTTATAAATTAAAAGGGCCTACATATCAATTTTTATCTTTTATAAATCATTATCCACATTTTATTCATCTTTTATCAACAATTTATCCATGGTCACCCACCATGATCTTGGTGGGTTGGCTAGCACCAAGGGTTTGCTCTCCATTGGCACGTGTTCGATCCCCACCCTTAACTTACCCAGGTGTGGGCAGGGTAACTTCCGAATGGATCGGTGCGGACACTCAGAGGATTAGTCCTTACCTCGAAGGGTTTGAGATACCTCCGACACCACACACACACACACACAAAAAGTCAACTTAATAACTAAATATACAACCGCACATAAATGACTTATTACACTTGCATAATTATCTATCCCAACATAATTATCTTTCTTGAATAACCTAATTCATCTACCCAAACAGGGGGTAAGAGAACCGATAATATATTTAGATCCAATCTAAAAAATTTATCTCAAACCGCTAAAAAGCTATATCTATCTCACACTTGTCAACAAATCTGGAATAAAAAAATGGAACAAAGATATTTATTTAAGAATGGATGGTTCCATGAATGTGTGACAAAACAATGTTTATAAGACCTGGAATTGGTATTGTGTGCCTTGCACCTCTCAAATCTATACGCATGTCCCCCATGTTTGCACGCCCCCATGTAATGGGATCTAATTAGACGCCCCACATATTTAAATACCAAAATGAATTTCTTTGCACACAACACACACCTTGGCATTTCTCATTGGTGAAACCATCATGTATCTCTCTCGGGTGTCATTCATCGCCCAATCCCACGTCTTTGATCTTCTTGGACTCACCACCTTCCTCCTCCAACTCCAACATGAACCCCAGGAAGTCCTTCTCCTCCCCTTCGACATCCATTCTCACCAGCCTCTCTATTATCCCATTATTTATCCCATAAAATTTCTTGTACAGCCCCTTCATCATCCTCTCCACCCCCTGCAAGTTCAAATCCCTCAAATCTGGAAACAAATCCGAAACATTTGACCCCCCCAATAATTCTGTTATCTCTGCCACTCGGCAGCCAGTACACCATCTCCATGCTCATTGGACCCAGCATCTCGCTTCCTCAGACCTTGCGCAGCATCCACCACTCAGCGACGTCCAAGCTCCATACGATGTCGCAGCCCACATAGACAATGATGGTAAGGACCGGGGCAAGGACGTCACAATTGGAAAAGATGGCATCGTGGGTGGGCAGGATGTCACACGCGACGAAGGAGGAGACCACCATGCCCTTCAGCCATAACTCTTCATTGGTCATCCGCTTCCTCCTCTCTCGCACATATGGCAACAAGGGTTTAATCCTTGGATCTGGGAGGGGGTGGAAGGAAATGTGGGATGTGAATGGTTTTTTTGTAAAGATGGGGGGTGTGCACACATATTCGAGGGGTGCAAATAGAGGCACCCATTAATATTAGGTTGACCCAGTCCAAACCAATACAAATCAAATGCCATACACAATACACATGGAAATCACATGATAGCGTTCCCTTATTTGATCACAAGCCTCATTTTTCTTCCAAAAAAGAGTCTTCATTAGATATTTAAAATTAAGAAATCCAATCCCTATATGGAAGGTAGAGAAAAAAAGGGGGGAAAGAAAGAAAAAATATAGAAGTTAGAAATTGTATTTTGACAAGGAATATGCAGTGTTAAAGTGAAAAAAAAAAGAACCATAACATTCAGTTGGATATCCTTGAACTCTTAGTTCGAATAAAAAAAAAAGGGAGGCCCATTAAACTCAAGTCTTTCCTAACACCATCAATGGAGTACCTATTCTTCTGGCATGATCTAACAAGTACCGCAAAAACAACATTGTCCTTCACAACTAACCTTACAATGCAAGTCTCATGTGCATCGCTATACAACATATTTCAGATTGGTGTGTATTTTATTTCATTATCCAATTTCCATACTTTTTTTTGCATTTGTAGTTAATCATTGACAAAGACACTGCAGCATGGTCAGTAATATAATAACAATAATCTAATGCCTTTTCAGATCAAACATGTGATAATGTGTTCCAATATTTGAAGAAAATCCTTATCAAGCAGTTACAAAATGAAAATTAAATAAATAAGAACAAAATGCAACCTTTTCCCATCTTGTCCACAGCAACGAGAGAACACGATAACATCTGCTCCAAGTCGCATGGTGCTTGTTTTAAAGCCATTTCCATCTAAGAAACAAAACAACAATAAGATTCATAAAATACAAACAAGTAAGATGCACGTACAGAATCCATGAACATTATGAAAAAAAAAAAGTTATCCCGCCTTTCAGAAAATAAATATCTCACATTGTCCAATGGTATTGGCTATTTTGCTTTTTGCCGAATACCCAAGTGACATGCATTGTCGCATTTTATCTGGATCCATTCCTCCACCATCATCTGCATAAGCCAACAAAGTCACGTATATTAGATTATAATTAAAATGCAAACTTACACATAAAGAAATGATGGATATCAATGGTTCACATATTATTCAGCCATGGCTAACAAAGCCATCATAATATTTCTAGTCTCCACTTCACATTTATATGAAGGCCCCCCATTGAAAATGGATGCACACAGAAATCCACTGCATAACTTCCATCCCAATTATCCAAAGTCCTAACACTGTATAACAAAGCAGGAATCCTTTTTAAAAAGCTCAAATACACAGCAACCACAGAAGGTGACAGAGAGAGAGCTAATATACTCCAAAAATGTAATCAAGAGACACTTAATAGTGCCATTCAACGAATTGCATGAGAGAATTAACATCATTTTTTTAACAAGAATGGGAGTACACTGCCAAATAATGGAGATCCATTTAATCACCCAAATTAGTTTGTTAGGCCTTTCCATTCAGATAAATAAATTCAGCATCAACAGATATTATATATCTCAACCCCCTCACTTACCCAAAAAAAGAAAAAATGATACTCTTAACATCAGAATATATCCTATCAATAAGTGAAGATCATATCAGTTTCCCCCAAAAAATATTCATACCTTCAACCAATAACATATTGGTTCCATCTTTCTTATTCTTCAGCATGTCTACCTTAACAAATGTAGCTCCATGACAAACCTAATAAGAAAGTCCATGATTAAGGAAATGAAGAAAGAAAGAGATGAACTAGACATGTTAAAACAAAGATATTTACCTCATCTAAAGCATTGTCCAAAAGCTCAGCAAATGCTGTTCAGGAAGAATAAAGAACTACAGTTAAGAACCCATAGGAATTATTGATTTGGGCGAGAAGTAATTATTTTAGCAGACAATGACACCACATACACATCTTTTAGAGATAGCATAATGTATTGTTATTCAAAAATACAATTATACCTCCAAGAGCCCATTTGTGGCTCGTTGCATTTGAATGTAGAAACTTGGGATGCACCCTAACATGGTCCATGCCATCTACAAAATGCATAAAGTGGTTCATCATCAGCCCGAGAAAAGCATAATATAAATAATTAAGACAAACCAAAGGACATTATAGAGATAAACATAAAATCATATGACTTTTCCTGCAGAAAGGGAATAAGAACAATATTAGTAAATCACTAATATTTTACTCCTCATTAAACATCTTAGGCTGCATCAAACAAAGTCCATGCCAGCTACAAAATGCTTGAAAATCAAGTGTGCCATCCCAGAATAATCAAAATTTGATGATAAACAACAAAAAGAAAACTTAGCACAATACCATTGATCATTTTTGTTTTTACAATAATTCCACATTTACTTTCCTCGTTTGATAAAGTCATAAAGATAGTGTGACTGGGAGGACTATCAAAAGACACACAAAGGCATGTGCATAGCAGCATAGGGAGGATCCACAATGAAATCACACATTTATAAGAGGGAGAAGGATGCATAATGCATGCAAGCAACCATTACATAACGTCATATCAGAACATTAACAATCTAGAATATTGATCTTTTTTTGAAAGAAGAAACTTGATTAATTTTAAGAGGCTAAGGGTCCATTTGGTTGCGCGTTTGGGGTGATTCCGCTTTTTGAAAAGCGAAAAATCCCCAAACGCGCAACCAAACGGGGCAGCTTTTGACGGAATTAAAAGCTGGATTCCTTTTAATTTCTCTCTTGAAATCCGTGTTTTTAAAATCTCAAAAACAACGATTTTTTGTCGGAATCGATTTTTTTATTTGAAAAGCAACTTTTTTCTACCAAACATTAAACTCCTTCCAAATATTGATTCCTGAATTAAAAAAAAAATCCCAAAAAAGTCAATGTCTAAAATCATCTTAAAAAACAGCTTTATTCCAAAATTACTTTTCAATCTGTGTTTCCAAACGGAGCCTAAGATTTTTTTTCTGTTAAAAGGGAAGTAACCATAACAATTTTTACTGCATTTTATGTTCATTGTCTTTCATCTCCTTCATAGTGCACTAAACATAATATACCCGCTCTTCAAAAAGGTGTAGCCTCCGACTCTCATTGCACATTAACCACTTCCACTGACTTTCCTATAAAACTGCACTTGTACAAAGGAGGGCCACTATCCCCAATCAATATCATGAAATTAAGACAATTATAACTGCATTTTTTCATTGTCTTTCATCTCCTTCCATAACACCCTCTATACGATCCAAGTTCTATACTGAATACAATCTACATGCTCTTCGAAAAAGTGCAATATCCGGCTCCCGTTGCACATTAACCACTTCATATGCCTCTCCCTTGATGTAACCCTATAATATTGTGGAAGAAACTATAACAAATTTAAAAGGGAAAGTAATTAATTAATTATAACAATTTTAACTTCATTTAAGTTCATGTCTTCCATCTCCTTCCAATGTACCATCTATACGACAGATTCTCTACTAAAGATAATCTACTCGCTCTTCGAAAGGTGCAATCTCTGACTCCCATCGCACATTAACCACTTAACTCTCCCTCAGCTTACCCCTATATTGTGGAACTGCTATAAAGGAGGACACTATCCCCAATCACGAAACAAAAGCTGCATTTTATTAGACATAATGTAATTTGTAAAACATGGGATACTTTAAATACCCTCATAATTTCAAATACTTCTGAATGACAGAATATCAACCAAATATCCCCCCACCCATCATGTGAGAAAATATCGATAAACCTCGAATTAGCGTCCTGTTTCTTGATGATCCCGTGGAAGAATACATATCACATTGTTTAATGAAAAATTAACCAAAAACATGTTTCAAAATAAATAATCAGAAAAAACCAATAGAAATCAAGATACTGAACCAAAACAGACGAAACAAAAGAAAATCAACAAATTGATCTTCAAACATATAGTTAACATGAAAACAGGGTGCATTGAACATACCAGTAGTATAAGCGGTCATGTCAACAGCGACGTTATCTCCTTCATAATCCCCGGCCTTCCAGAACTGCCGGGAAGATTGAGTACCCGGCAATACCGACGAGATCGGCATCGGAACCGATACCGCCGCCGCCGGGTGGTCATCCTCCTCCGGCGGGAGGGGGTCGAGGAACCCGAGGGGGAGGGGGGCCCCGGTGCCGTCGTCCGTCCTCTGCTTCTTGCCGGATCCCCCGCCGTCAGGAACCCTAGACCGCTTGCCGGAGGGACTCGCTCCGGCGGCGCCTCCGTCACCGTCGCTGTCGCTGTCGCTGAGTTCGATCACCGGCGTAGACGGAGGCGGCGGACCTGATCGGCGGCGGAAAGGCGATTGGTGTTCGTACGGTTCGTCTTTAACGATGGATCCCATGGAAGATGCGTACGGAGAAAGATCAAATATTTTTTTCTCTCTTTTTATTTTCTTTTTATTATTTTTATCTTTTTGTTATTTTTGGAATAGCTTTATAGAAGGGTAATCAGAGGCGGTTATTTTATTTTTACGTTATTTGTGAAGTATTTATGCCGGAAAGCCCCTGTAACTTTAGAATATTTATCATAAAATCCCTCAGAAGGGCTGTTAACATGTTATAGACTGTAGATATTCTGATGATATTCTGATGAATGGTTGACATCGTTGACTTTGGAGGGTGCATTAAATGGGTGCTCGTTGAACGAACGGTTGGGATTTAATGAAAATCTAAAGTTGGAGATTGCAAAGATATGTATTTTTGAACTGCTGATGATTAATACTTTGTAATAATTATATTTTCATCATATATTATTATTAAATTATAAAAGAGAGTAATGTCTACTCGATACGCAAGAAGAAACATATAAAAAAAAAAAGTTACTTTATAAAATTTCATTGTCTTTTGAATTATTCTAATTGAAAAACGTAATAATAAAATTTTAGTTATTTTAGATAAAATGTAAATAAGGTATAATAAAGATTTATAAAAAATAAAAAAATTGTGACAATTGATCTGACAGTGATTCCACATGTTCTTTTGGATTAAATAAAATATAATAACTTAATTCTAAGAGTTAGTTGGAATCCATATATCGTTTTATATCAATTTTTCTGACATACAGATTCTTATTTATTTCAGTCATCCAAATAGCCTTAAACCCCTTATTTTATATTATACTTATTTATTCCACCTTTTATTCTCAATCCACACACGGGGATTCTAATATATATGTAACTAAATTATTTATGATTTATCATATATAAAATTGGTTGTGATTTAAGATATAAAATTTGTTCTACGGATGTAATTTTGTTTTGTACCAATATGTAAAAGTTGTCTTGTCTCTTATATCTAATAATTTTTTTTTGCATGTTATCCTTAATATGTTTATATTATCAATTTTGTTTCGTTATTATTTTTCAATCTAAATTTTAACTATTATATATAATATGTATATATATCATATTTATTATTTGAACAAGTGATTGATTATAATATCCGTCTTGTCGATTACTCACTTGTTAGTCATCAACCTAGTGCTTAGTCATTGTCCCCACCTGTGAGTGGGTGATTTGGTGTACGCGAAACGAAGCCATTTTTAAAGGTGTTCGAGTTTATTAGGAAAACATTTAAGAACTCTTTTAGACAAGCTTCTGAGACTGGGGGCGACATTTCGCGGAAGCGAGAGAGGTTAAAATTATTTTCAGGTGCATATCTATCATGGATTAACGTTGGTGGGGACTGTCGGAGTGTCGGGTTGCCCCGAGTTAGCTTGCTCTTCTGATCGGGTGACCAACGTTTTTTTAGAGATTTTTTTGCATTATTTTATTTTTTATCTATTTTTCTCACCTCTTTTGAATTTGTGCTTCGAATTCAAAAATGAAATCGTGGTAACAATATATATCTTTGTTAAAAAAAACTCTAAGCATTTTTTACAACATTGTCCCAATTAATGTTGTTACGTCGATTCATCACCCCCAATTAATGTTAATAATGAAGGAAGTGACTATATATTAATTGGAATTTAAATGCATATCATCTATGTGAGAAAATTTGACTTACTCCATTAATGTTGACAAATTTGTCTCCGTAAATAAATGAAATCCCATGACTGTAGGGATCGAGTAATTCAAAACAAGCTCTCCCGTGTCTATAAATAAGAAAACAAAAATACATAGAGAAATCTTCTCTTTTCTATACAATTATTAACTTGATTATCAAAGAATTTTCCTTATTTTTGTAGGTCTCTCATCTCACATGACCAAAAACTACCAGCCACCACAATTCTCTTAAAACAAAATTATTTTATATAAGATCATTTTATTCATTAGTCATAGGTGTGTAAGGGAAAATAATCTTTGGACGAGAGAATTAGATAGTGTGACTTCATTAAATATAAATATATACTGAAAAAAATTCAAAACATTATTAGGGTTGCAAAAGGGATTTTAGATGATTTTCCCTAACATTTTTCAACCATATATTTTAGATTATGCATGCTTATGCATGTTGTGTCATGCGTTCGAGGTATGTTCCATCGATCGAACGGTCAAGTTCAGTTTTAAAAAAAAATTAATTAAATGTTTACTGGATTATCCAGTCACCCTGAAAACATTCCCACCCTTGTTCACACTCTCTCTGGATTTGGTGTTGTTTTCTCATTTTTTGTGATCTGGATATGCCTCTTCTTCTTTTTTTTGAAATCGAAGAAGTGATTATATCTATCTATATTACTAACCAAAAGGATTGAGGTTATCATGTTTGTTCCTTTGTGTGAGTGTAACATTTTCATTTTCAATTTTATCATTCTTTATCTATGATATTTGATTTTGTATTAAATGATAAAAATGAAAAATACATATTTTAATATTTTAATAAATAGGATGATATATTCATCAAATCTATCTTTTTAAAATATATCTATCCATATTAATGATATATTGAGTGGATGGTGATGATCATGCCACATCATCATAATTTTTTTGTTATTGATTTTTTTATTAGATTTAGATAATCATGGAATATAAATGATAAATAGCTAATTTCGGATGAAATATGAATTTCAACATTTGATCTCATTTTTCATCATCCAATGGTCATTTTTTAGAAAATTCTATTTCACAGTCATAAGTATACATCGAAAAGTTCTTTCCAACGAGCTATTGATCACCCCAATCAGAATTATACTTAAAAATTTATGAATTTGTAAAAAAAATTAGGAATAATTTAATTCTTGGTTTTTTTTTGTATATATACCATAAAAATCACATTATTTCAAAAGGGTTTAAATTATACATGAACGTCATTCTTTTTATCTATTCGAGTTATATTGTTTGTTGGTTTCAGAGTTTTAAATGAGTATTTTTACAATATAGTATTGGTTGATGGTTATATGCAAAAAAAAGTCATTTTTAATTGTAGCATATCTCTTTTATGTATAATTTCATAATAAATTTTATAAAATATTTATTTAATCATTATTAAAAAATTTATCATATATATATATATTATATAATATATCAATGATATATTAAAAAATTTATAATATATATATTATTTTGTATATTATATTGCATATAAATGAATTGAAAAATATTTTTTTTGAAGAAAAGTAGATGTTTGCTACCCGATTTCATATATGAATTTGAATTACAAAATCTGAAATGGGGGAGAATAAAGAACAAACAAGTCACAAAAGAAATGAAAAACCATGAGCATAAAGGAAAACTCTAGGCCTCGGGTTAGAAGAGGGCTCTAACCGGCTGTGAGCTCCCCTCCCGCTCACTCATTCCGTGATTCTCATGTATCCATCTCGGAATCGGACTTCCCTCACCCTCGCTATATGGCGTCCTTAATCTGTGATGAGCCCTCGAAACATGTCTCATATGTTCTCCTGATATACCCTGGACCCGTTGAAGATGGCATCGTTTCGCATCTTCCAAATCGTCCATGCCCCTACCGGAATAATGAGTTGTGAAACCACTGCCTCCCTACTTTGATTGCCGGATCTCTTCATCACTTTCCCCGCCGCCCACATCTCCTCCATTGTTTGAAAAGATGTCTGCATGCCCGTGTATCACCCCACCACTGCCCAGAAATCATGCGCCACTTCGCACATGCAGAATAGGTGGTCGATCGTCTATGATTCTGTCACGCATAGGGCACAGTCGGTGGAGTCTTCTGGCACCCATCTGGATCGGTACACCTTCGTCGGAAGACGTTCTAAGAAGAGGAACCACATAAACACTTTAATCTTTAACAGGATCTTCGGACTCCACGTTTGTGCGAACTTTGCATACGTCCTCGAATTCCCTGCTTGACCCTGACTCCACTTGTTATATGCGCTTTTGACGGAGTGCTTCCCTGAAGTCGCGTGCCTCCATCGACATAGATCCTCGACATCCCCTTGTGGCCTAAACTGCTCGAGCCTCCCCAGCAACTCCGTGAACTGGCACGTCTCGCCCGCGTTGGTGAATTGAAAAATATTGAAAGTATTGGTTGTGTACATCTTTTTAAAAAAAAATTTATTTACACACACATCATATGTGAGGAAAAATTAGTTTAAGAACTAATTGGGAGAGGCCACGAAAGGTGATGAGGAGCAGCAGATCTAGATTTAAAAAAATGAAAAAAGTGAAAAGGAGAGAGTGTGAACAGGAAGGAGAATTTTTGGGGTGATTGGGTGATCGAGTAATCCAGTAAACATTTAATTTTATTTTTTTAAAACCGAAATTGGTTGTTCGATTGATGAAATACCCATTGAATGACCACAATCAATCCCACAAAATCCCACACAAATGGAACCCAACTGCACAAGCCGCATATTATCATAATCCTCTCTCTATATATACACACACACAAACACATATACACAGTTGGCTGCACAGTTGCATCCAATCACTCCTCGTATATTTGTATCGTATATTTGTAGTATATGCTGATAACAAACAGTTCCAATTAAAAAAATAAGTTTGTGGGGAGTGAAGTTTCGTGTGCTGCGTGGAACCTGTGGGCTATGGTTTACGAATCTAATATTGAATGTATTCCATTAGCATAATATGTGTGACATGTATCTCTGTTAGACTCAATCTCATTTATAGTCTCAAATATAGTAATTTATATCTTATTAATCCCTTTAATTCACCATATTAAAGTATATACTTTGTTGAAATTTTTTCATATTTTATAAAAATAATATCATTCAATTCATTGTAACATATATTTCACCTTTTATAAAAATGCATACCTCATTAGATGAGGTATATGATTTAAAAAAATGAAAACATGTGATATGCATTTTAGACTGTAAAAATAGACTAACATTTTCCTGTTACCATTGATTTAAGAGTGTTGCTATACTCAGCTCGTTTTGTAACCCTGTATGTCGTTTCATACAATATGATAATATAGTATATGTTGTACTATCATAACATATAAGGTTCTATAATAGTATATAACATTAAAAAAATTATTTTTTCAAAACAAAATAAATATACTATTGTATATCAGATTCTCAGTATATATTTTATTTTTTATAACATGTATTTCAATGGGAGAGTGGATTATTTTTATTATAAAAAAAGGAAAATGGTGTTGACTGTGGATGGGGTCGCACTTGGGCTCGGCGTATCATTTTTCATCGAGCGTTAATACACTCAGTCTGTTTTGTAACACATTTTGCAGCATCATACACTATGATAGCGTAATATATACCATTGCTATTATAGTGTGTGAGATTCTATTATAGTGTATGAAACAACTAAAAAAAAATTCATTTTTTCAACGTAAAAAAAAATATACTAATGTATCTTAGTATATACCTTATTACATATAACGACATGTACTTTGATGAAAGAGTATTTGATTTTAAAAAAAATAATGTAGATTGCAATTGAGGGTTGCACAAGAAGCTGAACATATTATTTTTCTTTTCCACTTCCATAATTTGAATACATGGGCCCATTATGTTTTAATTAGCTTATCAAGCCCAATAGAGGTCCAATCCCAAAAATAAAATTTGAGAATTTCAAGACATGGAGAGAACCTATAAGAGGCCACGGTGAATTTTATCAAAGATTGGGGATGTTACATCAATGTCGAGCACATTCATGTAAATCAGGGGATGATTCGTATCGTCGGGTGAGAAGTGCTAATTTCAAGGGGTTTTTGGGATGGAGAGTGAGTAGAACTTTCTTCTATTCGTCTCCCTTGTCGGCTCGTACTTTACTTTATTTCTTATTTTAATGTCTTTTTATCTTTTGTAATCCCTTTTAGATCTTTACAATTTCGATATTAATGTATTGAGATAACAATTGTTTACCGACTTCAAAACAACAAAAAGACATGAGTGAGATGGTAACACAAGTCTTGTATTTTTTTTATTTATCATAGATTGAGGGAGAGCGTGGATAATATATTGTATCAGAAAAAATTGGATATTTTGAAAGAAAAAAAAAGTAATAAAAATTTAAGAAAAATGTTAAGTAGTATGATCTACACATTTTGATTTTTTTTTATAAAAAATAAACATCATGTAATGAAGTATATACATTTATGAAAATGTATATACTTTCTTTATGCATTGCATGCCACTGAATGAAAAATATGAAAAATTGCTACCAAGGAATGAATCTATTATCCAAAAAAAAAAATTATAATGAGGAGTTATAATTGGGATTGACTAGAAGCTATTGATACATATTGTTTGGTTATAATGGTGAAGGTACTACTGGGGACTGGGGAGGGTGGTGAGGATTTAAATACTTTCAATTATTGGCATTTCTATGTGAGCTTATTACATCATTCATATAAAATGTATCCCAGCTAAAAAATGACTAACATGCCGTGTGTTTGTCATTTACTTGATGGCATGATTTTCAATTAATTCCAATAAAATAAAATAAAAAAAGGTGTAATTTTCTAGAACACGCACTTAATTATATTCACTTGGTGATGTTTTTGAGATAGGTAATTTTTTAATGAAGTTGAAACTTTCAAGCATGCAATATTGTATGAGTTGGAAATTTTAGATTGTGCATTACAAGGCTAACAATAATTCATTGATTGATAATACAAAACTCCATTTTAAATGTGCAATTTGACCATGCTCTTTACAATATTAAACCGCAAAGACAGAGTCCTAATTAATTGAAATCGAAAAATAATTTAATAATTCTATGTGAAACAGTCAACTACATGTAAATGATATCATCTACCAACCCTCTTTATCATTAGCCTATCTAAGAGGTAGATAATCAAATGTTGATCCTTAAATTTACATTTCGTCTAATAAAATAGGAAAAAATCCATATAACCCCCTGTAAACTGATTGAAATCCATATAACCCCCTGACTTGTCTTAAAATCCATATAACCCCCTAAAAACTCCTAGTAAATCCAAATAATCCCATAAATAAAAATTTTGTTAATAGATGATGAATATTTTGTACATATTTCATTTAGTTAACCCTGATTGAAAACACGATATACTAAAAAAGCACTATAATTGATTAAAAATGCAAAAAATTATATGAAAATGACGATTTTACTCTCTTTGGATATATTATAAAATTATATCTGGATGAGTAAAATCGTCATTTATATAAGATTTTTCATATTTTTAACACATTGTAGGTTTTTTTTGTATACTGTGTTTTCTATCAAGGTTAATCAAACATAATATTTATAAAATATTCATCATCTGCAAACGTAAATTTTTTTGAGGAGGTTATTTGGATTTACTAGGTATTTTCAGGGGGTATTTAATAAAAGTCAGGGGGTTATATGGATTTTAATCAGTTTACAAGGGGTTATATGGATTTTTCCCAATAAAATAATATAATATAAACCTAACTCAATTTGTTATTATTGTTTTTCATTATTTATAGACCAAAAAATCCATTTCCACTGATGTGGGTAAGGGGTTTCTGGGGCCTTTTTTCTCTTTATTTTTATTGAAAAAATTCCTCCCTATTAGTTATAAATATTAGGTTAACTACCACTTTATGTAATTTGAGGATTTCTTTTTGTATAAGTTCTGTGTTTGAAACTAAAGACTAGTTTGATTATTTTGATACAGAAGTGTGTCATTAATTGTGTCATTAAAAATTTATATTTACTGTTTTTTGAAGGATCTATATTTCATATATTGACATAGAATGAGTGCCATTGATTTTTGTATGAGAAGAATAATTTTAAATCAATTAAAATTCTCCCTAATTAAGTACCCTTTCTTGTGGAATTTACGAAGTATTTGGGAATATTGAGGATGGTCATATTCTTTATCATCTCACGTGTGTGTGTGTGTGTACATTCAAAACATTTTATTATATTTTAATATTTTGATATATATTTGTTCAAAAATCTTATTTATAACACATTTTTATGACTTCACAACAAAAATAATTAAACATATAATATAATGTGATATTCATCTAATATAGATAGAATTTAACGGATTTTTTTTTTTTTTACTTCAATAATCCAGATAATTTATTCAAATTTCAATATTAGAATAATCAGATGATTGAGAAGCTCAGTGACGATATATCCAATTGAAAGGTGTTTTAGGACAAGTGTACAACACAGTTAAAACCACACTTTGCCTCTCTTTTGACACCTTTTTTTCCCAGTATTTCATGAGTGAGAAAATAGACATGATTTACAAAAGCATGACAAAATCTGAGTTCAATTTCTATACATATTTTAAGGATACAAATTTGAAAGGGATGGAATGACTTCTCCACTCCACTATTCCAAAATTCTTCCTAACAAGGACACTACCTTATCCTTACAGAGGCTTTTTGCTTGAATTGAGAGTTCCAAAAAAAAAGGTTTTCGCAAGAGGAAGTCAATGGAAAGATGCATTGCATGTTCTACTTTATTGGAATATGCATCGTTGCAATGCCTTGTTGGTTGGTACTGGTGTGGTTGCTCTTGGGGTGGGTAGTATGTGTTTTTTTTATCCCTCAATGAAGAGGAAGGTATGTCTACCCACTCATCAGAAAGGTGATTGGCCGTTCATAATTGCATTATTTGTATTCCACTTTCTTAAATTCTAGTTCTTCTTACCTTGTTAATTAAGAAACCCTAACATTTGAAAACAATGAATTTAAATTATGGAATTCCAAGAGAAACTGAAGATTTTAAAATTAATCCTGGGATTTTGTATGACGTTTGGCACTCTACCCCGGGGGGGGGGGGGGGGGGGGGGGGGGGGGGAGGCTTCCGAATTGAACATCTCAAACCGAACCAAATTGATTTTTGTTTGGTTGAACCAAACCGAACCGTGAAAGATTGATGGGTTGGTTAGAGTTTTTTAGGAGGTTGGTTTACAACTTTACATAAATATCAAAATGCTATGATTGATTGTATAAATTAGTATATATATTCATCTTTTTATGAATATTAATGGTATAACAAGAATATACTTTTTAATATAAAAAGAATGATGTAAATGAATATTGATTATGAATAATCATATGTTTAAATTTAATTCGGTTTAGTTCGATTAATTCGATTTTGTTAAAGTAAAATCAAATTCAAACTAACGTAGTTTCAATCCATACTCAAATCAAACCATAAAACTATTTACTCAAACCCAGAAAAAAATTGGTTTGGATCAGTTCGGATTCAATTTAACTTACCAAAGTTGCATCCCTTATGCAAGCACAACTTTTACACATCAAGATGTGTTTTAAAACCATTAGTGACAAATGACCAAGCGGATTATACCTTTGTGTGTAAGCCTGGGGAGTTAAATATTGTGATTGTGAGATTCCCAAATCCAGTTTGGGAAGTGAGATTTTTCAAGATGATTGGCTTCCTGTCTTCCATATAAATATCACTAACATATTCAATACTAATATATTACTATTTCGTGAATTTGCAAGTTGCATACATGTAATCAAATTGAATTAGCTTTCTAGGGTTTGTGTGTGTCTTGTATATATTATAGTTACAATTATTGAGGTGGTTGATGCAAGGATATGCAACGCATGATAGATATATATAAATTAGGATGAAAGTCGTTTATTAGTAAACACTTGTTCCGTTAATAGAATTTTCTTGCATGGAAATAGTCCACAGCTAATTATTTTATTTGTCCCATAATACCATATATGTAACCCCCCCCCCCCCCTCCCCCCGAAAACCAAGAAAGAAAAAAAAACCAATTTTTATTATTTTTCAAGAAAAAAAAGAAATTTTCTTTAGCTCATAAAATTTTCATGTAAAACCATTACTAAACTGAAACCATCCACTGAAACTAAACTAACATTAGGGAAAAAACTGATCTATTCACCTAACTGAATCCTGAAAGTATGGATTTGAAAATCCATGTATCAGATGGTTGAAAGAGAAAAATAGTATAATTAATTAGTTTAAAAGAAGAAATCTTTGCATTTTATTGTTTGATTATGAAAAAAAGTATTGGAAATTAAAGACTTAATATATCTATAGTTTGGAATCTTAATTGTTTAGTTAATAATTAATTTCAAATGTTATACTTTCCTCTCTGCCCTGGACTCATAACTAACGTTTGTTGGGACTTTTAGTATGTCTTCTAGGATCTCATAATAATTAACACAATGTTCATTTAATTAATATTTTTGTAATAATTTATGCATTGACTTAATTGAGTTCCTAATTAAAGCTAACTGAGTTTTTATATCAGAATACAAGTAGCCTAATAATAAAAACTATCTTTTTATTAATAATGCTCAGTGTTTCTTTTCTTTTTGAGAATTGTGTATGAGAATTTTGACATTGATTGGATTCATTGTAGTTTTATGTATCAATAAATATTATTCAAAATTTATGTTATTGATGCTTCAAAGATATCTATGTAACGTGAATGAAACACAACGTACATGAAAGGAAACTCATATTTAATTTCCAACCATAGTTTCTCTGCAAAAAAAAACAAAAAAAAACCATCTTTTCCATATGAAGAAGCACAACTTGTGCAAATCAAAGTCCTAAGACCAAAAAATAATAATAATAAGTGGTCATAAACAGTGTGTTGAAGAACAATTCTCAGAATTAGAAGTCCTTTTCAGTAGCAGCTAGATCTGATTGAGAAATTTTTTTTGTCAAGTTTGAATTAGATTTATATTGGCCGAATTCTCCGAAAGCGGCTTGCGGGCACGCGAATTAATTAATAGCTTAAATTGACTGATCTGCAGTGACTGATCAATAAAACTTGTGGAGGATGTATTTCAGATAAATTTGCATAAGCATATGTTTTTAACTTTGCTATTGAGTATGCCAATTGCATATACAAAAATCTTTTAAAATTTATGTTAAAGACTTGAAGATACGGTGAACTCTTTTATTAATTAAGCAGTGAGGATGAGGCAAACTATGTTCAATGGCAAGAGATTAATTAGTGAAAATATCATGAACTGTGTGTGTAAATGATAATTTAATTACATAATAATTTAATTATCAGTCCCCAATTAATTAAATTTATGAACTGTATCTCAGCCTAAATGAAAATATCATGCACTCCTCCTCTACCCCCTTCACTTGTGCAGTTGTGCAGGAAAACAAAAATCTTAACAAACTTAATAAATTTAGTATGTCACCTATTCATGAAACTATTCGAATTATCCACTAAATTCAAAAACATGTATAATTTTAATTTGTTTACTCCCATATTGATTAAGTAGAATAGCAATGAAGAGTAATGACATTATAAATATGGATCATGGATTGATGGGTGATTAAATGGGTGATAATGAAACTTTATAAGACTAGAATAAACATCATATAAATGTGTATTGTTTATGCTTCATTTAAACTAAGATAGTATGTGTTAATCTTATTAAATTCTCCTCACACATTTTTTTTTCTCTTTGATTTGCGTGCATCACACATACCTAACACTAACTTGAGATGAAAACAAATTATGCCGATTGGCATACATAATAAACACAATTTACAAACCAGGTTTTGACATGAATACAAATAAATTTAATTAGTAGAATGTTGGGTTTGACACTGATCATTAATTTATGCACCATTTTAAACTGTATGATCTATTTATAATAATTTCAAGTGGCTCAATAAAGAATTAGCTAGTTAGGTACTTGGGAGTGTATTTGCATCTTATGTAAATCATTTCATGTGTAACTCACGAGAAAATTATAATTTAGCCTTAAAAAAACTAATTCTTCACTATCATTATTATATGTGTGTGTATAATTGAAAGTTTTCTTTTATTTTGAAGAAAATGTAAATGTTTATTGTTCGATTTCATTACTGAATTTAAATTATAAACTCTGAAAGGATGGAGAATATAACACAAAATATGATAAAAATAAATGAGATAGAAAAGACATACGAGACGACTTTCAACACCCAACCTTTAAATTAGAAGAGGCATCCCACACACTATATATATAATTAGTAGTTAAGAACCTAAGGAGATGCATCAATGAGAAGGTAAGAAGTACAAAACATTTAATACAACGCATCCCATCCACTGAAAAATGAAAAAAAATTGAGAAAAATGTGAGGAGATTGAAGCCTAAATCCCCTTTTGTGAAGCATCATACCTGCCAAATATAACCAGATAATTAAGTTTCCATAAATCAAAATTAAATTAGAATAAAATCTGATAATTATGTTTGTAAATTTTGATAGTAATTTAAAAAGGGTATTAAATAGTCTGCACATCAATAAATTAAATATATATTTTTATATCATTTTAAAAAGTCATCTTAATTAATACTCATATATGTTCCAAACATGCATGCCACATGTATTATTACATCTATCACATACACAATGGCGGCTCCAAAAATATTTATAGATAGAATCCTTAAAATAAATAAATTTCACAATTTTTTTAAAAAATTTACTTTTATCATATATTTATCAAAAATATAAAAAAAAAATTTAAATAGAACAACTTACATTAATAAAGAATAAACCATCAAAGAAAAGAAATAAAGAGTTTCAATATAAAATTTTTTACGATTATCCTCGATGGTATCACTTACTTAGGAATTGTAAGTATAAAATATAAGCCGGGCATAATCAACTGATGAGCTAGTTGGATCACTGGTGAGCTGGTTAGTTGGGTTGCCATAGCTTGAAAGGGTGACACTGATGGTTTGATTTTTTTTTAATGTTGTAAGGTCAATTGATTTGATCACCGCATGTAATGGGTGGCACCGCCCTACATACACATACATCACCCTCGTATATTTGCAAACACAAACAAATAATATAATGATGAAATTTTATTTAAAAAGTTATAAATATTTGTTTACTCTGGTCCATTGTTTATCTTTTCTTTAATTTAAAGGAAAGTGAACTAGACAACAAGAGCATTTTTTTTTATGTTTTCCCTTGATAATAACAAAAAACCCAACTAAATTCAAAAAATACTTTTATACATAAACTATTACCTATCCCAAATGGGGGATTTAGAGAAGTTACACACTCCAAAATAATAATTTTATCCCAGTCCCCCAAAATACACTCGAGCACGCACATACCAAACCCATCCATCATTCCCTTCAATTCAACATCATACGTTGAGAGAAAGGCCGTAGAATACATTGAAGCTGTCTAATTCAAGTTTTTTTAAAAATTTCCAAAAATAATAATAATAAAAATAAAGTAAAACATTGCGGGGGGGGGGGGGGGGGGGGGGGGGGGGGGGGGACCTACATATATATTTTTTAAAATCTAGGAGAGTTGACAAACTCCTCCATATGTAGCAATATATATGAGGGTATGAATCAAAACCTCCTCCTCATCATAACCAAAGCAATCAAAGAAACACCATCTCCATTGCCCTCCAATTGTCTTCTCTTCTAATGTTTCACATTTTTTCTCATAATTTCTTGTTGTAGATGTTAATAACATGAGTAACCCAACACGTCCAAGGATGAAAGTCGTGCTTAACCTAGTTTACGATCGTGGATAGCTTTTCCATCAAAAACCCTCTTCTCTTTCCCAAAAAAAAAAAAACAACTCCCTTTCTAAATCTTTTGATAGGATGATAAAAATACTTTAGGAACATAGATTCGTGTTTTACCGTCTATTGATCCGTTACAATGGAGAAGTCAAAGAAAGGCTTGATATCGAAGACGCTCGATCGGTGCCGCACCATGCGATCCCCAGCAAGGAGCAAGTCTTGGCCAAGACCGCCGCCTGAGGGCTGTTGCACGGTCTACGTGGGACCAGAGAAGGAGAGGTTCGTGATCAAGACGAGGTACCTGAACCACCCGCTCTTCAAGATGTTGTTGGACGAGGCGGAGATGGTCTACGGGTTCGCCGTCGACGGGCCATTGGAGCTGCCGTGCGAGGTGGAGCTGTTCCGAGGCGTAGTGTGGGAGGTGGAGGCGGATGAGGATGACGGCGCGGCGGCTCGGCGCAGCGGGTGCCGCGGCTTCACCAGGGGCGGCGGGGGATACGCGGCGTCTGCGTATCGGCTGCTCAGCCCGTCGAGGGTGGCTGTCATGAATCGGATCTAGAGCTAGCTCAGCTTCATGTGTGGTTGGTTTTGTTATTATATTGGGTTGTTGGTTTGTTTGTTTGTTTTTTGTATTTATATGTCAAAGCATGAACTTGTATGTCCAGAGTTTTATTATATATGAACTTACAAGTTTGTGTTTGTACGAGTCATATTTGAAAATTATAACATGTGAAATTTATTCTATCTTTAATTTGGAACCGTGGGGACGGTTAAAAATTGATGGGTTTCATATGATATTTCAATTCTAAAATCTTTAATCCCATGAGTATCAAGATCTTAGCTTTTAAAGAAAGTATATAAAAAATAATTATAAAAAACAGTTTTTTTAAAAAAAATCTAAGAAAATCACGTTTATATGAAAATTTGTTTTCAAAAACTGATTTCCTTTCCAAACATAAAATAAGTACGTTTTTAAGCTTATAAATGGAAAACAAAAAAATTTAAGATCTATTTATACTTTGGTCCCAAAAACACATACTGTTGTATGCGTGTCTTGTGTTTATATTGATGATCTTTTATTAACTACAATGGAATTTAATTGTTTCTTGGCACTCCTCTATTAATTGTCCACTATTAGATATATGTTGAGGTATATTCACGAGTAATGGGAGTTGGAAATTCATGAGTAATGGGAGTTGGAAATTCGAAGCTAATTAAATGAACCTTTGTTTAGAATAAAAATATATTGCAAAGGATGAAATTATAAATAATGATACAACTTGGTTATCAAATTGCATTAATATATATAACTGCATCTGTCGGCATGGGAATCCTTGGGTCTGGTTTGGCATTTGGATATAGTTGTAATAAGGAAATAATTGGGTTAAATTATATGTTATCACATATGGCATAAGAAAAAAATGATAAAGCATGGACAATCCGTATTGAGAGAAAATGTAGGGATATTTTATTTTAGGTAAAAGATTGAATAGACTTAATCTTCATTTTTTAACCTCATTTTGTAAAACATGGATAACATTTATGACTGTCATTCCAAAAAAAAACAAAAACAAAAAACTTCATAAAGCAAAACTAACAATATTAATGTCTTTTTAATAGGAATGATAGACTTGATATTTTAAAATGTTTTTTGAAATTATCCCATATTTTATATCATGTGATCCAAATGCAAAGTTAAAGATAAGAACACAAAAAATTAGGGACAATAAAATACATTATCAAATGTAAATATGGCTAAAAATAATAAATTTTTTATCCTCATAAATTAGGATAATTTATCTTAAATATTTATCCATTTATCAGACTAGACATTGGACGCTAGAGATGGAAGTGTTAAAAGTATGAATTCAGGCAATCTATGGAACATCAGCACTTTAATTATTATGTGGAATTTTGAGATTCAACTAGGTTTTAAAAAATAATAAAAATACCACCTACCCTAAATCATTTTTCATGTTCTTCCTTTTTCGGACTATAAACATATTGTGGATTACTGTATATATGGATTTTAAGGACTTACTCAGGGACAACGTAGTCATTTTTACATTATCAATATGTTTCAAATTTTTATTGAATACGTGTATACTTGTTAATGACTTACATTCTTTTAAAACAACTTAATTATATAGGTAAATGAATTAAATGCATATATTTTATATTTTTTTAACTTAGTATGTACTATATAGGATTGCAACTTTAGTCGGGTTAAACCCGAACCCGATGGGTTGAACCTGATTTTTACATGGGTTGGATTGACCAAATCGGGTTCAGGTTGGTCAATTCGGGTTAACTCACAAATCGGGTTGGGTTCGGATTGACCTCACTCACAACCCGACCTAACCCGAACCCGTAAATTAATAGTTAAAAAAAAATCATGGCCGTTCATTCTGTAGATTCTAAATCGGGTTGGGTTCGAGTTGGTCCAATTAGGGTTGAGTAGTTTGAAATTCAGATTGAGTTCGGATTGGGGTCAACTTGCTTTCATCATCCCACCCCTGCATCATTAAAATAAACTTGCTTTCCAAGTTTAAAATAAACTTACTATATATATGTATGTATGTATATTCTGACGCATTGAGTACTCGGTCATGAGGTTTGTTAGATCACCCCATGCAAGAGTGCACGTAAGAAAAAAAAACATGGAGAACTATAAGCAAATATGCAGGGCGGATCCGTCACTTTTTTCGGATGGACTGAACTAATATTTTGAAAAATCACTTTATGCTTGGTAAAAAATATTAAATATATTTTTTATTTTGATAGTCTAATGACACGTTTAATTGAAATAAAATAAATTTATCAAATGATCGTGAAACAAAACAAGTTCAAAATAATTAAATACTATATTCGAAATAAAAAAAGTACTAAAAATGACATAGAGAAATTAAAAAAAATCTATATAGAGCATTATTTTTTTAATATTTTTATATATAAAAAAAAATCCACGTCCAGTCATCCTACCCACCCTCATCCATTAATTAATTTGATCCAATCACCCTGTATAAGCAAGAAAGAAAAACAAAAATACACAATGAATTGAAAGAATAGAAAATATAAAAATTAAATCAAAATCTTCATTACATGTTGTAGTTGGTGTTTGGTGAAGGGGATGTTGACTTATTCACCATTTACAGCTGCAAAAGATATAAAGAAAAAAAGACAAGTTCAGTTACGGTAAATTTAGGTTTACTTAATAAGTATATTTTGAAAATTTTCTAATAAAATTGGGCTGGGCTCTGTTGGGGCTTTTCTAACAAAACTGGGTTGGGCTGGTATTTTGAGGTTTTCCAAAAAACATTTGGGCCAGGCTACATCCCAGCCCAGTCAAAATGTTGGGCCCCTTCAGATATGTGTTTTCCAATGTAATGGTCCACCAATGATGTATTATTAGTTATATGATCCATTATTATCTAAAAAAATTTATGTGGTATCACACTTAAGATTCTTACACACAAAATAATCATTATTATGATCTGATAAAAAAATCTATAAATCACATAAATTGATCTCTAAGGTTCTATTTGGTCGGTGGTATTATAAGGTGGATTATGATTTCATCATCAGATTATCAAGAAATTATGAAAACTGATTAACTGTTTGGTCTGATGGTATTTTAGGGCCCGTTTGGGCATGCATTTGATGGGCGGTGGTGTCACAGACGCTGGAGGACCCGAACGCACAAACAAACGTTTTTTTTTATATCTGCATTTATAACCTAATTGTTCTGTAGATTTTTTCCATGTTCCTCGACTCACGAAAACAATGATTCGCGTAACACAGTAAAGAATTATGGGTTTCACTGGATTCGAAATGACAAGTTAGACTAGGGTGAAATTATACACACACGTGTATTTATTTATGATATTTATCTATTTGCAATGTAATATGATATTTATCAATTCGGTCGCCAAATACATGCATATAAATAACATCAACCCCCCAAACATAAGTATTACAAATACAAAACCCCCAGAAGAAAAAAAAGAGATAAAAAAACAAAAAAACAATACAGAATTCAAGCTATAAAACAAGGCCAAACCACGCACGTACACATCATTCCCACAAAACACACAAACGCGCGCGCCTTCCACAGCTCGCGCGCGCGCCACTTTAGATGTCCATGAGTTCCTCAAACGCGCGCATCGCGGACTCGGGCAAGCCGAGCAAAACGTTGATGCTCCTCCTCTCCTGCCCGTGCGAGAGGAACAGCACCACCTCCTTCTCCGGCAGCGCCACCGGCCCCGACTGTTTCGGCTCACCCCACCCGAAGTCTGTCGTGTGGAACGACAGCCTCGACCACGTCGTCAGAAGCAGTGTTGCTGCTAGAGATGGCCTCGCTCGCGTCGTCTCAAAGTAGTCGATCGCAGATCTCATGTACCCGTCCATGACCATCTTCACCGCCCCCTGCACAGACAAGGCACAGACAAGGAATGTCAATTATCTAAAAAATATTAATATTATATCAATAACTCAGAAGTTACTTATATTAACGGATATCATGATATATATAGATACATGTTCGAACTTAAGGTATTATAAATATGTTTGTATTATAATGGTTTAAATTCTTATTTTGTATGTTAATCATATTTTTAAAATTTATATAATACTTACGTTCTATTTCTACAATTTTAAAAAAGGGGGGGGGGAATCTTAGAATACCAAAGAACTTTTTTTTTATTTATAACACGTCACATGATCACTGTAATTAGTATATATATTTACACTTATCAATTATTTGTAAAATATTTGTATTCCTTCCTAGTTCAAAAAGATTTTTAAATTTTAATAATAATATATCAATACATAAACATGAGATATGTTCAAGAAGGGATACGGATACCAAGGTGTCCTGTTTAACTACCTGCACAAGCTCCACGGCGTGACCGAGTGGCGACCCAGTGAGCTCCCCCGCCTCACAAACGGAGTTGGTGAGCACGATCCCATTCCCGAAGTAACCCTTCGGGAGCGGGGGCTCGAAGCGCGACCGCCCATCGACCGCGAACAGGAGCTTCGCCTTCTGCTCGGGCTTGAGCGCGAGCGCGGCCGTGCGCGCGCGCCAGACGAACCCCGCGAGGGCCTCGAATGTGGTGCATTTGTCGAGACCCGTCTCGGACTTGACGCGGGCGAGGCGGGCGGGGTCGAAGAAGAAGGAGCGGTAGACGAGGGGGTCGGAGGCGTAGAGGGAGGCGGTGTCGGAGACGTCGGGGATCTCGGCGAACTCGAGGTGGGGGTTGTCGATGCGGGGAGGGTCGCGGGCTTTGAGGATGGTGCGGTCGAGGGAGGGGGGGACGGAGAGGGGATCGCCGCGGGCGCACTCGGCCCAGGAGTTCACGAACTCCATCGCGCCCACGCCGTCGAACATGCAGTGGTTCATGGCCAGGCCTAGTATGAAGCCTCCGCATTTGAACTTGGTCACCTTGATTTTTTTATACACATGAAACACAATTTCAAAATGATATGTATGACAATAAAATAATAATGCTTGTTGTTACACTCAATACTCCAATGCTGGAATTCTTAAATCCTACGTTTCAAACTTTGTTTATGAAAAAAATTATTTTATTAGTTTTCCGATCACTGAATTTTTTTTAGTTTGAAAGGGCAAAATAAGGATTGAAATTTAATAGCTGAAAATACGTTTGAATCCGCATTTGAAAAAATTTTGCATTTCAAACGCAGCTTAAATGTCGATATAAACGAGCCTCAGTCATTAACTTAATGCAATCTCAGACCCACGTCAGTCCATGTGAATTTTTTTTTACTCCATGTTAGCCTCCAAAAGGGTGTGCAAAAAATATTTCCCCCACAAGCTCTTGCTGGAATTTTTGGCTATGACCTTGTTTTTTTTCCATTATTTTCTCTTTCCTCTGTTTTCTAAAATACTACATAATAGCCACCACTCTTATAGGCATTTGATTTAGAGCCCATGTATATTAAATCTGTTTTGCAGTTTAAAATTGGTCCCTTAGACACATATACAATATCATAGTATATATTGTGATAGTGCAAAATTATAACAGTTTATATTATTGTATTGTATGAAAATTAAATTTTTAACATTTTCTTTAAAGAAAAAGTACATTAGTAAACACGAAAAAAGGTTACAAACATTTTATACATTCTTATTAATTGTATATAATAATTTGTTTAAAAAAATAAAAATCATACTTCATTATATAAAAATGGGCAACAATATATAAAACAATGTAACATTTCATGGATAATGTTAGCCTATTAGGTTTAACCCAAGTGAAGTCTTATGGACACTCTGCGTATATTTAAATTTTCTAAATATAATAAATTTGTATATAATTTTTTTAAAAATGATATATTATTTTATTTTAAATTGGATAGACTCATTTTTAATACAACACTCCTCCACTGTTCATTAAAACAATTGTGAAACTAGAAAAAGGAAACATATGAAGAGCAAGATCCAAAAAAATGGATTATGGAGTCGGAAGATATATCCGATTTATAAATAAAATTCTATCTACAATTGTAGAAATTGATGAGAGAAAAATAGACAACCACTAAAGACTAAAAATTTAAGTGATTCAAGTGATTCAACACTACTCACGTGAAGTGAAAAATAGGTATATATGGTGTTAAATTTTTTTTATTTTTTCTAGTTGTTACTTGCGAGGGAGCTATATTTGTCTTTTTGTGTGCCTTTAAATTAAGATTGATTGCTCATTACTCACGTGATTGTTTTTTTTTTAATGTTATATATATACAAACATACAACATGGACATCACCTGACACAAAATTGCAAAACCAAGTAGAGGATATTTAGGCCCCATTTCGAAAGCGACAAAATTTATTTTAATATTGATAATTATTTTAGTATAGTTAATTATACTATTGAAAAAAGTTTTTTTTATTTTGTTTTTAGTTATTTTCGTTTAAAACTGTAACAATAAAGATTTTATTATTTGACTAATTATTGATAGGGTATTGATAAAAATTGAATAAAATATGAACAAAAATATATAAAAGTAAAAAAAAATTATTTGACATGTATGTGATTTTAAACATAGGTCTCCCTTATATTAGTTGAATAAATTAAGTAGAATAACATATTTGAAAAAAGATATAGAATATTAAAACTAATTTATTGTGTTCAATGACAAAATGAATAATTATATATATTTTTTATAATCCTAAGCCCATCCTGATCTATATCGAAATAACTAGTGAAATTTGGAAACAGTGATTCTGATTTTAATTTTTTGAAAACATCCAAAAAAAAGAAAAATCAATGTGTGTTAAAAAAATCACTATTGACATGTCGGACCATGGGTCTCATCATACCAACACAATTTGGCAGAAGACCTTGAATACCAATACAAACACAACACATTAGTTATTCTCTCCTATTTTATCATATTCCACATTTATTTTTCTATCTAAACATAGGCCAAGTGTTCAATCGTCAAAATGAATAATGATATATTATTTTGTAATTCTAAGCCAAGTCTGCGATTGTTAATCCTGATTATCAAATTACCAATAGAATTTGGGAAGAAGAACTGAGAAGACTAATTTTCAAAAACATTCCATATGAAGAACAAAAAACCAACATCACATCTCCAAAAAAAAAAAAAATCATAATTGACTATCACATAAAAAAAAATCAAAACTTTCGAAGACTAAGTTTAGATATGCAATTAAAACGTTGAGATTCTTAAATCTTATATTATAAATTCAACTTGTGAAAACCGTTATCTTATTAGTTTTTTAATCGCTAAATTTATTAGCCTAATAAAACAAGATAGTAATTTGAGAATCTCCAACTTATCAAACGCATAATTTACTCAAATACAGATCCAAACGAAACCTAAGCAATGTACCTGGGCGACGAGCGGTGGTATCTCCAAGATATTCTTCGCCCCAGGCACGTTATAAACCAGCTTCCCCAGCATCTTGGGGTCGGGCTTCGCGATGTCCCCGATCTCCTCAAGCTCACACTCCGCCTCCGCCTCAACAAGCACCGCCCCCTCCCCGGTACACTCCATGATCAGCTTCCCTTCCCCGCTTATCGTCAGCCTCCCCGCGAGCGGGTAATAGTGCACGAGCGCGCGCGCCAGCCCCTCGCGCAGCGTCTCGAACGCGTCGTCGTTGCCGCGCGCGTCGGACTTGAAACAGTAGATGGTCTGCACTATGACCGCGATGTTCTGGTCGAGGTTGGAAAGGAAGTAGAGCCCGCTCGGCGTCTCCTCCGCGGGTCGGACCCGCACTGGCGAGGATTGCTTGACCGATAGTGCGAGAGCTTCCGCGCCGTTTTGTGCGACCATTTTTTTGGGTTTTTTGGGGGTGTTTGGGAGTTTTTGTGTTTTTTTTTTTTTTTGTGGGGTTTGGGGAGGGTGGTTTTGTGGAGGTGAATGTATATATAGAGATTGAAGTGATGGAGACGGGCGTTGAATTTTTTTTTTTTGTTGGGGGGGGGGGGGGGGGGGGGGATTAATTCTGGGTTTATATTTAAGAAAATTTGGTCTTATTTTTAGATATTTAAATTATGTGAAGTAATTTTTGTTTTTGAGAAGTAGACCTTTTTATAGATCATATAAAGCAATTACATCATGTCTGAATGGAATGAGGTACAAGAGATTTGCTCCCACCAAAAAAAAAAAAAAAATGGAATATTATTCTTGGATCTTCAATCAAACGAGTGTTATTATCTTGGAATATTATCTTTTATCTCTTTTTTCAATTTTAGTCGTATCTTCACTTTTTTTTTTGTTCTCTCCTCTCTCTCTCCCTCATTCACGCGAACATTCAAACATTCTCCTTACATATGTAAAATTTAATAACGAACACAATAAATTTTTATCATAACACAATATAATAATATCATAATAAAAAAATCGATAATGTACAAAATCATCAACAAAGTCTACAAATAATTTAGCAGTGAACGAGGGGTTAAATGAAAAATATAAAAATAAACTTAACAATGTACATAAAAAAAAACCTGGAAATAACATACAATGGGGCTAGAGACCCTTTTTAATAACAGATATTTCAGGTACCTAAAATTAATTAAAATGGTTCTCTGAAGGGTCCAGAATTAATTCTTCTTTTTCTTTTTTTAGTTGACAGAGATTGTGCACGCAAAGTTATTTGGACCGTTTGGGAGTAATTGTAAATGTGAGTTTGCTTTTTTTTTCTTTTTCCTTGCTGTTTTTAAAGGGTTGATTTTCACATGCTCGGTTTTCAAACAGCTGTTCATAAATAATAGATATTGATTTTGGACTTTGGTTTTTACGTCCATAAAGTATTTTATGGGAAAAAAATTAGTTATGAAATTAGTATTTATGAAAAAGTACATTTTAAAAATTAGTTTCAAATGTCTTTAAATGTGTTTGGAAACATGATTTGATTATAAGAAATCATATTCTTTTTTCTTTTAAAGTGAAAAAATTTACAATCCTTCAAATCACTCACTTATTATTTTCAAGTCTATGACACTTTGTAGTTTTTTTTTTAATCCCTAATTTGATGGAAATTGAATGAAATGAGAAAAAGATAACCCCTAATGGATGGAAGGACTCAAAAAAAAATTAAGTGATTAAAGGCCTAAAAATAACTCCAATTATGGAACTACAAATAATAAGCGGATGATCTGAGAGACCCGTAATTAATTTTTCCTTTAAAAATTGATTCTCATAAGAAGAAAAAAATTGGTTTATGAAAAATTGCTTTGAAATGGTATTTATAATTAAATAATTGAGCCATTTTTATTAAATGAAAACAAGTCTGTAGATTTTGACTATATGCAAAAATCAGAAACCATGTTTTCAAACACCCTCTAAAGATCTGTTTAGAAGCAAATTGTCATTTTGATTTTGTTTTTGCTAGATCATTTTATAAAAAAAAAATCAAATTTCAAACAACTGTTTTGTGTGAAAAGCCGGGGACCAAAAATTGGGAGACCCAATTATTGAGGTGAAGTGGAGAAACAGGAGGAGACTGTCTTTTTTTTTCTGTAACTTTTTTAGGAAAAATTTTTTGGAGGTTGGTTGCTGATTAATTATGTGACCAAATAATTACCTGTTTTTGTGACCAAACAATTACCTGTTGAATATTTCAATTTTTTTTCTATTAATGGTGTGTGTGAAGAGGATTAGGTAGTATTTGGTGGGGTGGGTGTACTGAAATTGTTTGATTAGTCATGAGAAGTGATCTCCATGTGGTGATGGTAGTCCAACTGGTTCAATCGAAGAAGGGGTTTTTTATTGATTAGATTGTGAGAAAAAAAATTTCCAATTATATTAAACTTTCAAAATAATGAACTTCCAAACCAAAATATTTGGGGTCTATTAAACTTTAGGACTGATAACATATGCAAACAAGGCCAAAAAATCTATTTCTCTACAACTCATTTTCTATCTGAATAGTGGTTTTTGTGCGCATGTCCATGTGTAATCTCATTTTACAAATAAAATATATGTTTGGACCGATAAATTATGTGGTATTTTCATGTAATTGTACACATTCAATTCATTGATACATAATTTTCTTTTTATGAATGCACATAATTTGTTTCGTGAGTATACCTTTAAAAAATCAGGTGATATTGTTCTTGATGTTATCTTTATCTTTAAGGAAAAACCTTTCATTAACCATGATTTGGATGAGAAAAAAAAATATATGGAATTTATTATTTGGAGCAATTCTATATATTATCACAAGATTTTAAATAGGAAGAAAATCGACACAATTTCACATTTAGAGTCGTTTTAGCAATCATTCTCATCTCAATATTTTTTTATTTATTTTTTTGATAGCAAGGTCTACTAGGGGCAAGTACAACTGTACACAAGGCTTTTTTACTCCTCAAAAAGGATTAGCTGGGTTAAAACCTGAGTCGTTCAAATGGGACAGATGCAACTCGTCCACCCTGTCAGCGGTCGTCCAAACGCGTATCTAAACAAACCCAGATTTTTTTTTCTTGATTTATCAAGTTAAAAACATGATTGAAGCAAACAGACCCATCCATTAATTCTTGAGTTTTAAAGTAATATTTTCTTTATTCCTTTTCAAAGAATTTACCAGAACTAAAAACATAGATAAGAGAAATTTTCTTTCTGAACCATAGTTATTGAACCGGTCTTCAACTGTTTTTTTTTTTTTTTAGAATCTTGTCCAATAAATGCAAACACTTCACCAATGTTCCAAAAAATCGTCGTATTAATAAAGTCTGTGTTAGTTGATCCGTGGATATTTTAAAAATGACCTTCATAAAATCTAGAAACTCTCCAAAAGAAAAGTCATGCAAAATTAAGTTCGTTGAGAGTTTTCATCAACCATTGTAATGTTAGCTTAACAAACTAAAACCTGCCACACAGTTTAATATGAATATAGTACGGATTACATAACACCAAACGCATTAAACAAAAATAAAAATAAAACATGAAGCACGCAAGTTCGTTATAAACAATGACGCAGTGACAGCAAACGCAGAAACCACCAATAGGATTTTAATTCCCATAAAAAAATTAATTATGTGACAATCTATTTATGTGTTGTCCTTACGCAGGACCACATAAACATGATAATAAATACATCACACGTTATATTATGATCATTGGTTATTGTTTTTTTTTTGTTGGGAGAGGGGGGGGGGGGGGGGGGGACTATAATAGGATTATCTGATTTTATGTGAACACATAAATCTTACAATGAATATTAAAAAAAAAACAGAATATCATGCCACTTATATGAATGTCTGATCATTTAAAAAATGTTATTAAATTAAGTTTTGATACACTCTTATCAAGCCCGGCCCTAGACAGAGACCACCAAGGCCACTGTCTAAGGCCCCCCACCCAGGGATAGGTCTCAATCTCAGCCCATACAATTTTAAGCACATGAAAAAAAATTAAATTGACTGCTTGATCATTAGTCATTACTCACCCAGGACCCATCCGCCCAAGCCTAATAACATATATTATACATTCCCCAAGTATCCACATCGCACCCCATCGATTCCTATCCCATTTAATTTTTTTTCTAACTACCCCCATTAAAATCCCTTAAACTCCTTCCCATCAAATCTTTACAAATCTCCCACCCTATCAACAATGTTTGCAGTTTCACATCTCCAAACCTCTCCAATGTTATTATGATCCTTTTTTTTGTTGTTTTTCGAACTTTATTTAAGATTGTATCTTTTTTAGAGCAGTTGATGTGTTTTATTATTTAAGTGCATGATTTTTTTAAAGAGATATGCAATAAGATTTTATTTAAAATGTATGGGGCCCTGCTTTAAAAGTTCGCATAGGCCCCATTAAAAAAAATTTCCCAAAGTCAACCGTGTCTTTATACAATCTTATCTATGACATCATACATTATGATAGCGTAATAAATTATATAATGGGGTTTTGTCATAATGGTTGATGTATAAAAAATAATTTATTTTTAAAAAATAAAAAATATACACTAATATATCTCAAATATACTTTATTTCATATTAAGGGTATATACTTTAATGAATAAATATATAATTTTTTTATTAAAAAAAATGGTGTGAATAGAACTTAAGGCTATAAATTGGGGTTAGATGTATGTGCATTCCATCAGTAACGTGTATTCCCTCACATATGTATGTGCATCATTAAAAACAGTTGTTGGATGTCATGGCCTAACATGTTATATCATAAACAGTGTTGTACCCAAGTCTAAGTTACAAGCATCACTCACAAGCCTCATGAGATATCATCCCCTTATTTATTGGCTTGTTGATTTTTTAAAAATGGTAAATTAATAAAATATAGATATGTTATTCATTAAAAATATATCTCATTAACCCGAATCTTCTTTTTTCACTATTCAATTATTAATCTTTCACGTGAACTTCGGCTACACTAAAATTTGTTTATTTTAAATGTTGAATTTTAAAATTCTTACCTAGTAATTGAATTTTCTATTTCATTTACATCAAAACTTACCTAAATTACACCAAAACTACCTAAATTGTTTTTTGTCAAAATCCTTAAAACGGCCTACTTTTATTTTTAAAAAAATTACATTCGTATTATACACAATTTTTTTTTATGAATATTATTAACTGAATATTCTAGCATTTGACAAAAAAAAATTAATTTACATAAATACTCACAATATGCAAATACATTTTCTAAATGTTTATATATTTACAATTATTTGTTACATTTACATAAACATTGTTACATTTATATAAATGTAACCATACATGTTTTATATTTCATGCAATGTTTAAACAATTTAAAAACAGATCTTCTCTTCAATAGTCAGTTACATTTTATGAAAAATATCAAACACATTTTTTTGTTATGGGTTACATTTAACAAATATTACATGAACTATTTATTATATTTTCATAAAAACTGTTACATTTACCTAAATGTTTTACATTCCATATAATTTACATGTACTTGACTATTACGTTTATAAATATAAAACATATAAATCAATACATGCACAGTTGCTGGATGCCATGGCCTAACATGTTATATCATTAAAACAGTACATTATTAAAAACTACTGTAATCAACAGTTGTTGGATGTCATGGCCTAACATGTTGTATCATTCCCATTATCAATGCATGACAAAAACGCATTGCAATGTCTGTGCTTCTTTATGAGAGTAGTCTCACATATTTAATTAACCATCTAACAAAATATATAACTTTTAAGTGAAATATATATCTTGACAAAAAAAAATTATATTTATTAAATATAAATTCATTCAATTTAAAATAAAATGATATACATTAAATAATATTTATTATTTAAAATTAAAACAAGTGAAGAGTATCATAACATTTTCCCGCAAGGTCAGTACATTAGGCCTAGTTTGATAAAGGATAAATATTTTAAATAAGTTAATCTAATTTATGAGGATAAAAAAATCATTATTTTTATCCATATTTACATTTGATAATTCATTTTGCTATTCATATTTTTTTGTGTTTTTATCCTTAACTTTACATTTTGATCACGTGATATAAAATATAATATAACAAATTAATGGGGGAATTAATATTATTGGTTTTTGTTTTATGAAGTTTTTATTTTTATTTTTTTTTGAAAATGACAGTCATAAATGTTATTCATGTTTTATAAAATAAAGTTAAAAAATTGGGATAAAGTCTATTCTATATTTTACCTAAAACAAATTATCCCCGCTTTTTCTCTCAAAATACGAACAATTATCCATGTTTTATCCTTTTTTTTCTTATCCATATAAAATAACATGTGATTTAACACAATTATTTCATTATCCCAACCCCTTATCTTAATGTCAAACCAAACCTTAAGAGCTAGTTTGACAAAGGAATAAAATTTTGATAATAAATTGTTCTAATTTTAGAAAATAAAAAATCCATCAATTTTGTTCATATTTACATTTATCAAAATCAGGATAAAAATGAGAATAAATGTTTTCCAGCCTAGGTGGAACAAAATATCTTCATTTCATTTCAAAACCAGAACAACGGTCCACAGTTCATCCCAATTATTTTTTACATCAAATGAAGATAAACGATCCTCCCACTCACTTATCCCCATAATTACCCTAAATCCCCGTTTGGATAGCAGAATTGAGTTATTCTAGATAGATAATTATGTCAATATAGATAACAAATCTACATAGATAAAAAATTTTGTTTAGTTGTATTTTTTTTATTCTCATTAAAAAACGTAAAAATAAAGATTGAATTGTTTAGTTGATAAATAATAAAATATAAATAAAATGTAAAAAAATTGATTTAACATGTGAACTCATTAGAATAGATAAAATGAATAAAACTTATCCTAAGAGTTACTTATAATTGTTATACTCTTTTATACTCGTTTAAACTGACTTAATAATATCAAATTATACTCTACAAACAAACAATCATTTTCTTTATCCATTCTTTCCCCGCATATTCCGCTTCCCAAACAGGGCATAAGAAAATACAATTTCCGTACAACCGTAAGAAAATACAATTTCCGTACAACCGTAAGAAAATACAATTTCCGTACAACCACTCACGTCTACATAACTACAGGTTGCACATATCGTACATCCATTATAATACACTCCTAACGCAACATCAAATACAATTTTCATTACCACATCGTGTCTTTCACCAGACAACCAAAACAGATGATGCTTCGATTAAACATCTGAAATGCTGAACATCTAACAAAATAGAAAACATATAAAACTCTAAATACAAGAAGACAATAAAAACCCTTAAACAAAGCAACGAATCCTAACTCCAAACCTAGTTCTAACATAAATATTAATAAATTTAAAAAAAATTCCGAATAATCCATAATAACAAAAGCAACCCAAATTAAGTTACAAGACAAATGGTTTGGAAGGATTACTCATCACCATCTCCACCAGACCCTTCCCCTTCCTTCGCCCCTTCCTCCCCATCCTCCTCTTCAGCTGCCTCATCATCTGTCATATTGTTTATAACGTCTTCAATTATCTCCTTCACCTCTCCTTTTCTATGCATCAAGTCTAGTTTGAAGTGTTGCCCTGCAAATGAAAATGAAGGGAAATTAATTCTATGCGATCCATAGTAATATTCACAAGAACATTTTCTGTGATTCTTGAGACATTCACATGCACTTCAAGTCCCATTGCATATGGAACTTCTGAATGCGGCTTTAACATGCATTACACAAATCAGTAGTTAGTCATTGAGCAGGGCAGAGGTATGTTCAAGTGAAAGCCAGAAGTATCAAGGACTCAAAATCAGTAACAACAATAATTTATTCAAGTGTGGAAGTTAATGTTGTTTACATACCAAGCTGCTTGAGAATATCGGATAAAGTTGCCTGCATAACAATTTATTGGAAGTCTCAGTCAATATAATAAAGTACCAAGTGACTTTCAACAACCACCGAAAAAGGGTTCAACACCACTTACAACATTGAAATCCACTTCTTTCAATATATCACTGACTGCGGCATGCATTTCTTCTCTGGTGGGCTCTCTTTTGGGGTTCCCACTAGCTTTTCCTTTTCCTGATGGATAACAATTTCTCAGAGACAATTTTTTCACCAGGGAAAAAAACTCAAAAGCGGAAACATGTGAAGTTCCCTTAATAGATATTGAATTATTTTTTATGTCCACATTTTATCACACAGCAAAAATAAATAATGAACATAAGGTGTTCATATCCTCACTGAACAAGTTCCTGACCAAACTTAAATTCTAAAACTAGTGAAATCTCACTTATCATTTACCTTTGATGGGAAAGAAGTCAAGCCTTTCAATTTTTATTTTTATTTTTGGCCACATAGACATACAAGAGAAGATGGTGAAAATTTTAAAAAACAATAAGAAAAGCTCAGTCAAAAGCAGAAGCTTAGAATGAGATGAGCTTATCTTGGGTGGCCTCCTTTTTAAATAAAACATGAAACAAATTGCAAGCCTATCACATGGATGAGAGATGAACTGCTTACCTGTTTCTTTGGCAGAAATTTTGGAGTCCTTCTTGACAGATTCTTTTTTGTTCACTTTGTTCCGCGCTGATGTAGAATGATTATCATGATTTTTCTCCTTATCTTGCTTTTGATTTTTCTTTGAAGATGCTCTGGATTTGGAAGGTGGTTGAGGTTCAGAATCATCATCATCAGTTGGAGGACTCTTTTTCAATTCGGACTTGGATGATTTTCTGGTAGATTTTGATGTGGAACACTTTCTGACATGCTCGGTTTTCTCCTTGTCTTTAACCCCTGTATCATTCATCTTCGTGGACAATTTTTTGCTTTCCACTGGCTCCGGTGATTCTTTATCGTCATCTGATTCATTATCACTGTCATTGTTTGCGGCCTCTTTTTCTGAATCAGATGTTGATGGACTTTTGACCGGTTTTGCAGGAGAAACCTTTTTAGAAGGCAAAGGTTTAGATTTGGACTCGGTGCTTATTTTCTGCTGCTCCTTGGAAGTAGCCTTTTTGTTCTCCAGAGGCCTCTTCGGATCTGGTTCCCCATCTTCACTTTCACTCTTTGCATGATCACTCTCTTCCTCCATTTCATCATTGTCATGTTCTTCCTCAGAAGAATCTTCTGCTCCAGAGGATCCACCTTCACCTTCTACCTCATCTTGTGTTTTCCCCTTTCTCTTTCTGGGTTTCTGAAAAACAGCAGAACAAAAGCATCTCAACATCACTTAGCATGAAAAGGTTGCCAAAATTCAAAGAAAATGCAACAATTACAGTAGAATAAACAAAAGATATAAGAAAATTACTCCACATTATCGTATGAAGGAAGAAATAAAAAAACAATGATTTAAATGCATATGCACACACTTCCAAACATACATTATTAACATTAAGTGTTCTATTGTCCAGTTAATTAACATACATATCAGCCACTCACTGGATGGTCAATGCATAAAAACAGACTTATTTTTTTATTAAAAAAATCACAAAACTGAATAGTACAAAATATTCCCTACAGTGAAATTAATTGAAAAGGCACATTAGCTCATTCTCTCAAGCAACTTTGTGAGCATAGGGAACACCCCTATATAAATAAATGAAAACAGAATTCGGATCATGGCCAATGATACATTATGCATTACACTCAACAAGCCATAAATTAAAACAAGACAAGGAATTATATCATCCAGACTGGAATGGACCAATGAGAAATGCAAAAGATAACCTTTGATTTCTCTGCAGATGCCCCTTCTGATATCTCATTACTTGTTTTCCGTCTCCTCTTGCGTTTCTTACCCTTCTGTGGAATGAAATTTAAGAAATAGCATTAATCAAATATATACCAATCAACCACATAATATGGCCTCAGTATATGCAATTCAAAGTGCAAATAAAGAACCTCTGCAGAATCAGCAAGTACGACATCTCTCATGATACATGGAGATTCCAAGAAAGTTAACAATTTGGACAAGATATCTTCCTGTGACAAGAATATAAGTACATCAGAACTAGCAGAAAAGGCACGAGTAAACATTCAATCACCGACCCACCTTTTTATCAGAAGCCTTCAGAATTGGAATATCAAGCAAATCACAAAAGTTCATCAGCTTATCTTTATTGTATTTATCAAGCTTTTCCTTAACCTTTGCTCTCTGCTTTTCCTGCAGAATGGAGAAGAAAATTGAAAAGTCTCCTAGGTTGAAAGAAATTTAATCTACAAGCAAATGACAGACTGGAAATCTTGCATAGAGTCCACCTTAAAGCTAGACCATTTTGCAAAAGTTATACCACAATATAAAGGAAAACACCAGATTTATGCAAAGAAACATTCTACCTCATTCTCAGTCCAGACAAAACCCGAGAACTTGAATATATTTCTTTTCACATAGTTCACCTGCAAGATTTAACTTATTTAAATAAATTTGTATGAGAACAAAGTACTAAAACATGGGAATGAGGAGATTGTACATAATTATATAGAACCCCTCAAAGAATTAAACTAAATTATATGAAATTGAGAGCACAAATAGAAATAGAAATGATAGTACAGTATTACCTTTGCTTTCTTTGAAAACAGCACGGTGTGAAGAATTTGTAGATTTTCATCCACTTTTCTCTTTGACAGCTTATAGGAAACTGAAACAGGTTCAGGTGTTTAGAACTATCCAAATAAATCATTAAGATGCAATGGGGAAAGATATACTTGCAGAATAAGCTTAAATGATGACTCAATATTGTGGCTACAATTAAAATTGCTTCTGATGACAGAGAATCCTAAAGTATAACATCTCCCAATTACGGAAAACTGGACCTACACTACTTCACTAGGAAAATCTACCAACACCATGAGGAATTGAGCAACTCTGACAAAAGCTTGCACACCATTTGTCAGAGTAACCTCCTTTTCTCTTGTTAATTTTGTGTTTTTGCTTTGATTATAATTTGGACACAGTTCTTATTTTCTTAATTTAAGGGTGGTTGCCCACTGTTTACATAAAAAAAAATCAGAGTAACATCCTTCATACCGGTCTTACCATATCCAAATAGAATGTGTGTTTAAGAAGAAAAAAAATGAGCGTAATGAAGACACGGAATGCTCCAGAAGTTCAAAGTTAATGCTCATGAGGCCATTTCTTTACATTATAATATGGCTCATACCTTAATTAAGATATGAATAAATTAAAAGAACCGAAGGCATCATAAAAATACAAAAGAGAACTCTCTTTTTTTTACAAGAAATGGCCACGTAAACACGTCAGGAGTTAACATATCTGGACACAAAAAAGACTACGACTATAACATATAATATTGTGCAATATAATCTGGCTTCACCGAACAAACTTTTTTTGTCATGTGTAATATAAACTACTGAAAACCTGATTTTGATTTTCCTGTGAGACGGACCTCAACCTTCCTACGACTGAGTACTTTGTCCATTTGAAGCATCAAACTGAGCAGTTAATTTGTGGGTAAATTGCTATCAATGGAGAATGACTAAAAAAGTTGTCATTTACATATCATAAATGCAATGAACTTTTTGCATGAAAAGCCATATCATATATATCAAAAAGACACCTAAAACAAAATCTTCAAAATAGTTAACCTTCCAAAAAAAGCTATGATTTTTGCCTCACTTCATTGGCACCAACAAAGCAAGTCTAACAAACCTTTATCATCTAATATAGAGCAATGTTAAAAAAAGGATTTTTTTCCCCTTGTTTAAAGGTGTTCTCCGCTCAAAAGACACGAATCAACAAAAGAAAAGACAACAATCCACAAGTAAATGAAAGGATTCTAAACAAAAACTCACCATTGGGAATGTCTTTCAGCATGGTCCCTTTACCCTGAATAAAAGAGAAAATATAACATATTAAATCCTTAACTCAACAAATTAAAAACCAAAACTTCAAGGGAAAAAAAAGTCATCAACAACACCTTCTCGATTGACATCCCCTTCGTCGCTGAATTCCTAACCACGTTCGAAACCGTAAACCTCTCCACCGACTTCCGCTCCCTCCCCGTCCTCCTCTCCGGCGTCACCTCCTCCCCCTCCACCACCACCTTCGGCTGCTTCCTCTTCCTCACCACCTTCGGAGTCTCCACCTCCTCCGCCTTCTCCTCTCCCCCCTCCACCGCCTCCGCCTTCTTCTGACTCTGTCCACTTCCGCCGGGCTTCCTCCCCCTCTTCTTCCCGGCTACCTTCTCTTCCTCCGCCTCCTCCACCTCCTCCACCGCCGCCGCCTCCACCTCTCGATCCTCCACCTCCTTGGCCTCTTGATCCTTCTCCTTCACCGGAGAGCCTTCATTGGAGGCGCCCTTCTCTTCTAGGGTTTCGGATCCCATCGAGTAACAGAGGAACCCTAACCCTAGCGAGATTGAACAGAGTGTTTCGAGTGAGCGAGACTGACTCGCGGAGCTGTCGTCGGATACTTCACGGCCTTTGAAGAGGGTTTTCTTCGCCGATTTGAGAATTGAACGAGAATCGAATGAGAGACGGACGGGGGGAGGTTTTTAAGTTTTGGATTCTTTTTTGGGATCGAGAGGCGCGGTTTCCAAATGCGATTTCAATGAGGGCGCGCTCGCAAAATTGGGGGGGAAATTTTGGTGCCCGAAAAATTGTTGGACTCATTGGGCTGGTCCCATGTACTTATAAGGGTCCCCTCTCTTAGTCCGGGTTTCTACGACCAAACCAGGCATGTGCAACCACCCCGGCCCAGATTGACTGACGGTCCTTTGGAAAAAATATGATTTTATATCAAATAATTTAATTATTATATTTTATTTTTAAAAATAATAATTTAATTGTTTTTTTATATATATTTTTAAAAAAAAACTGTAACAAAAATTTTAATTGAATATGTTTTTCCAGAGCTAGGGTTTAATTTTTCTATTCTTACAAAAACAAAACTCGGCAAGCATGTTTTCAAATTCCATTTCACTCGTATTCATTCACTGTTAAATATTTTCATATTGAATTGTGCACCAACACATTTTAAAAGCGGGCAATAAAATGGGTTGCATGGTTTGATGATCTGATTAAAAAAATGACATTTTAGACAGTGTTTGATTTTATGATATGGTGGATTCCATAATAGGAAATCCAGCATAATGTTATCGCGGGTCCAAACATTTTTTTCACGTCTGTGTAGAGATAGTTAGAATAGCGTTAACAAATCATTTTTACCCACAGTCCTGAAATATCCTTCTCTACCACGTGTAGCTTGGACGAACATGGGCGTCTCCACTTTAGTACCAAACATGTCTTAAAATCAATTAAAAGGAAACATGTCGTCTTATTGATAGATTTTAAAAGACGAGTTAGTCATGTTTTTTTGTTAACAGGGTTTTAATTTTTGGACAAGCACAAGGGCGATGCATGGTTGGGAGATCCAATCGCAACGACATCATCTCACAGAGGTGGAGTCTACTCGGATGGTTGTTCTCCTGGATCACCTGGTCTCTAAGGGTGGTCAGTTTCACGAGGATGCTGAATGGTTGTGTTGGGCTCCGCTGCCGGCAAAGACCTTCACCATCAAATTGTGCTATATATGGTGGTGGAGGAAACTCCCAGTGGTTCCATCTATGAGAGAAAAATTCCCAAAAACCTAGCGCTCGAAGATCCTGACTAAAGTGAAGTTCTTTCATGTGGCCTCACTTTCAAGATTGCCTACTCACAAAGACATCATGCAGAGTGGTGACCCACTGCCCTGGTGGAATGTGCTCTATGCGGCATGGAGTCGGAGACAACCACCCATCTGTTCTGCCACTGTCCAATGTCCAAGGATCTTTGGGCTATGGTGGAGGCAATTATCCCATTTGCCACAATTCCAATACATCGATGAGCTATGAGTGGCAGGGAAGAACCATAGTAGGTTGGGGCTTTCTTGAACCGCAAACATCATCATACAATCTGTAATACTGCCCGTCTCGTGGTTATATAGAAGCCCCGAAACAAGCCGATTTTCAACAATGTTTAAACGCAACCAGAAAACATGTGGAAGATGATAGTTTTCTACATTAGCTAATGAGATATTGTCGTGTTCCAAGATAGTCTTACTATTGCAAGCGCTTTATCTCTTTTAAGTATGGATGGAAGGGAGCCTATTGATAGATAATCCATCTACAGTATAACTCCAAGATTTCCCTTTTGCTTATGAGCATTTTGACACTTATTTTTATTTTGTTTTCTTTCTGTTTCTCTTGATCCCCATTTAGAATTATAACTCCTTCTGCGTAAAAGTGATAGTAGTAAGCTCTACCAGATCATTCCCTTTCCCATTTAAAAAGTGAACCAATGTAATCAATTGAAAGAATGCATGCACAACACCAACAAAAAGCTCAATGGGAAGAATCACAACAACTCCCCGCTCCCCGTTCACCTCCCCAAAGCCGCTTCTCCTCTCCTCTTCCTCCTCCTCCTCCCCCCACACCCCCACCCATCCATCCCCACCGTCCGATCCACCTCCCCCTTCCCTCCCCACCCTCCGTCCCTCCGCCCTCGCCGACTCCCTCTCCCGCCTCCTCATCGCCCACCACAACCCCTTCCACGCCTCCGAGTCCCCCCTCCAACTCCTCGGCCTCTCCCTCCCCACCCAAACCCTCATCCAAACCCTCCTCCGCCTCCGCCACTCCTCGAAAATCGCGCTCGCCTTCTTCACCTGGTCCCGCGACCACCTCCGCCTCCCCCCGGACCCCGACGCGTACGACCTCCTCGTCGACTCCCTCGGCCGCGTCCGCCAATTCGACGCCGCGTGGTCCCTCATCGCCGACATGGACCGCCGCGGCCTCCCCCCCTCGCCGCGGACCTTCCACGCCCTCATCCGCCGCCTCGTCGCCGCCGGGATGACGCGTCAGGCGGTCCGCGCGTTCGACGACATGGAGACCTTCATCGAGAGGCCGCCGACAAAAGCGGAGTTCACGCGCCTCCTCGACACGCTCTGCAAGTACCGCCATGTGAGGCTCGCGATGGAGCTCTTCAACGCGAGGAGGTCGGTGTTCGAGCCCGACGTGAAGGCTTACACGGTCGTCATCTACGGCTGGTGCAAGATCGGGCGTTTCGATTTCGCCGAGAAGCTGTTCGAGGAAATGCTAGCGCGCGGGATCGAGCCGAGCGACGTCACCTATAACGTGTTATTGAATGGGATTTGTCGGAATTCGAAGCTCCATCCGTCGAGCGTTTTCGATAGGACGGTTGGGCGCGTCGATGACTTGTTTGTTCAAATGCGTGACCGAAGGGTCCAACCCGATGTCACAAGCTACTCGATCGTGCTTAACTTATACAGTCGCGCGCACAAACCGGAGTTGACGTTGTCGAAGTTGAATTCGATGCGCGATGATGGGATCTCGCCGAATGTCGAGATGTACACGTTGGTTGTGAAGTGCCTGTGTTCGTGCGGACGGTTGGATGAGGCCGAGGGGTTGCTTGAAGAGATGGTGGTGAATGGGGTCCGTCCGATGGCTGTAACGCACAGTTGCTTCTTCAAGGCGTATGGAGGGAGGGATGATCATGAGTCGGGCGTTGAAGTTGTATAGGAAGGTGAGGGACAGTGACGGGGTTGATGCGCATTCATACAATGCTTTGGTGGGGTTGTTTTTGAGGTTGGGACGTGCGGATGCGGTGGGGGAGGTGTGGGCTGACATGACGGAGAAGGAATTTGGCCCGGACTTGGACTCGTATACGGTGATGGTTCACGGGCTTTGTCAGAGGCGGAAATGGAGGGAGGCGTGTAGGTTTTTCGTGGAGATGATAGAGAGGGGGTTCTTGCCACAGAAGGTGACGTTCGAGACGCTGTATCGGGGGTTGATACAGTCAGGTTTGTTGCGGACTTGGTGGAGGTTGAAGAGGAGGCTCGAGGAGGAGTCGCTTACGTTTGGGGCGGAGTTTGAGGAGTACCACTTGAAGCCTTACCGGAGGTGACAATGGAAAGAGAAGGTAACTCTTGGGTTCTTGTGGTCTAGCTTTCGTGTGTTTGTCATGGCTAATGATAAACAAAACAAGTATTCCTTAAAGATTATTTGGATGAATTTTAAGGTTTAAGAATTTCGGCAATTTCAAATGAACTTGTATATGTCCTTTTGTTGGCTGGATGATCTGCTCTATTTTATTTGTGCTTTGTATAAATGAGTGGGTTTCTTTGTGAATCAATATCTCATTTTAGCATGAGTTGGCATCTGAGACTCCAGTGAAGTTCATTTTAATTTAAATAAGTTTTAATAAGTTTAAATAAACATGCAACAACTGTTTATTTAAGCGAAAAGCTATAATCTCCAACTTATGAGTTTTAACAAACATGTACACTATGCAAAATAAATAACTAGATGGAATTCATATGAACTTTATAGAGAGGAGAGCCTTCCCACCAATTCGGAATTCAGCAAGGAAACATTCGCAGTTTGGTATGATTTAAGTTGAGTTTGGGAAAATTCGAGAGAAGTTGGGAAACATAAAAAAAAAAAGTTTACTTATGACATCCAAATACACCAATATTAATTCGTATCCATGATCATTCAATGATATTATAACATCAGAACATTATAAAGACTCCAAAGTTCAAGGCATAAATTTAGGCAAAGTCATAAAAAACTTTCACGCAAGTAACATATGTATCATGCATTTAATACATAGTTAATTTGCTTAACATGTGAATTATTGAAATGAGGAGATGTTTTAAACGAAAATTAAACTTGTAATGAAAAATGCGCTTTTAATACATGACTTAATCAATAATTAGTAGCATTGCGTAACAAGGGTGCAGAGTTCACTTTACCCTGTGAACATTGGGGGTTGTGCAGAACTGGAATGATATGGGTCATGTGTAGGATCTTGCATTTCTCAGCGAAGTACTTCCTCTGAATTTACTATCATTTGTTCTTCTTCTGTACACCTCGATCTAAGCAAATTCTTGCATAAACAGGGCCTGAGTTTTTATTTTCCACTTTCTTAACAGATAAACCCAACAGAATGTAAGATTTGACTTTGGTGATCCTCCTCTTCAACCCTTTGAAAAATCATGGGATAGCAGTATATGGTCTCAGATTGTTAGTATTGAAGTATTTCCCAGACAAAATTTAGTTGCATTATGAAATTTTGTTATACTTTGACATACTATACTTCACCGTTCATGATGCCTTTAGTTAGTACTCAACATATGAACCTTTTGTTGAACAGATTGAAAAGGGTGTTTGAGAAATATGAATTCAGTGGATGTTTTCATTCAACATTCTAGTTCTCACTTTGTATGCTCAAGGTGTGTAAGATATTTTTTGGTTTTTATATATTGCATTCTTATGTCATGTCTCTTAGTCTTACCATATAACACTGGAAAACTCTTCAGATATTCAATAATCATCATATATTACATGGTTTCAATTAGCCAATATGTATTAAGCAGCTATGATGCCTTCTATCACCTCAAATGCAGGAGGGGAGAAAAAATGAAGTCCATCAAGTACAATTGCAGATTATATTAATGTTGACATTTTTCCTATATTTGAATTCAGGTGCCCGTGGTGGATGGCTACTCATTCTCACACCTTACAAAATGAATGAATGTTGCCAGCAGGTACATAACATTTTATATTGTAGATTTGCCCCCTTCAAAGTGTGTATATTTTCCTCTTAACAGGGTATCTTGTCATATTTTGAAGGCACTCGATGAATAAAACCATGGATTCTGAGAATGCTTGGAAAATTAAGGAGAAACTTTGTTAACTTTGTTATATCAGGTAAATTCAATTGATCAGGGAAACCCCACATTGAAAGATAACAATTCTTCACCTAAGACTATATTTGTTCCTGTCAGTTATGATACAGACATGAAAATCAACTGGGACATGAGACCGCGTCACCATTTTTACAAAGTTCTGGTCAGTACAGTTATAAATGTCATACAAAGCAGTGCAGTCGTGCAGGTGGAGCTTGTACATCAGACCCCCAAATTTAGAGGGTGGAACTTAGACAGGCTGAACATGACTCGACCCGACTTTTAATCTGCATCATATTTTAATCACTTATGCTCTATCAATTTGAATTTATGAGATTATTAATAACAATTATTTGTCAACTTCTGTGCCCTCATTTTGATGTGGTTGATCATTTGGCAATATTGATCATTGTTTGTTGAATTCTGTATTTTATCATTCCATCTCGATTTTTCCGTGCTTTATGAAAATTGTCAAATGCTAGACTGTAAAGTTATTCTTCTTGTGCTTTGATGGTTGTATTTTCTACACATTAGCATTACGTATGTTACGCCTAATGGCTTATGACAATATCTTGCTATCTTGTGATTGCTTTTGATTTTGGGTAATTTATTTTTTGGGAATAATTATTTATACAAAACCATTCCGTTACTTGATCCAAACAAATCTTTCCCTATCCCTGAACCAGCCCTGATGGTTTCAGACTTTCAGATATTGGGTATTTAGTATTTAGTAGCCAGGGGAATTTTTTTTTCATTATTTTTTTTGGGAGGGTGATTCAGGGGAAATTGTAGATCATCAATCTACTGTATCTAAATTGTTACATGTATTTTGCTAAAATGAATATATTGTGATCTGTAAAGTTCTGTGGAAGCATAACACGGTAATACAAATTGTCTGGTGTAAAAGAAAAGGATTATGTGCTTCCGTGTTAATACAACTTTATCGATCAAATTAGCAATCAGGGTTTGAGAATAGCTAATTTATAGATATATAAAATAGGAGTGATTAGATGTGGGTACAATGTCGCCTAGTGCACTCAATCCTCATTTAATCACTTCCATATAAAATAGTTATAACTATATGTTAGAATTGATGAAACTGAATCTGAATTCAGTCAAAACCCGTATCAAATCCGAAACCCAACATCACAATCATCAAGGCACAAACATCCACAACAAAAATGATCTATCAATAATATTATTAATCATAATAACCGAAACGAAAACATTTTAAAAAAAAATCATTACACTGACGAATCCTTCAAAGTTCCAACAAAACCCATCCTATGAACAAAAACTCAAAGAAACTCACAAGCCCAAACCCTGGACAGCCGGACAAGGCTTGCACTTGCTCTTCTTCGGCACCCGATCAGCGATCCTCTCGAGACGTTCCACCCTCCGCGTCAACGCCCCCAACATCATTCGCTGTTCCGCGTTCTTCTCTGACAGCTCCGCCACCGTCTCTTTCAGCCTCGCATTCTCCTCCACAACCCACTCCATTACCGCCCTCAGATCCATCTCTCCAGACCCCCTCTCCACCTCCTCCGCCCTCTCTTTCTCTTCTCCGACGCCGCCCTCTCTCATTTCGGGCTCCTCCGACGCCGTCGTCGGCGGTTCCGACTCCACGAGCATCCATTCTTCCGCGGCGACGTCCGCCTCCTCTGTTTCTAGGGTTTCTGCAGCTCCATCAGGGCTCGAGACATCCGGGGCATCTGTTACTTGGGCATCCGCCGGACACGCATCCCCCGCTGACGCGATCGAGTCGATCTTCTCCTGCAGCGACACGGCGCGGCGAGTGACCTTCCGCCGGTACTCCCGGACGCCGCGGACCGAGTCGAGCTTTAAGAGGAGCCGCATCAGCTCCTCACCGAGCCGGAGCCGCTCCTTCTCGGAGCTCCGCAACAGATCCGCCGAATCCGAGAGGACCCGCGCCACGCCGTCGATCTCCGCGTCGATCGATCGGACGGTCCTGACGTTCTTCCTCACCAGGTGCCCCCTGAACACCTTCTGGATCTTCAGCGCCTCCGCCGCCCTCGTCTCGATCGAGACCGCCTCCACCGTCGTCGTCTCCGGTCCGACGAACCGGACGGGGATCGAGACCACCTTCTTCTTCTCGGGGACGTGCCCGAAGTATTGAATCGGAAATCGCTCCGCAAATAGATCCATCTCCACTGACTATTTTTGCGAAAATTAAAAACAAAACGAAGATTCGATTGAACAATTTTTTAGGGTTTGGTGAGAGGGCTTTGTCATTTGTGTGCGCTTTTATAGGGATCGGATCAGTTACGTGGAAGCTTGTAGAATGTTCGACTGAGCGAAGAATTCGCGCGCGATCGTTATCTTGGAGAGGGGGGCTTTAACTTGGCCGACTTACTAGAAGTTCCGCGGTTTGTCGGGTCGGATTAGAATGTTGTAGACGTTAGATCCGACCCGTTTGTTAATTAGTGGCATTTTAGTATCTTGAAAAAATAAATGTTTTTTGGATTATTTATTAATGAAAATATTATTTTGTCGAGAAATTTTTTGAGTTATGCCCATATATAAGTTAGTAGAGGCTTGGATATTAATTTTAAAGGAGAGATTTAGCTCATAATTGATGTAGGATAGGTTTGGAGATGAAATATTAGATAATATTTAACTTCAAATCTGTATTCATAATATAAATTATCATGTAGTGTTAGGTATTTTTGACAAATCTCTTAAAATCATAGTAATCACTTTTTATTTGTGAAATTTCAATATAGGATTTTTATGGTTTTTAGAATTTTAATTTGCTTGTTTTATTTTTAATAATTTATCATTATAATTGTTCATGGGATCTTGATGTAGACCCGATATCTTGTACCATTTTATGCTGCATTAACACCCTCTCAATCTCACACATTTTCACACACACAATTTAATTAAAAAATGGAATTGTTATTTTAAAAATTCCACTGACTATCTTCAAATTTATCAAGATGAATTAGATATATATAAAAAATAATTTTCAATTTTAATTGAGTATAACTAAAAATACAACCAAATGAAATTATTTTTATTGTGCATGAGATTTTTGTTATCTATACCTGATATTCACTTCTTTTTTTGTTTTAGCGTTAAAATTTAAAAAGTGTCATGAAATCTTGAATAATCAGTCCAAAGTGCTGGAGAAACTTGGGTAGGAGAGCCCATAAATATATTAGTCCTAAAAAGGTTAATACCATTTTATTTTTCTTCCTAACTCGATGGGGATTGAACCCACAACCTCTTAGGGTGTCCCTACCACTATGCCAAGGCGTGTGGAGACATATTGATTTCTCTAGTTGAGTGTGTGCTTAATCACACACACATATATTTTAGAAAATTAAAATATTTTGGGATTGTATCGTCCCTAACACTTTCTAATAGGACAGCTCCGTTTACAACTAGTGTATCACCAATGCAGTATATGAAATTATATAAAACAATTTATACTTCACTATTTCAGTATAAATTTTATTATGAAATATATAAAAATACACAAATTTTGTTCAAACATGTATATTATTTTTATAAAAGAATCCATTTCATTTGTTAAGCTATATAACAAAGTCCCCAAACATTTTTATATAACAAAGTATGGTTGAAAACGGGATCCAAGCCACTGAACATAACATGTTTCTTTCAATATTTTGATGAAAAATGATACATCCAGTCTCACGCGTACATCCTGAAGCACAACTATATGCACTTCACTAACGGGGACGGAGTGTACAGGCTACTGGAGATCTACCAGGCCCTATAGCCCAATGTCACCATAGATGGGCCAGAAGCCCAGAAGAATAGTTTTAAGTCCAACGGAAAAAATACACCAATTATAGTCCATTCATTTTTTTTTCAAAAAAAAAAAATCATACACTTAGTCTTTTGAAGTGAATACTGATATATATTAGTATTTTTTTTCATAATAAAAAATAAAAAACAAATTGGGTCACATATTATAATAAGACTCATATACACTATGATAGTGCAGTATAATGAAAATTTTTTAAAAAAATTTAACTATAAAACAGAATGCAAAAAGGACTACGTGTATCAATACTCTTAATGTCCATTTGAATCGGTGGCTGAAACACCGAGATTTTGAAAAAGCCACCCAAAAACACATAAGGTTTCAAAAGCATAGTTTGATTACAGTTTGAAACGTGACAAAAAATACATTGTCACCGCACAAAAATTGATCGGTACGCAAAAATTGAAAAAGGAGATGGGATCCAGTCTGACTGGATCCATTAGTTCAGTCAGTACTGAACTGCACACATTTTCAATTGAACTGTACAATGTATAAATTGAAATGCATAACTAATTGTTGGGTATATATTTTACTCTCCTATTGGATACTGATAATACTTATAATTTCATATTTTCTCAAATAGTTGATTGGATTCAATAAGAGAGTGAAATATATATCTAACAATTGATTGTACAATTTAATTTATACATTATGTAATTCAATTAAAAAGGTGTGCAGTTCAATACTGACTGAACTGATGGAATCATGCCTAACTGGATCCATTCCCTGAAAAAGTGTTTCGCTCCGAGTTTGCATTTCCGCGGAGCCAAACGAGGCAAGTCCAATTGCATGGCGTTTGGGTTACTTTTGGACTGGCCCAATTGCAGCCAACATCGACATAAAAATCCACGAACTCAACGAACCCGATTTATTCTAGAAAAAGTAATAGACGGCCACGATGTCCGAAAGTGAGATATAAATTCTCTCTCGTCCTCAAAAACTAGGGTTTTCCAGCCGTTCTCAATCCCCCACATCCGGCCTCTCCACAGCTCAAGAAATGGTGGGTCTCTCTCTCTCCGTCTCTCCCAATCGAAACCCTAGATCTGGATCTTTAGTTTAATTTTCGTCTCCATCGATGTGTTTTAACGTTTCGTTGTTTTCTCTTCTCAGGCTCCAAAGAGGGGTGGAAAAGTCGCCGTCCCGGCGAAGAAGAAATCGGTAAACCCTAGTTTTGTTGATCCGTGTTTTTTTTTTGTTGTTTTGGAAAGGAAACCCTAACAAGTGAGTGATTTGTTTGTCGGCAGGAGAAGGTGGTGAACCCACTGTTCGAGAAGAGGCCGAAGCAGTTCGGGATCGGAGGGGCCCTTCCGCCGAAGAAGGACCTCCACAGGTTCGTGAAGTGGCCCAAGGTGGTCAGGATCCAGAGGCAGAGGAGGATCCTCAAGCAGAGGCTCAAGGTCCCCCCGGCTTTGAACCAGTTCACGCGGACACTTGACAAGAATCTCGGTAAAACAAAATGCTTTTAGATCTTCTATTCAGTGATGTTGTGAAACGAAGATGCATGTTTTGGTAGTTAGAATTTTGGTCGAGGAGGTCCACCATGTGAAAGATTGTGCCTTACTGTGGGTTACTTTTGTGTTTTTAATCATTAGTGTAGTATATTTAGTGCATGTTTTTTGTTGGGTTGCAATTGATTGATATGGAACAAAAGAATCAATGTGGGTTTATTATGATGAGGTGTATGGAAAATGTTGTTTTATTACATTTATATTTGCAAGGATGCATCTTTTATGTTGCTGTCAATTTTCTTTTTCATCTCAGATTTTTTTTCGTCTCAAACTTGATGAGTGTGGTAAAGCATGTGGGGATTATGGAATATGATTTGAGTTTATGTTGCACATGATTAACCAATATTCTATATTGCATCTTTTTTTATAACTTAATTTGTGGATTTATATCAGAAGTAAGGGGGCTTGACATGAGCTAAATAGCAATATGTGCCTCTTTCTGTTCCCGGTTATGTTGCTACATATGTTTTTTTAATACAGTGAGTCAGTGACCCCTCAAAAAAAATGTTTTTTGGATGACAGTGTGCATCACTTGTTCCACTTTGGTTGCTGTCTTAAGAATGATGCAATTTTACTTGCTGAGTTAAAATGAATGGAGACTTTCTAGTCTGTAGTGTTTAGTTCATTATGAGTGTAGTTTTCAATGTAATAGTAAATCATGTTTCTTGTCACAAAAGGTCAACACTCCTGATGTTTTTTTTTTTCATTTTTTGAGGCAAGTATTCATATCTGAATTTCAATTTTCAATGTCTGCTCATTTGTTGAGCCCTTGTCTTCAGTTCTCATTTTTTTTACCGTATTGGAGACTGTAGTTAGTTATATATTATATAAAAACCAGATCTGTAATGAGTTTTGTATGAGATCTAGCTTTTTATATTTGTTGATAACAATGTTTTCATACCTGCCACGTTTTTTGCTGGAAATCTTATTGAACTGGTGTCATTCCATGTTCCTTTACTGCACCAGTGTATCTTGTTCTCTTTTTGCTGATGGTCTTTAACCTTTGTTGTGTACACTGGTACACTTGTGAACTTGAGAAGTTTTGAATTTGATGTGTCAAGGTCTTTAAATGAATTGTCTGTTGTGAATCTTTCTTGTCAATTTTTTTATATAATAGTTAGAACATCAATCTCAGTGAATGTGTTGGGACTTGAAGGATCTATCTATGATGGAAATGTGGAATGGGCAGTTGTTCTAAACATTTTTGTATGTTAAAATAGGTAAGAATAGATAAGATATGATTATTGCTTGGAGTTTTCGTACTTATCTAATGATGGTATACGAGTTTGGTCTTTTTTGAAAATTTTGTTCAATGTTTTTAATGCAAATTCTATTCATTTTCTTATTTTACTTCAGTTTATGACTATTTAGGTTCCCACAGAGTTTGTTTGGCTTTGGTGAAGAATGGCTTAGTTTGGAATGTTGACAGCTGATTGTAAAAATTTGTTCAACCTTTGATTGTGGCTTTCTCATTATCTGATATATGCTCCAAAGCTGATGCCATATTGATGAGATAAAAGGCCTGCCTGTCATTGTCGTATCCATTTGTCAAATTTGAAGGAAATAGACTATGATACCCCCTTCTTTGATCGAGTGTGGTTGTTGTTTATGTTCATGTTCTTGGTTTGGGTGTCCTGAAGGATTTGAATGGTATAGTGAAAATTTAGTTTTGCATTCTAAGAGGTACTTGTAACTTATGTTTTGCACAACACGTGGGATTCAAATTGGCGTAATTATAAGTGCGAATCACCTTGTATTTATTTGAATGTCAGTACTTGGAGTTCTTCGCATCATGTTCTACTTGTCAACTGATTTTTTTTTTCTGTCTAGCGAGCCAATGCCATTGTGAAAGGTTTTTAAAAATTACTTTTTCACAGTTTGCATTTCTTCATTGCAGCATCCAACCTTTTTAAGATGCTTCTCAAGTATAGGCCAGAGGACAAAGCTGCTAAGAAGGAACGGCTTCTGAAGAGAGCTCAAGCTGAATCTGAGGGAAAGCCTGTTGAGGCGAAGAAGCCGATCGTTGTCAAATATGGGCTCAATCATGTGACCTACCTTATTGAGCAGGTTGAACATTCATAAAGCCCCTTTTATATTTCCCATTTTTAAGTACGAAGTTAATTCCTTTGCTCATCTCCATAGCTCTGTTCGACTCAGAAATTATGTTTATTGATGACCAATCCAAACCAACTTATTGGTTTGCACTTTTGCTTGCTTGCAGAACAAGGCCCAATTGGTAGTTATTGCCCATGATGTGGATCTGATCGAACTGGTTGTCTGGCTGCCAGCATTGTGCAGGAAAATGGAAATACCTTATTGCATTGTGAAAGGGAAATCACGCCTGGGAGCGGTAAGCTTTATTTGTTATTCTCATTCCGAGTTAATTCATCCGTTCGCTAATCTCTCCCATTTCTTCATCTCCAACAGATTGTTCACAAGAAGACCGCATCAGTCCTGTGTCTCACGACAGTAAAAAATGAGGATAAGTTGGAGTTCAGCAAAATCCTTGAGGCTATCAAGGTGAAATTAAAACCAGAACATCAAATTGTCGTTCTGAAATCTGCCAGAGCCGACTAATATTTTTTTTTTGTATAGGCCAACTTCAACGACAAGTACGACGAGATCAGGAAGAAGTGGGGAGGTGGGATCATGGGTTCCAAATCCCAGGCCAAAGCCAAGGCGAAGGAAAAGTTGTTGGCCAAGGAAGCGGCACAAAGGATGAGCTAGGGTTCTTCCAGGTCTTTTCTCTTTATTACGTGGTCAATCTGTTCCACCACCTTCTAGCTTTTAGACAATGAGGAGACTTTTGAGCAGGATTTGATGCAATTCGTGAATTTTTGTTTTATTATATATGTAGTTGTTTTTTTTATGATTTTTTTTTGCAGCTGAGTATGGTAAAACTCTGTTTTGTTTTGGTATTTTTAGATGGGTCTGCAATTATATATCAAGTACCATGTATGCAGCATTTTCAATATGTTGATGAATTTTCTGTTTTGGAAAACTCAGTTCATTTACTATCCATGTATTACACTAAGCCAAATGTTTTCAATTGTATGTAATATAATTTTACATATTTACCCCTAATAAATTTGTTAGTGTATTATTATCTAAAACTAATATTTTGGCTGCTAATCTTATGATTTTAAAGATATATTGAATGAATTGTGGGAACTGTGTTGCATCATCATTTTTTTTATTAGATTTAAGTTGAGATAATTGTGGAATGTAAATAATAAAGAGCATCTGTGGGAAAAATTTATTTCACTGTTATAATTGTGTATTAAAAATCTCTTTTTAATGAACTATTGATCACCTTAAAATAATTTATTTCTTGGGTTTTTTTTTGTATTTATACATAAATTGTACAATATTATCTATATCCCACCCGATGATAATGTTTTTAAATATATATTATATATATCTCTCTAAAATATCATATTTTAGTAAAATATCCTTTATTTATAATAACACCATCTAAATCGGAGTGTACTTGGGTGGGTTGTAACATGAACCTCACCCAGGGTGAATTTAGGTTTATATATTATTTTAAATAATTAAAATTTTGAAATAGTTAATTGTTCACATATGAAAAATAAAAAGGTTGATAATATTTTATTTTAAATTTTATAAATGATTTATTTAATTATTATTAGAGTTTTTATTATATCATTTATGTATATATAACATATAACATGATATATTATACTATCCACAAATGGATTGAAAAAAATTAAAGAAGTTAGTCGTGAACATCTTTTTAATTTTTTATTTATTTATACGTACATCTCTTTTGTTTTTTCTATTTAATGAAAAAGACCAATACCTTTCTAATTAATTATATTGAAAAATATGTCTCAATTAATTGAATGCATCTCTTTTGTTTTTTCTATCTAATGGAATATGTGATCGTTTAATTGAGTACACGTATATGTTTTGAGCGATGTTACATGGGTCAATTCATTCAATGTTACATGTTACGATCAAATAATCCATATGCATCTATAGCTTTTCAGTTAGGTATATACATTTTTTAGAATTTGTTAAGAATGAATTCATTCAATTTGTAATTAAATGATGTATATTTTTTTATTATCAATATGCACATGTAATCTTTACTTGTGTGATTTCATTTTCCTAACTCCTAAGTAATTATATATTATAAAAAAATTTATGGTAACGAGGCAGGTGTGATAATGCGAACAACATAAAAAAAATTGTAAGATAAAGGGTGTGGAGAAAAAAATGGAATCATGCCACGATTTGTGAGTTGGTGATGGCTTCTTATTAGTATAATAAATGGAATAGTGATATGGTGCGGTTCGTGTGAATCACATATACATATCACTTATCAAGATATATGTGTTGATAAAGAAAACATATGAGTTTGTTGAAGTATATATTTATCGATATATATATCTCAATAAATGATGCACATACAAGATTTGCTCGGCCCGCTAATTATCATTTCATATAATAAATGTACCTATATTTTTTTTTTACACGTCGGTTGTTCATTTTACACATGGGTTGGTTCTTAATTTTTGTGTTGTCATTTTGTAGTGGTAAAGGGATTTTTTCTCTTTTGCGTTTAGAAATACAATTTAAAAAGTAATTTTAAGCTATGCATATTTTTTTATGATGTAATTATGAGGCATATGTTTTAATTAATCAAGAAATCACGTTTGTTGCTTATAACAAAATTTATTTTTGTTAGAATAAACACTGTTTTTGAGGCACTTTTTTCTATGTAATAATTATGACAATTTTTCAATTAAGTGGATTTGTTTAATAATATGTTTAAGACTTTTAACTTTTAAAGAAGCTAAAAGCTAAAAAGTAAATCATAATTGAGTTGTCAAACGCACGACGAAAATAGACTTTAATTAATCAATGAAAAACACTGAAACAAAGTTTGAAAGTGAGGAGGAAAATAGTTAGACGTAGGGTCCGTTTGGAAACACATTGAAAAATAGATTTTAGAATAAAGCTGCTTTTTAAGATGATTTTAGACCTTTGACTTTTCTGTGATGTTTTTTTTAATTCATGAATCAATATTTGGAAAGAATTTAATGTTTGATAGAAAAAGTTGCTTTTCAATTCAAAAAATCGATTCCGACAAAAAAACGTTCTTTTTGAGATTTTAAAAACACGGATTTCGAGAGAGAAATTAAAAGGAATTAGGTTTTGATTCCGCCGGAATCCGACCCGTTTGGTTGCGCGTTTGGGCGGAATCCGCTTTTTAAAAAGCGGAATCGCCCCCAAACACGCTATCAAACGGACCCGTAGTAAGGCGTACCATCTAAGATAGGTCATGCTTGGAAATAAGTTTGAGATTAGTTTTTCCTAAATTCGAGTTTGGTGGAAGCTACATCTCCATTCATTCTGAAAAAACTAACTTCTAGTTATATATATATATAATTTTGTTGGTAGCTTTTAATTAAATTATATATATATATATATATATATATATATATATTTTATGTTTGGAAGAACGACTTACCTTCCAACAAACTCAAAAACATGACAAAATCCATTTTCAAACAGAGCATAAAGACGTTGACGTAGTCCAGATGCGTATATCCTATCAATTATGTATCCAACATGGTGTACCGTTACTTGATGAATAGGACAAAAAAATCACCCGATTACGCAACAGCCATATTGCCCGTCAGTCCGTCACCATTGGCTAAATGGATTCGTGGATCGAATTGTGTGGTTATCTTTTATTAAAAATAAGTAAATAAAAATCGTTGACTTCAAAGGCAATCAATCTTTTAAGTAAGCAAGTGTTTAATTACACGATTAAAATTTTTTGTTTATTTTTATTCAAAAGCTATGTTTTTCAAAAGCTGTGAGGAGGAGACGACTTTCTTCATAATCAGTTTTAAATTCAACTGTAGTAAAAAATTAATTTTAAAATTCCAAAACTGTATTAAAGACTAACTCTCTGGTCATTGTTATATTAAAAACTCTGTATTAAAGACTTGGATACACTGTGTGTTTCAATGGAGCATAATCGAGACAACAGTGCGCGACTTTGCAGTCCAACCAATCGACATTCTTATAATATTCAAAGAGGGGGATCTCACTATCCTATCATTTTTAAACACCATAAATTTTTTCTATTTAAATATGTTTTTATTAACATGTTTCAATACAATCCACCATTTTTGTTTCTAATGTCCCTATAAAATGATTTTTAGAGATTATATTAATTCCTATTCATTTCCCTCATTCTCTTGTTTAACCAGCATCAAAGTAATCTTAATGTGTTAGTTTGACAAGATAATAATATTATAAGAAAAACTATTGATTTTATTTTAATTTATACATATGTGAAAATAAAGACAAAAAATAAAAACCATTGTATTTATGAAGAAAAACTAATTCTCACAATTTTGATATTTATGCAAAAAGGAAAAAAATGCAATTGTTTACATTTTATCACAATTTTTTTTATTACCCAGGTTCAATTTGGATCAGCAGTAGGGTGGATTCTACAACGTAAAACTTCGCATAGAACCACCGTAAATTCAAACGAAAAAACAACATTTGCATTTTTAAACAAGACATTTTAGAAGAAAAAAAATATTTTCATTTGAGAAGCCACAAAAACAATGTTTTTCTATCGTTCTTCACTTTCTTTACTGCAGAGTTACCCATCGCACTCCTAAACACACCTTTAGTTTGCCAAAGAAAAACTGATATGATAAAATGATAAATAACAGTATAAATAGTTAAAAATAATTATATATACTCTCATCCATATTTCAAACTTATAATCTCACTTTTATTCTAATAAAAAAAAATTAGAGACAAGATTCTATCTTTTTTTTTAAATAAAAATTCATTTGATATAAAATATCAAGATAAAATAAAGATAATTGTTTTAATTTTTAAGAAAAAAAATTCTTTTGTTGCAATCAAATGCTAGAATAACATTTTGTTTACTTTTTTATGTCTATTTAATATAGATTTCATGTTCTAAAATTTAGATAATTATCCTTCAAATCTCGTCTAAACCTATCATTTACAATCTCGATCCCCATCTCCAAATCACATCACACTCACTTTACTCCCCTCCGTCTTCGCTTATCATCCCATCCAATCAATCAATCCAAACCGCCCAATAAAATTCAATCAAACAAATCTAAACCCACTCTCGAGTGATCACACCCTTTGAAACTCTTAAACCTACTTCACTTGCTAATCATTACACATCATATAACAATAAATAATAATTAAAGCAAGTAAAATATAAATAACCTATTTTTTTCTTTCATTTTCTCTTCACCCCCCTCGAAAAAAAAAACCTTCAAAAATCACAAACTCGCTTGTTCTCTGACCACCAAAACCTAGAAACTCTTCTCTCTGAAACCCTAATTTTTCTGAGACTCTCTCTCTCTTTCTGTCTCTCTGAAAACCCTAATTCGTCCTTTCAAATCACCCCTTCTCGATCCTCCTCTCCCGTGGCCGATCCCAATGGGGGAACGCAAGCTCGATCTGCCGGACGATCTCCTCTCCTCGAAATCGCCCGATGAGGCCTGGGCCTCCAAAGGTTAGAGACGCCCGGACACCTTTTGTTTTGTTTGTTTGTTTGTTCCGGCGTCCGATTTTGGCCCGGCCCGATTTCGTGTTTTCGATCCCATCGAATTAGGGTCGCGTGTCGTTGGATTGTGTTTGTTGCTTTAGATCGTGATGTTAATTTTGTTATTGTGGGTTCTTGTGGTTTTGTTTTCTTCGTGAATTGTTTTGGATGTGATTTATCGAATAATAGTGTTATATATATTGCACTTTGTAATGGTTTTGGTGCTAAAAAAATGTTGCTATAGGTAATAGTGAAGACAAGGCGCTCATGGGATTTTTTGATGATTCCAAAGGTGATTTAATATAAGAAAGTCTTTTGTTTTTGTTGGGCTGCTTGAGGAGTTGATGATTCTGGGCATCCGCGGCTTCTCTGGTTCCTATGGTTTCTTCCGAATTTGTTGAACGTGTTTTGTTAACATTTATTTGGAATTGTTGCAGATCAAGGGATCTCTGAGAACAGCATACCACTATCCCCTCAGTGGCTCTATGCTAAACCCAGTGAAAGTAAGGCTGGTGTTCTAGGTGCTGTTGGGGTAAACTTCTATACTTGTGTTTTCGACATGTTATAATCTCATTTTAATGTCTTTGAGTTTTGGATGCTATGGGCCCTCTTCATTTATCCTCTCACTTTGTTCGCCTTAATATTGTTTTCCTTGTCATTCGAAGTCAGCGATCATTTCCAGATGCTTTGTTTTGTGCACTTCCAGTTACTGTCTAGATTATTGAACATTCAAGTCCGCTTGTGATTTCTGTTGGAGAATAGAAATAGAATTGATGGGTGTGGGTTTTGCCATAAATGAATCTGTTTTGTTTTCATAGGGTTTTCATATATATTTAATTTTCTTTTATAAGGGAGTTAGAAGATATGTTGATTTGCATTTATTGGTGCATTATCATCATTTAGGTAACAGGAAATAATAATTAGTCTGACTATAACCCCCCTCCCTATCTGCAACAAATGTCACAATAACTAAAGAATGACAAAGGTAGTTGTTCTGGCAATGTTGTTTGAATTTACTAGTTTTTAAATTGCAATGATTTGTTTTATATTATATTGATTGACAGGACGTACGGGCTCCAAATCCTTCTCATGGAAACTTTATAGATTCTGTCCAAAAAGAAGGCTGGCGCCTTGATGGAAACCAGGAAAGGAAAGAATGGCGGAGGAGTGTGCCTGAGATTGAGAGTGGCCGTCGTTGGCGTGAAGAGGAGAGGGAGACTGGGGTACTTGGGCGGAGAGACCGCCGAAAAGAAGGTGATAGGGAAAGCGAATATCGTAAGGGTGATCGTCGTGTTGACAATAGAGAAACCGGTGATTCTAGGGTTCTTCCCTCAGCTGACAGGTGGCATGATGTCAGTAACCGAAACTCGGTGCATGACAGTCGACGGGACAGCAAATGGTCATCAAGGTGGGGTCCAGATGACAAGGAAAAAGATTTACGATCTGAAAAGAGGATGGATGTGGAGAAGGAAGAAGCTCATAATGAAAAGCAAACTTTTGCATCCAGCAACCGTCCAGCTCCTGAGCGTGAATCTGATTCACGTGATAAATGGAGGCCACGACACCGACAGGAAGTTCATTCTGGTGGGTCAACGGTGTATCGTGCTGCTCCTGGATTTGGACTTGAAAGGGGTCGTGGGGAGGGTTCAAATGTTGGTTTTGCTCCAGGACGAGGAAGGTCAAGCTCTTCTGGCACTTCGTATGTTAGCAGGCCTTCATCTGCTGGGCCTATTGGTGCTGCTCCAGCTGATAAGAATGGTTCCTATTCTGGAAAACGTGGATCATCTGTGAATTCATTTCGCTACCCAAGGGGGAAGCTTCTTGATATTTATAGGAGGAGTAGGATAGTTCCTTCATTTGAAACTATTCCTGTTGGGTTTGAGGAACTTCCTCCTGTGACGCAATTAAACTCTGTGGAGCCCTTTGCTTTTGTTATACCTGATACTGAAGAAGAGGTAACCCCTATTTCTGAATTTCTCAGGCAAAGATCTTCTATTTTTTTCTGTAGAGAATTTATTATTATGTAAATGATTTTTGACATAAAATGTAACTGTATTTGTTGGGAGTAATCCAACTTAAACCTTTAGGATTGTTCTGTGACGTACTCTTAATTATGTATAAAAATGCATGACTGTCATTTTATCTGACATGCATAATTGTGTTCACGAAAGATTTTTTAAAGAATACATCATTGAGTATTTATATGATTGCATACTGTGTCTGGAAAGAGATGGTTATCAAGGGGGTACAACAGGAAGGTAGATGAAGTGTAATCCATTCCTTTTGTTTGAAACATTGTAGATGCACAGATTTTCTTCATTTGAAGCATCTATAATTATCAGTTTTTTATAGAATGGCATGAGAAATGTGAATTTCTTGAGAGGAAACATAAACACAGATAAAACAAGTGTTCCAAAATCAAAAGATTTGTCTTTAGAAATTTGAATGCTGGTGGCATGGACTTTGAGGGTTTATCATTTACTGGGGATCTGTGTATTGATATTATGTCTAGAGGTATTTTTTAAGTTTTTTTTAATTCTTGACTTTTATTTTTTTAGGGTTAAGTTGTTTGAACTCAATTTACAGACTAGTAGTTTTTTTTTTAAGCTTTTTTTTATAAAATATTTTTTAGTGACAGTGATTAACCTCCATCTTAAACAAGCTGATGTCTATAGTCATTTTCAAGATTACTGATTACTTTATTTACATCTTTTAGTCATCTATAATGACATTTGAAAAAAATAAGCTACTATTAGGTTCTGGAAAGCTGTTCTATCAGCATGATCTTATAGTTGAATGGAGCATACTGAGTTCTTTTCCAAATAATATGTTGGTCTTCACAAGATTATTGAATTAACATTTATATTCTCAAATGGCCTCCTGAGGGGTCACTATATTTAGGTCGCATATATAACATTGAGGCAACGATCTGATTTTTTCTGACAATATTCTTTTTTCTAACAGGCTGTTCTAGAAGATATTTGGAAGGGAAAAGTTACTGGCAGTGGTGTGATATACAGTTCAGGTGGGGAGAAAATGGGAAGGGCCTATGACTATGACACAGGTAATTAATCTGTCAATAACCTTAGTTTCACAAGTTGTAATTGTTCCTCTGAATATTTGTATTTTTTTTCCAGGTATTAGTGATGTGCCCTTGTCTGAGAGGAAACGAAGTATGCTTCCTTCTGAGGACATTCTAGAGACCGGTGAATCCTTTATTAGAAGTACAATCTATGATTCCAATCAAGGTGACGTTTGATAATTTCCTTAGCAATTTTATGCTGTGGAAAGGCCTTATCATGTTAATCTTTAATGATCATTTCACTTGATTTCCTGATGCACTGTGTTTCTATGGTATCACTTAAATGGTTTACTTTTCAGGTGACTCCACTGCTGGAAAATTTGATAGAAACGCTAATGCTTTGATAACTGTACTGGATTCTGGTGATTCCACTCAAGATGTTTCAAAGACTATTGATGTAGACCACACCAAGGAGTTGGGAAAACATGATACTATCTCTGAGCTGAAATTTGGTGAAAATCAAGCAGTGAATGATGCTGGGAAAGAAGATTTTTTTGGTCTTAGCAAGAATCTGAAACTCAGGAACATGGAGTCTTCTGCTTCTTTTACTGCTTTTGAAAAGCTACCTGATGACTCAGATATGTTTGGTAAGCAATTCATTCAGGAAATTTCTAATGGTGACAATCAGTACCCAAAGAGTATTGATGAAATGAAATCATTAGAAAAGGGAACTCTTCCCGAAGAAATGAGTCTGATTTACCTGGACCCACAAGGAGATATACAGGGACCATTCTTGGGTCTTGACATTATTTCCTGGTTTGAGCAAGGTTTTTTTGGAATGGACTTGCTTGTATGTTTGTCAGATGCTCCTGAAGGCACACCCTTTCAGGAACTTGGGGAAGTAATGCCACACTTGAAACGTATTAGATCTCATCCTGGCCCCATAGTTGTGAGTGGCAGCGATGTTGAATCTTCAAATACTGGTGTGGCTGTGGCTTCCACCACTGCATTAAATGACCAGAAGTGGGCATCACCTGGATTTGCCGGTCCCGCAGATATAATTCAACCTAGAATACCCCAACTGGAGGACCCATTTGATCCTCATTATGGGAGGTTGGCACACTCTGATTCACACACATCAGCAGACATTCTTAATCCTGTCAGGCAAGGTTTTCATGAACTTGTTGGGCAAGAGACTCAAGGTACATTCATTTTCCACCTATATGCCATTTTAAAAACTTGTCTCTAATGTGATACGTTCTAGATTCTCTCTTGATGATTTTCTTTCATTCTGTAGATCCCATGTTTGCCAGTAGACCTGGTAGTGGTATTGGAAATCATGTTGAGAAATCTGTTGGAATGCCTCACGATTCTTTTGGAAGTTCTGTGGGTCACCATCAGCAGTTTTTGTCTAATGAAGTTGGAGAAATCAGCATGCACAATGGTAAGGTTCCGGCGGACAACAGTGTGCATCCTCTTGGTTTATTATGGTCTGAGCTAGAAGGCAATCATCCAAAGCGTCCACTGTCATCAAATATATCTGCCATTCCAGACCAGAGTCACAACATCCATCCTGCAATGAGAAGGGATGCTTCTCATTTTAGCCATAAACAAGAATCATATGGTGCACTAGCCGAGTCCTCTGTTCTTGGGGATGCTTGGCCCAATAGTCACAGAGGAAATTCACTTGCCAGCTCCAATGCATTTCAAGATGCTATAAATGCTCATCACTTAGCTCTTTTGGAGCAAGAATCCAACCATTTCAATATGACAGAGCAACTGCTGGCTCAACGACTCCAGAAGCAACAACTTCAGCAGGCAAACCTGCTCTCTCCCCATCAAAACATGCAGATGAATGGGCCTGTTTTTGAGCAGTTACAGAACTCCCAACATCACCAGGCATTCAATCAGCCTATTCCAGATGTGGAACATCTTTTGAAACTTCAGCTTCAACAACGACAGTTGGAGTTGCAGCAGCAGCAGCAACAGCAGCAGCTTCATCAGCAGATGCAATTTCAACAGCAGCATCAGCAGCAACATTCTCAAGTACAGCAGCTGCTTCTTGAGGAGATGCTACATCAACATATGCGTGACCCTGAATTTGGGCGATCACATGTTGATTCTTTCCGGAACAATTTGTTTGATCAGGTCTTGTCAGGTCAGCATCAGCTGCATGGATTGCAACAGCAATCTCTCCATCCTATGAGGAACCATGATCCATCTATAGAACAGCTCATTCAAGCAAAATTTGGGCAGGCCTTACATCAGGAGCATCCAAATGATTTGATAGATATTCTTCATGCTAAGCAAAGACAGGTGCTACCTTTGGACCAACACCAACAATTTCTTTTGGGCATGCAGCAAGAGCAGCATCAAGCACGACACCTTTCTATGGCCTCAAGGCAACAGCCAGGTATTGAAGAAGAGAGGCTTCATGGTGGGGCTTGGGCTGTTGATGAAACCGGTCAGTTCATCAGGACAGCTCCAAGTCCCCACACAAGTCACCCTTCTGGGCTGAACCAACTAGAGTTTTACAAACGTCAACAAAGGCCATCTTACGAGCAACCAAGCCACCTTGAAAGGAGCTTTTCACTGCAAGACCAAATGCAAAGGGGCCTTTATGAACAAAATTCTTTGCCTTTTGAGAGGTCATTGCCTATGGGTGTTCCTGGGTTGAACATGGACCTTGCTGATTCCTTGGCGGCTCAATTTCAAGGGTTGAATGTGCAGGAACATCTTGGACAGATGGGTCCATTTCCTGTAAGCAATCGTTCTCATCAGCCTCAGGTCCCTCCTAATCAATTTGCTGGCTCTCCTTTCGATGCAGTTGACAGCCGCTGGTCTGAGAGTAATGGACCTCTATCTAGTAGCTGGGATGAATCACACATCCATCGGCTGCATATGGAAGCCGAGCGCCAGAACAGGGATTTAGAAATGCTGAATTTGAACCCAGGGGATCCAAATACATGGGCATCATCTGGTGGTGGAAATGATGAAAATTCTAAGAGAGTGCTATTTGACTTGCTTAATCAAAAGCTGGGGCATCGCTCTTCCCAATCCTTAGAAGCTCCTCCAATGTTGTCCTATGAAAGGAAGGAACCCTCGTGGCTGTTTCCTGACTCTGCTGTAAATCATTCATTCAATCATCTTGCGGAGGGAACGAGGGTTGATGAATCCTTTATGACACTGCCTCATGGTCGAGGTAGAGGACAAATGGGCATGGAGGGACAAAACAGTACTGGAAGTAATGACATGTTGCCTTTTAGATCTAATTCATTGGTTGGGGAAGAGCAGTTTCATAGAATGGTGGAGTCTTCACAGCCTCTTTTTGGAGATTCCAACATAGTCGATAATGCATCCCTTGATATGCTGAGGGTAAATGATGGAAGAAATTACATGATGCCCATGTCTAAAGGTCATATGTCTAGTAAATCTCTTTCAGAGGCCCTTGAAAGTGGGATTGAGCAAAGTGGAATGGGTGTCATGGAACATGGGGACATACCTGTTAATGCCCTTGGTGGTCATGCTTCTCTTGGCAATCCTGGTAATTATTAGCATTTTCACTCTGGCATAACTTGTGTTCCTTTCTTTGTTGCAACTCGTAAGGTGGTAGGTTTTATTTTTCCAGGTGGTAATTCTGGCTTCGTGAACTACGAGATGGGACTGGATAAGGTCTATGGTCAAGAGATTGGCAAAGATGGGTAAGTATTCCAGGACTCTGTAGGACAGAGATGTAGAGCATGTCAGTGATATGTCATCTTTGATGGACATTTCCTGACTACGCACCTTTATTGTTTCGCTAGATCTTGCTGTTCATTACACGAGACAATAATGATGAAAACTGAGAAATTATGAAACTTGTGCATGATATTTAGGTCTATGCTTAATTGTAGCGGATATTCTTAGGTCACTTAGGGCGATCCTTTTTCCTGATGAGAATGGTTGATTACATTTTTTATTTTTTGTTGCATGCTTGTAAATTCTATAGTAATTGTTCTCATCACATATATTCTAGTGCACGTGAAAGTAGTCTTTGGCGACAATGTATGTGCCTTTTCTCTTGGTTTATTTGCTTTTCCCAGTACATGTAAAAAATATATATATTGTTACATAAAGGACTGCACATTGAAAATCACAATAATAATAAACCTTTAATCCTGATGTGATCTAATAAGTCTGCTATGTGCAGGATAACTGGAATCCTGTCCAAAGGGCTTCATAACCCTGTGCCAAAGCACCCAAATGCCTCGCATGTCCTGTCTTCCCGGGAATCATTATCTGATCTGGCTTCCACCCCTATTAGCAGAGGAAAGAACACAATCAATGCCATTCCTAATGAGGGTATGCTCTTCAGCCTCTCCAAGTCTCTAATCTCTTGCACTTGTGTGTGATTTTGTAACTTCTAAAAATTTCTCACACACAGAGAGGCGACGAGAGCCAGTTCAGGTCCTTGAATCTCCTGCACCCGTGAAGAAAGACATGAGATTCCGGCGGACTTCATCCTGCAGCGACGCGGAAGCAACTTCCGAGCCTTCGTTCATGGACATGCTGAAGAGCACCAAAAAGCCTCTGGTCCCAGAACCTGAATTGCTGGCTGAACCATCTGACGGTGCCCAAGGTTCCAAATCGACAAAAAAGAAGGGGAAGAAAGGGAGGCAGATCGACCCTGCGCTGCTCGGGTTCAAGGTCCACAGCAACCGCATCTTGATGGGTGAGATCCAACGCCCCGATGACTAGTTTTACTCTTCTATAGATTGTACAGGTCTTACTTGTAAAGAGTATAGTGACTGATTCTTTGATTCAGTTTTGGAAAAATTCCATAAGGTGTAAAGCCTATATTGTATATGCTATATGTTTAAAAGTTATGGAATCAGCAATTGAAAGCTTTTCCACTTGGAGCTTGTATAGAGTGTGTGTAAAGACTGATACTCTACTGTACTGGATTTGTGACATTGTATTGCACTTCCAACATTGACAAGCCGCTGCACATCCCCTCGGTTTGCGCGGTTGAAGAGGTGCACCTCGTCCTCTTGGACGATCAAGGTTCAATCTTTGTCTACCCCAACTATAGGGAGTATTTTCTGTTTTAAGTGTTGGGTTCTATTTAATTTTTGATAAAGCTAAATAGAAAATGGATAAATGCATATAACCCCTGAAAGTTAAGTGTGTATGAGTGTATCCATGTAAACCCCCCCCCCCCCCCCCCCCATTTCATCGAATATCCATATAACCCATTAAATGTTGACATGGTTTAGTATTTAGATCCCTTGATTAATTTTTTATAAAAAAATAGAATATTCCGTTAGGCTGTTAATTCATATATTCATATAACCTTTTGTTTGTTCGATAAATTCAAAAGGACCCAAATATATGACTAAAATGTCATTCTTGAGCTATTGTTATCAGAAGCTAATTCAAATATATATATGACCCCTTGATTTGTTTGAAAAATTCAAAATGATCCACTATCTTATTTCACATATTCATATAACCCTCAAATTTGTACAAAAAACGGAAAATGATCAACTTGATTCTTTTTTCTTCTCCAATAGTTGCCATGAATGTTTATATAAACCTCATTCAATCTTCTTCTTCTTTCCCCTGATTTATATAAATTTCATTAGATCTTTTTCTTCTTCTCCCTGCATCTTTTAAAACCAATGTTGTTTGAGAAGGAGAGGTGGCGCCGTTTGGAGAGGTAGTGATGCATGAGAGAGGCAAAGGGCAATCTTTGTAGAGGTGGCGATTGCAAATGAGAGAGGCATAGAGGCAATTTGGAGATTTTAGGATTAGGTTTACATTTTGAGTGAGGGTAATTGAGATTTTTTCACAACTCAGGTTAAATTAACCACAACAATGGTTAATCAAGGTAACTACAGGGGGCTACATGCATATAACAAAACAATTCAGGGGGTTATATGGATATTTGATCAAATGAGAGGGTTAATGGATATACGCGAACTTTTGATGGGGTTGTATATTTTTTAACCATATATTTAACCCAATGGAAAAATGTTACACTTAAGTCATTTCTACAGTTAATTTTGTAATATGTGTGTACAACAAAAATCAATTACTGTTTTGTTGTAGTTGTGAAGAAACAACAACAAATAAGCAAATTTCAAACGGTTGGAAATGGAATGAACAAGTATAGGCTGATTGTTTGTTCATATAGAAAGAGACATTAATTGATTTTTGTTACATGTTATAAAGTTTTGCATAAACTATAAAATAAAGGGAAAATGACCAAAAAAATCACATAAGAGTTTGAAATACTCAAATCAGCAATTTTTTAAAATTATACCTAAAAAAGTCTCATTTCACAATTTTGGAAACACAAAAGACTAATATACCCTTATCTAATTAAATCTTTAATATCCATCTTTATTCCATACTAAAAACCTATTTTTCCTACAAAATAACAATCTCTCTATACATGATGAAAATCAATCATTTTAGAGGTTTTATTATTACATATCATACCGTATGTTTTTATATATTTTTTACATGATATTGTTTATCATTTTTCATTGTGTATAATTATAATATGTAATTTAAATATATGTTGTGGCATAATACAACATATGATATTTTAATATTTTAAATCTTTATTCACATTTTTTATTTTTTAGCTATTTATTATGATATCATTAGTATATATCCATTTTTATAAAAAAACATCAATATTTAATTGGATTCATTATAAAAATTCAAATTATATTGGCACATATTTCACAAAATCCATTTAATCACAAATAATTTAAAACAAAAAAATTGATCTACATGAAAATGTGTGAAATATATTAATAAATTTAAGAATGTGAAATATTTTAACAAAGTTAAGAGATGTGGAATGTATTAAGGATTTAATTACATAATGGTAGATTAGTCTTTTGTGTTTCCAAATTTGTAAAATGAGATTTTTTTCAGGTACAATTTTAAAAAGTGGCCGATTTGGGTATTTTTAACTTTTGGGAGACTTTTTTAGTAATTTTTCCTAAAATAAAAAACATCCTTGATCGATCTTTGAATTTGTGACTTTTAAAATTAAAATAGTTTAACTTAAAATAATTTCAATAAATTTAAACAAACATAACAATTTATTTTAATATAAAGCTAAGAATCCAAACACACACAAAAATAAAAAAATAACATCTAACGAGATATATGCTTTGTTAAAAAGTGTATATCGCTTTATATTTAATTGAATTAATCAATTTTTAGTAAATACAAATTTTTTTTAACCAAATATATACTCATCTAAAATACATGATTTCATATTATTGCAGTACAAATGCGATATATTTTATTGGATTTTCAACGTGTATGAAATTGCATTTTACATGGTAAAAATTAAAAAAAAAGTGAACCAGCACCCAAAAAGCTACCTAAAATCCGAGTGGACAATGCCCAAAAAAGCCGTCTAAGTTATGAGCCTCTAAAAATAGACCCGCCAGAGCACAAAAAACTGTAAATTGAAAAATGGCGCCTCAAAAACAAAGCCACGGCCCACACGTTTCCGAAATAGAAATTGTTATACCATGGGTTGCACGATAAATTAAAAAAAGTCACATTCAATCTTTTTAAGTCTAAAACCCAGATTATATATGTTGTTTTTTAAAATACATATTATTTTATTTTGAATTGAATAAATCGATTTTAGCATATGTACAAAAAATTTAACAAGCTATATATCTCATTTAAGATATATAGTTAGTTTATTATATTTTTAATAATATATGTAAGATTGCATTTTAGAGTATAAAAGAATTGAGTGACACAACATCTAAAAAACCTTTTAAGTTACAAGCCTCTTAAAATAGACTAGCCAAAGCACGAAAAACTGTACATTGAAAAAAATTGAGCCTCAAAAACAAAGCCACAACCCGGTAGGTTTCCAGAATAGAAAATTGTTATACCCAAGGATTGCACGAGAACAAAAGAAAAGAAAATGGTTAGACTCAATCTTTTTTACAGTCTAAAACATAGACTACATATGTTTTTTTTTAAAAAAATAAAAAATATCATCTAACGTGGTATATACTTTGATATAAAAAAATATATATATACATCTCTATTTCAAATTAAATGAAAATATTTTTTAGTAAATATATAAAAAATTTAACGAGTTATATATCTCATCTAACTATACATATACTTTATGGGCTAGTTTGGAAATATGTTAAGGTTTTAACAATAAGTTGCTATAATTTTAATGAATAAAAAATGGGATGAATTTTTTATAAAAAAAATATCTTATTTTCATTTTAAAATTAAGACAATTGTATAAAATTTATTCTGATTATATTACAATAATGTTTTCTAGGCCCCAACTTCACAGGCCCCATGAGGTGGCAATATGACATTATCTATTATACCCTTTACTTGATAACAACCTTAAGATTTATTCCAAGAATCATGGAGTATAATTAATTATTTATGCATATCTCAATCGAATTATTATTATTTTCTTGAATGAGATCTAAACAAATAATATAAAAAAAGAAAGATAATAAAGGTGATCTCCGAAGACTCATCTTTTCTTGTTGTCTTCTATGCATTTCTTCCTCCTCAATAGTCCACTTGTGGCCCTGCTCACCTCGTAGCTCTCTCGGAATTTTTTATCATGTGAAGTTCGAAAACATTGTTTTGTTCTTTATGAAGTTGGATCTTCCATCAACGCCTACCGGATCAGGTTTTATTTATGTTTTGAATGTTATTTTTCATAGTTGGATTTGTTTTTTATAATGTTACGTTTTATATATAGAACATTCTTCATTTTTTTAAATCTGTGTCGTTTTTGTTACATTCGTAAATGTAACAGTCAACCGCAAACGTGTATTGATTTATATTTGTTACATTAATAAATGTAACAATGAACTACAGGTAAATTGAATGGAATGTAAAATATTTAGAATACATATATATAAATGTAACAGTTTTTATTAAAATGAAATCAATAGTTCATGTAATATTTGTTAAATGTAACTCACAGCAAAACAAATGTTTGATATTTTTCATGAAATGTAAAGATTCATTTTAAAATTGTTTAAACATTGCATGAAATGTAAAACATTTATGTAATGTAAATGTAACGCGTTAATGTAAATGTAACAAAGGATGTAAACATGTAGGAAATGTTTTTACTGCTGTTTGAAGGATTTTAACGAAAAATAATTTAAGTATTTTTGGTGTAATTTAGGTAAGTTTTGGTGTGAATGAAATAGAAAATTCAATTATTATGTAAAGATTTTAAATTTTAAATTTTAAAATAGGGTGCACCTGAAATTAATATGAAAGATTTGTTACCGAATAGGGCCTGTAATTTGGGGCTTAAGTATCACCACTATATTTTATATTAAACATAGATAAATTATCATCTCACTCATTTATCTCCATAATGATTTGTATCCTATCACTTATCGCTTTACCTAAATATATATAAAACTGCATTGAAAAAACCCACTGGAACAGCCCACAAAAAGCCCTCTGAGTTGCGAGCATCTTAAAAATAAATCAGCCAGAACACCAAAAACTGTAAATTAAAAAAAAAGAGTTGGCGCCTCAAAAACAAAGCTGCACATTTCCGAAAAATAGAAACCCCTGAAAAACCGCCCAAAAAAACAAACCTCAATCACCGCTCGTCCCCTCCTTCAAATGCAAACCCTAAAAATCTCTCTCTCTCCCATCCCTCTCTCTTTCAATCGATCAATTCGATCGATCGATTCCTCCTCTCTCTCGCGCCCCTTCAATCCATGGGGTGCGGGACCTCCAAGCTCGAGCCGGACGAGGTGACGGCGGCGTCATCACCGGCGCCGGCTCCGACACCCCCCGGTCTCGGCCCCGTCCGCCGAAAGATCGACGAGATCCGACGGCGGAGGGCTTTCGGGCGCATGAGGAAGGATAGCATCTCCACCATTGAACCCCTCATCGACGCCGCCGGAGGCTCCCCTCCGCCCATCGACGACGACGACGTGACCTCCCACTCTGGCTCCCTCAATGACGACGATAAGCCTTCGCCGCCGGTTCCCGAGGCTCCGGAGGACGTTGAGGCGCCATCACCTCCTCCTCTTCCTGCCGCGGTGGAGGATCTAAGTAACTTTTCAGGTACATTATTACAGTATTCCCTGTTCAGGCAGCCTCACATCTCTAAGTAATTTTTAGTCATGCTATTATGCACTGTATGAAATTGTCTAACATAATATATTTTTTATTATAATTTTTTTAAAAAATTTGACGTCATCTCAACTCTAAAGTCTAAACATGTGTATTCAATTCACATGCGCATGCATGTTATTTGTTTTTATAAGAAAACATACTTTATTAATTAGATATGCATTTCAACCCATCAAACAAAAGTATATATTAAAAAAGAGCTATAAATGGGATTGCAAATGAGTCCTTTACTTATAGAATAATGATTACAGCATCTTTGTATTTGATTTGGGTGCTAATACATACACTCACTCATTCATGTAATCATTTATAACGAGTTTATTTTTTCATAACATCGTTTCAATTTTTATGAACTTAGGTTACAAAATGTACTGCAACTTTATAAACGTATGACATTTGTCCCTAACATTTTTACTTTAAAGTAGATGAGGTGGCGGCAGCGGAGGAGGAGAAGGTGGTGGATGATGCGGCGGAGACGGAGGAGGAGAGGGCGAGCAGCGGCGGCGAGTTAGGGCTTGGGGACTGCCCCGGATCGCCGAGTTTTAGGGTTTACTTCGTCGAGGTCGTCAACAGCTCTGACGAGGACGACTCGATTAAGAGCAGGCCCAAAGAGGAAGGTTGGTTGGTTGGGGTTTTGATGGGTATTATTATCTGGGGAGAATTATTATTTATTTATTTATGAAATACCTATAATGCCCCCTGACGTGGGTGATGCAGGTAAGGTGGATGAGACGCCGAAGAAGAGCAAGAAGGTTCTGCGGAGGAGAGAGAGCAGTGGTTCCACAAATTCGAGCGAGGTATGCATTTTGAAGGGTATTTTTGTAAAATTATTAAACTGATTTATGGTGCCATTAGATAATTTTTGTTTTTTCAGTCAACTGCATTTTACAATTGTGCAATCAAATAAAAAAATTGGGATGACTTTCAGATTTTAAACAAATAGTGTTAAAAAACTGCGTTTTTTAAAAATTCTATAGAATCAGTTTTAAAATCTATCGTTTGCAAAATTCGATTTTGCAACCACAGAAACCAAATACATCATTAGTCTAAAGAAATCAAATTTTCACATACTCTAATAATAGTAATAACAATAACAACAACAACAACAATAATAAAACTTCACCAAGCTTGTGACCCAAGCTAATTTGATGAATTACAAAAAAAAAAGAAAAAAGATAATAACTTGATAAAGAAGTTATAGGTTGACATGTCTGTGAACGGTTAGAATCAAATAAATTGATTAATTCTTTGCTTATAGGATCATAACTCTTTTGAATTTTTGCTTTTGTTTCATATTTAGTTTTTTTATTTTTAAATGACTGCATTTTTTTTTTTAAAAGATGGTTAGTAGTAGCCATTCCTATTTTAATGAAAATTTAAGTTATAAGATGTTTTTGGTTCAAAAGTACCATAGTTTAATTAGAAAACATAAATAATAGATACCATGAACATTTGGGTAAGCTTTTACTGGACATGAATAAATAGATACCATCAATTATAAATATCATGATTACCTTTATAACAATATCCACTACTAAAGATATATATTTTAACATAAGAATTTAGGACTTTTTATATTCCTATGTTTTTCTTATTGTTAATATTCACTCACGGCCCCTTCCTCTGGGTTAGATGACTTTTCTATCCCGGAGAAAGGTCGTCGTGAGCTGTCTTAATGTTTTTGTTTTTAATTTGTTTGTCTATTTTGTCTTATGTTTTTACTCTCCTTTTTTTTTTCAAGTTTATAATTCGAATTCAGTTAATGAAATTAGATAGCAAACATCTACATTTTCTTTTAAAAAACATGTCTAAACATGAACAATAGTGAGAGGGACCTTATAAATTATAATTAGGCATCCAATGGGTCGGGTCTAGACTCGGGCTCGACCCGACCCGGACCCGATTTGGACCTGACCCGAGTTGGACCTGACCCGGCGGACCCGAACAAACAAACGGGTCGGGTCCGGGTCCACCCCGCCCCAACCCGTTGGACCCGAGCCCCGATTGTTTTATTAATATATGCTCATATATTATAAGACTATTAGTATTAGTTGATACATAATTTTATTTCTTACTTAACTTATGTTTGTATCTATAAGTTCATAAATCATAATCATAATCATAACATTTTTTTCGTTGTGTTGATGTTGCAACTTGCAAGAACTTGATTGTTTAATATGTAATAAACTTAGTAATGTATTATCGTCGGTTTGTTTTGGACAATTAACTTATTAGCTTTTGAATTTGTATAATTAATTAGTTTATTACATGATTTATGTTTATTATTTTAGTTAATATATTAGTGTTTATTGTTTCGAATGTTGTTTAGGTTAATATTGTTTTGAATGTTTGTATAATTAGTTATCTTTATTGTTTAGGTTAATATATTTTTTATGTTAGTGGTTATTGTTTTGAATATTGTTTAATAATTCATTTACTTCTTTTGAATTGTATAAGATTATATTCAAACATAGTCTCATTAATAATAATGTTTTATTACAAAAAATTTCAAATAGAATGATAAAACAAATAAATACATGAGCTCTTCCTCTTTTTTTCTTTTTTTTTTTGCCAACCATCCGGGTTCACATTTCCCCGGACCTGCCGGGTCCTAGATTGGACCTGGACCCGAACCCGTCGGGTCTTGCCACGGGTCGGGTCCGGGTCCACCCCGACCCGACCCGGACCCGACCCGTTAACACGGCTAATTATAATGTATTAAAGATGAGAGATGGTAGTAGTACTATAAAAAAAAAGTTGGGATTGAAATCAAGATCAAAAGAATTAGCCTCCTTTTGAGATTCTTAGAAGAGATCGCTAAAATTAGTTAAATTGTTTGATTAATCATATAAGATATCGAGTTTAAAATACAAATATATAATTTTGTAATATATAGATTCTAATATTTTTTTAGAATGAATATCTTGATTTACTTAACTTTGATATTTGAAAAGCAAATAATTTCTAATTTTTTTTAAACGAATTTGAGATGGATGCATGTAATTTTCAGATAATTGACAATCTTTCCTCCAGGGGCTTGATTATAATGTGTACTAATTTGACATTTATACATTTATAATGGTCCTATATGGGTTAGAACGTGTGATGATATGATGGATCGATGCGTTTCGGTTATAAATTTTATTTGTAGGAAAACTGGTTTGTAATTTGTATGGCTAGGAAAATATTCCAAAAAAATTAATGGATTACAAGGTCAAATAGCCATTTAATTTTGTCTCCCAAGTGCATGGGATATCCCAGACAATGTGCATAAATGCAGTGAAAATATGTAAAATGTTAGATTAACAACACATCAATAATGTTCATTTTATTTTTAATTAACACTATTTTATATATTTTTTTGGTAATACAGGAAGAGTGTAAGACGCAGAAGAGAGGGAGAAAACTACGAGCACTAGCAAAGACACCAGTGACAGTCTACAGTCGATTGAACGTAAAATCATGTTACAACTACAACAACAACAACAACAACAATCACAACCACCACCCTCCATCACCCCAACACAGCACCCGTCGATTGTTGTGTGAATAAGATTCTTAGTATATCTTCTTTATATTTTTTTATGTTCTTAGTTTCCAAGGTGAATATTTGTATTTTTATTTTCTTAGTGTCCAAGTTGGGGGATGCGTGTTATGTTGTGTCTATTGTGAATCAATTGATTCTTTGATTGTTTAAAAATGTGTGTTAATATTTATTGAAAAATGTGGTTTAAATATCATTGGTTGTTTTATATCAGTAATTATGTTTCATGACGGATTGTCGTTATTGGTTGAAATCAACTCAAATATATTTATTTACCTTGATTTAATTTCACCCCTCCTGTCATTCACCCATCCTAAAAAAAATTAATTTAGAAGTGAGGTGACAGTAACCAAACGCACCCGAGTAAATGCTACGCACAAAAAATATGGATAAGTAAACATATTAATTTAGTGAATAAATAGGTGAAACTATAGTAGATTTTAGGTAAAAATTTAGAAAATCCATATTTTTTCATAAATTAAACAATTAAAATTCTATTTTAAAATTTTAAATTTATCACTCTCCATTCCCGATTAATTTCGTCCCACCCTTATTGCACCCCTAAAAATACATTAATATACATTTTAATAAATTATCTCATTTAATATTTTAAAAATAAATAATAAAAAACATGTCACTTCTATCATGTTACGCTAAAAAAACAATCTTATATAATAATTGAAAAAAAAGTAAAAAAAAAAACATGTCAAATCTATCATAGCATATTAAAACTTAATTTATTTAATATATTAAAAAATACAATCCAAAAACAGGTCACATTTAATATAAAAATTTTTGCATTTATACCCCTATTAAATATGATATTCTGCGATATACTACATTTAAAAAGCTAATTGCATCTATACCCCTGAAAAAATCTTTCATGTTGCAACTATGCCCCTGAGGTTAAGATTCGTCGGATGAGAGTGGAATACACCGGGAATATTTTATTAATTGCGTTAAATGTAAAATGAATTGATCAAACTACCATTTGGACCGTAGAGGCTCAAAAAATTACATTTATACCCCTGTGTCCGTCTTAAATTGCATTTATGCCTTTGTGTCTGCCTGATACTTATAAAACCCCTTTTTCTTCAACCTCCAGACCCGCTGAAACCCTTTTTTTTCATCTTCTTCAATGATTGATAGAAAACCTACAATTATTTAAAAGACTAAGATAGATAGGGTTTATTTGGGTTTCACTGACATATTTTATTTTCCATAATAGAAAATCTATAAACAAACATTATTTCAATCATATAACCATATTAGAAAATAAAGCATAATAATCCTAACTATCATAGTGAAAAAATATAAAAATATTTATTGACAAAATTTTCATGTAGATGATCCTCAACATGTAGAATAAGCACCAATTAGCATAATGCACCACATGTTGACAAAATAACACCGATTGATTGTAGGATGAACAAAAGTCAAAAACAACAAATTTTATTTCAAAAGACAAAAATCAAAAGACAATAAAATCTCTAGTTAATATAATGAGAACCATAAGGAACTCAACAATGATCCACTCGAGGCTTAGAAGAACCAAATAAAAATTCAATACTTTTTAGATAAATTGTTTAAACAATTGTCTTGATTTTAAAGTTGATATTACAAATATTTCAAAAAAAAAAAAGGATCTTTGTATATTTGTCTATTTAGCTACTTATTTTTGCTATTTAATAAACAAGATCAAAATTATATGTGAAATATATAAGCATTGAAAAATATAACAAGACATATGTTTTCTTATATGTTCTTATAAGTTTTTTGTCCTGAGCCTTTATCAATCTTCCAAAACTATCCATACTTAAAATTAGATCAATATAAGTGTCATATTCTAACTACAATACAAAACAACATAACTTATATGTTCAGCCTTGGTAACGGAAACAGACGGAGAAGCACAGTTGTAATACGAAAAAAGTTTTTAGGAGTATAGAGACAATTAACTTTTCAATAGGAGTGAAATACAAAATACCATATTTAACAGGGGTATCAATGCAAAATTCTATGGGGGTAGACACATTTCATGGGGTAGAGTTAAATTCATAATCATGCTTGGTTCAACCTTGGTAACGAAGATAGACGAAGGGACACAGTTGCAACACGAAAGATTTTCTCAAAGGTATAGGTGCAATTAGATTTTTAAGGAGGGGTATAATGCAAAATACCATATTTAACAGGAGTATAACTGCAAAATTCACTTTTATATATTTTGTCTTTTACACTTATTTTCAAACACAAAAAAAACAATTAAAGATGTAATTGCCATCTACAGACTCATACATTATTATTCTATTTCTTATTTACCCCTCATCATAGATTTCTCTAAATGAATCGAATAATAAAAATAAATTTCATTTGCAATTGAAAGTTGCAGATGATAGTGAAAGGCAAAGGCATTTTTTGCCGGTTTTGAAGTGCATGGAAACTATGTTTTTTTGCACCGCAGGTGTGAGTTTTTAAACATGGGCTCCTGCAATTCCAAACGCACCCTAATTTTTATAAATAACTACAACTATAGAGCATAGTTGGTGCCTAAAGGTTAAAACATGACAAACGCATCTTCAAACCCCCACCGCCAAGAAAAACGTTGATCCACTATCAAAAGCCATATTCACGTGTAGGATGCGCATCCAAGCAGCCCAGGGAAAGTGGAGATACCTTGGAGTACAAGTTTCAGGTAGAAACCCAATGAAGAATACTCAAGTGGAATTGTCACACAAGTTAGATAAAAAACTCCAACTTTGGAAAGCCTCGGCGTTGACCTTTGCAGGGAGGGTAGTCCTATTGAAAACTGTATTGGCAGCAATGCCAGTATATCTTATGTATGCTGCGGCTCTTTCTGCAGGGGCAGCTCAACAAGTAGACAAGAAGTTGCGGGCATTTTTATGGAAGGGTTGTGCTGGAGGACGAAGAATTCACTCAGTCTGTTGGGAAACGGTGACTTCTCCAAAGAATGTGGGGGGACTAGGAGTACGGAGAACAGAAGTTATGCGAAAGGCCATTCTAGGAGTACTGGCATTCAGATTACTCCTCAACCCAACTCTCCTTAACCGAATTCTCTCGATTAAAAATAATTGGACAGGGAACCCGTGGGAGATTAAGAGCTCGGCCTCGACTTCTATAGTTTGGAAAGCATTATGTAAAGGGCTCAGGCTAATCCGAATGTTTGTTATTAAGAGACCGGGTTCGTATAATGATATTGATGTGTTCAGAGATCCTTGGTTTTCTTCAGTGCCTTTCTCCAGGATTCCAACCTATATTAATATGGAGATGACCGGTCTGGATTACAGGTTATTAGATTTTGTGGAGGAGGGACATTGGAGAGCTGCTATTATATGCAATCTATTGCCTCAGTTTTGGGCAGAAAAAATTCTAATCAGTACCCCTCCAATATGTACTAGTAATGGAGAGTTTCAATGGTGTTGGGAGGGATCGATGGCACCATCTCCTAGAGCAGAGGACATATATAACATCTTGATACCGGGGAACTTTTCCCAAGATAGCCGAACCTGGACATGGGTTTGGAGCTTACCCATAGTTCCTAAGATTAAGATCTTTATATGGAAGCTGTTATGGAATAGTCTTCATACGAAAATCTTCCTTGATTCAAGAGGGGTTCATACGGACCTATGCTGTTCTTTGTGCAGACAAGGCCAGGAGACGACTGACCATTTATTTTGGGAGTGTGCGTACACAGCGGAGTGTTGGAGACTTGTACCGCAACTTCTCCATCCTTCCCAAGCAGTTTGGGGAGCACAGGCTTGGACACAAGTTTTCAATGAAAAGTTGTGGAGGCCGAAGCAGAAGACTTTACAAAGGGTGGTCGTTTTTTCATGTTTGTGCTGGCAGATATGGAAATCTCGAAACTCGTTGATATTTCGTAATGCTCAAGTACCTCCCTTTGTGACTGTCAGTAGAGCTATGGCTATGGCAAAAGAATGTTATCAATCTTTGTCAATAGAGGCTGATACAGGAATGAATACTGTATGGGAACCACAACATCAATTGGTGAGTCCTACTTTCATTGACAGACAAAGGACCAGAGTCAGATGAAGGATATATATTATGTCTGATGGCAGTGTGGATTTAATCTCTCGTAAGGCAGGAGTTGCTTATGTGATTGCTTATGAATCACCATGGCAAATAGTTGGGACGGGCTGCTCAAGTAAAATGTGGTCTACTCCTTTGAAAATGGAAATGGAAGGCATATGCAAGGGGATTGCACATGCAAGAAGAATGAGTCTCAATAATCTCCATGTCTGTAGTGATGCCCAAGCCATTGTGGAATTATTACAGGGGAAGGGAGTAGGACCGCCCCAACTACAAGAGCATGTCTTTCATACACTCCCTTGACTCAAAGGTGGATCCTCTCCACTTCTATAAGGTCTCTTGGGAGGCGGTTGAAGCACCGGAGTATATTGCTCGACAAGTTGCTAGACTCCAACTTAATCTATGCACAGATGATATGGAAGGTACGCGTTTTCGTGCGTGGATTAATCCTTACATAGGCTTTATACACAGGTGTACACAAGAGGCCAGTCAAGCCTATACTTTTGATGTGGTTGATGTATCTCATAATTTTGGTAGTCTAAATATGTAAGCCTGAGAAAGGCCTTTTACACCAAAAAAAAAAAAAGCCATATTCATGTCACTATGTACAGCAGATAATCTCAAGTTTATTAATTGAATAAACCACTTCTACAATTCACATCAACTGCATGAATAACAGTGTTAGTTCCTACAGCGCAACATCTGTTGCAGAGTTTTTATTCAAACTCCATCTGTTTTCTTTGACCAATTTAACTTCTGTTTTACCCATTAAAATAAGGAAAAATTGGTATAACTCCATGAATAAATAGCTAAGTTAATTTTAATCACTGTAAAATTTATAAATCCACGCAGGTTAACGGATTCAATCCCTTAATTAAATTGTTTTTATAAATTAATTCAAATAAGTTCTTATAAAATATGAAAAAATTGATTTAATCATTTGGATGACAAACATGCTACTTATACCAATGTTAAAAAAACAAAGATAAAATTAAAAAAATACCTTAATAAAATTAACAAATCCTCTTAAAATCAACTACAAATCTGGTTATTGCATTACTGTAATTAATTATCAATTAAATTTTAAAAAGATATTACAGTAAATTTTAATGTTTGATTATAGTCAACTACAAATCTGACTGGTTTAAATTCTTATGTGGTACAGAATTGCACTGCTCGAAATTCATAAGTTTATATAGAGTTATATCGATTTTAAAAAAATAAATAATGATGACATTCTGATAATATTTAGTGTGTAATTAGAATTAGTCATATACCTAGTTAGTTGAGAGAATACAGACTGAAAAAAGATTTTCTAATAACACAATAATAGCATTATAGGACATTACTATATATTTTTACTTATAAATATTTATATTTATAGTTTTTATAACTGTGTATTAAAATAAATTTATTTTTATGTATAAAATTTTTATAATTTTTATAGTCAATGATTAAAGAATAAGGTAGTTGTTGACATTACTTCCTTGTATATATTATAAATATGAGTTGAGACATTATAGTTTATTTTAACCACTAACCATGAAATTATTAAATTATCTCCAAACATTTTAACCATTTACAATAAATATTTCAATGAAAATAAATAAATATAAAATCTTTACAAGAATAATATGATTTTTATATGAACTAACTTGTTTTTATAATTATTTATAAACTATAATGTATATACAATTACATGATGATAAATTATTACGTCAAATTCTAATAAAATTTGAATGATTAAATTTTTTGAATTTTCAAATACTAATGTATGCCCAACATTCACAAAGATTTATATATAATTATCCATGTCTACACCTGCAGGGGCTGTTTGGGTAGAGGGTTAGGGAAAGAATAGGTGGGAATAGGCAGGGAATAGGGAAAAAAAGGTGTTTGTGTGAGAGGAATAAGGTGGTATTTAGATGTTGGAATAACAAATAATAAATGGGTATAATAATCCTTCATTTTTCATGGAATTAGCCTATTCCAACAATAATCATAAGTGGGTCCCACTGTTTTTTTCCATCATTCATTTCAAATCAACTGTCAACACCTCTTATATATCAATGGGGCCCATATGTCAAATCAACTTTTTACACTTTATTCACATTTTATTCTTCATCAACCAAACACATTCACTTTATTATTACATTTTCAAATGAGAATAATTTAAAACACAATCAAACAGAAAATCACTTATCCTACTGATAAAGTCAACAATTCCTAGAATAGGTATAAACCCCAGAATAGTTTATGTCTCTATCCAAACGGGCCCGCAAAGAATTATTCCTATCCCATCCCAAACTAATCTCTTCGTGACAAACACACTTCTGTCAGGCAACAATCACTTTTATCATACATCACTTTTAATCAAAGCTTCATCCGAAATTCCGAACCATGGCGAGCTCATCCTACCCCGCTGTTCCCGCTCCTCTTACTCGTCCTCTCGGAGGCTCAACCTTTGTAAATAGAACACACAAGATGAAATCATTCTCCTCCGGAATCCCATATACATGAGATCAACTGACATCCCATACATAACTTCGAGCTCGACCGAAATGACCACATTTATGAAAATCATCCAGGACAAGTCGATACCGAATATATAAAGCCAGAAGGCCGTTAAACCGTAACAAAGAAAATTAAACTAATAAGAACAATATAATATAATGAACATTGGAACAAACAGAAGGCTATACAAATACCATCCACACCAGATTACATACATCCAATGTAAAAGAAAATAAAAACCGATTAACTCAGTCAAAGTGAAACCCACAGATCATTCCAATGAAGATTGAAAGAAAAGAAGCGGCATTGCAGCAAACCCATAATTTAGATTTTCATTAAAAAAAAAGATTTTAAAATCATAATATTTAAACATCGTATAAAGTAAAGAAACCCTATAAACTGTTATAATGAAATTTATAAATAAAATCAAAGTGGAAAGAGAAGGAGGGCCTTCATCAATGTCAGATGGAAAAAAGAAAAAAAAAACGAACAAAAGATTACAAGCATCTCCAAATCAACCACGTTGGTTGAAAGCACGACATGAAGATGTAGAAAAAAAAGTGGACAAACTAACAATACAAAGTTTCACAAAAGCAAACAGAAAAGAAGACTAAGGCTCCGTTTGAAAACACAAATTGAAAAATAGATTTTAACTGATCTTAGACCTTAATTTTTTTGGAATGCTTTTTTTAAATTCTGGAATCAATATTTGAAAGAAGTTTAATGTTTAGTAAAAAAATTTACTTTTCGATTCCGACAAAAAATCGTTGTTTTTAAAATTTTAAAAACACAGATTTTGAGAGAGAAATTAAAAAGAATCTAGCTTTTGATTCCGTTGGAATCTGACTGGTTTTGACCGCACGATTTTAAAATTTTAATTTTTTAAAAAACAGAATCCAACCTAATCGTGCAACTAAACGGAGCCTAAAAACCAATCAATAGAGCTAAAACTATATCTTACTTATTATCATCCAAAAACCCACATGAATACCAACTGTAGGAGCTCCTAGCATAGAAACCCAAAAGCACTTAAACATAAGAAAAACATCCCTAAAAATTCTGAAATTCCCCAGAAACTAAATACCCAACTCCGCGATAAAACCTTTTTTTTCTCCCCCCATTGAGATGGGACTAGCCGTGCAGAAACGCCCTCGTTTTACAGGCGATGGGGAGCATTCAAGCCCAAAGATTGGGAATTGCCAAGCCGGGATCACTTTAATTATTAATTACGTGCATCATTGTTTCATGTCAGATTTTTTAAAAGATATTGAATTTTTTGCGTGTAAAACAGGATACATTAAATTATGAGACATATCAGAGCCATGCTACGATTTGTCCACACCGTAAAAAAACAGTTATTAATTTAAAAGAAAAAATTAAAACATTTTTATTTTTTTTAAAAGATATATATTTGATACTTGATTTTATTTCGAACTCAAATTATAAATTATGAAAGTAAAAAAAAATAATTAAAAAAAAAAGAAACATATTTAAAAAAAAAATCTCCTGCGTTGGGTTAGAATATGTATCTAACCGACAAAGCTAAATAAAAAGCTCACCCTATCACTATGTTAAAAACTGTTATTAAACAGATAAATTTAAATACATAATCATTATTAGATTTTATATTGAAATTTTGTTTCAAAATCAGGATTCTATTAAACAATAATTATCATTACACTCTTAAAATATGTACACAAAAACATGAAAAACTAAAACTTATTTTTTAAATTGTATTATCCAAAAAAATGACAAGTTTCAAAACAAAAAAAAAAAATTTTAAAAGTTGAAAAGCCACAAGGTTTTTTTACTTGTTTTAAAATAAAAATTTGAAATTATATTTTGATATCTCTCGTCCTTCCCTCGGGTGAAGATACATTTTCATCTACCCTTTTGCACAACCCCACAGTCCTAACCTAATAAATAAACTTGACACACCCCCACTTAGCTTCCTGTAATAAATAAACCTCCACCACGTCAGAGCTAGGTTGTGCGCAGGGAGCCTAGTCACGTCGTGGTCAGATGGAGTTAGAAAAAAAAGAGAGTCACAGAGAGGGTCAGAATTAAAAGAGACAAAAAAAAGGTTGATGTGACGATTGAGAGAGGGTCAGAATTAAAAGACAAAAAAGGTTGATGTGACAATTGAGAGAGGGTCAGAATTAAAAGAAAAAAAAAAGGTTGATGTGACGATTGAGAGAGGGTCAGAATTAAAAGAAAAAAAATTGATATGACGATGAGAGAGGGTCAGAATTAAAAGAGAGAAAAAAAAAGAGTTGATGTGACGTTTGAGGTAGAGAGGTCTCTGGTCCTTCAAAAGGTGGTGTAGACGTGTCAAAGGGGATGTAGACGTGCAGTGAACCACCATTTCAATTACTCCTACCTCAAATTGAAATATTTTCATAAAATCTTATCATAAATTTGTCACAAAACACAAGTGTTTAATTATTTTTTGTTCGTTTTAAATAACGTTTAAAAAGTAAGATTCTAATAAAGTGTTTAAATTCTTTCGAAACGCATTTTCTACCTTAAAAAAAAAAAAAAAACAAGTTTCATGTTTTCAATGCTGTAAGTAATTTTTTAACTAAACATATTTTTAAAAATATTTTTAAAAATATTTTTTAATTTTTTACTTAATTAAAAATAAAATCATTTTATTTAAATATTGTCAAAGACCCTTTTCGTCTCTACTCTAAAACATTTTTAACAAACTCAAATTTATCTTATCTAATCTCATTTATAATGAAACTTGTATAAGAATTCTAATATTTTAGACAATTTTAAATTATTTTTAATTCTTTTCAACATATAAAAAATAATTATATTTATTTATTATATTTTATACTATTATTTGATATATATTTAAATATTTTATCAATTATAACAATAATAATGTATGTTAAACTTGTTTATTTATGTATTATATTCATTTTAAATGATATAAATAATATGTAAATGGTAAACGGGCAGCACATATTTTTGCATTTGAATTTTAAAAATGTCTCATATATCCACACTCATGACTCACCCCACTTTTCATCATTCATGAGCCATTTGTTTTTTCTTACAAAGAGCAAGAAAAATTAGAGTGAACTTGAATTTCAATTAATTTCATTTATTTTACATATTTTTTCGTCTAAAGCAAAACAGAGCGAAGGTAGTCAGAGAGAGGGTCAGAAACGAAAGGGAGAGAAGAAGAAGTTTAAGGGACAATGAAGGAGAGGGACCTCTGGTCATTCAAAAGGTGGTGGCGGTGTTTGTTTTTTCTTACAAGGAGCAAGAAAAATTAGAGTGAACTTGAATTTCAAATAATTTCATCTATTTTACATATTTGTTTATATAAGACATTGAGTTTTACATAGTTTTATTTGATTTGAATTACATAGTTTAGAAGTTAAAATTTGAACCTGACCTAAGTTTAATATATCTGAATCCAACTAACCCGATTCAAATTCGAATATGAACCAAACCCGTCGGATTAAGTTTGAATTGAGCTTTTAAGGTTTGAAAATGGGTTGGATTAAATAGAAATGATTTTCTAGATTCTTAGTCACATATTTTAGAAATAAGATTAATTGATCTGGTGACTCAAAAGTATGATTAGATTGTTTTATACACGCATTACTATTATTTGATAATGTATTGTGTCATTTTTGGTCGAGTTGAGAAAAAAATATGGATTGAATATTCCACTCTTTAAAGTAAGAAAATAAATTATATAGAAATAAAGCACAAAAAAGAAGATTATATAATGCTCTTTTATCACCCATTTAGTTAACTACATAAATTGTTCTAATATAAATGATGACAGAAATCTAATATAGGTAACTATTTCAAAATGAGTGTAGAATAAATATTTTTATGTTTAATTGTATTTTTTGTTATTTTGTTTGAAAAAAATGATAATAAAATTTATGTTACATGTTTGACCATGGGCGTGAATAAAATCTATTAAAATGTAAATAATTTTTTTTACAAATTAAGGGTTGGTCAGATAAGTATCAGGATAAGGGTTAATTAAAAGAATAAGTGAATTAGAGAATATCTTATTTTAATTTTGTATGAAAAATCATCAGAATAAATTATAAATAGTTGTCTCAATATTGAAATAAAAATAAAAATATTTTATTATACATGAATTTAAAACAGTGTGTATCCTCATTTTTTTATTCTAACGTTAACAAACGTAAATATAAATAAAATGGATAGATTTTGACAATTATTTGTATAACTAACCCTAAAATTATTTAATTCGTCATCTGAAAAACTTACCTCCTCTGTACGGCTTTAATGGTTTATTTTAGTGGGCATTAATAAGGAATCTATTGTACGGCTTTATTTTAAAGGTTGGTCAATGATGTCTCTATCTTAGCGAGGTGGTGAATGTATCCGCTTTTCAGCGGCGTATCTGGGTTTCGAACCCCGTCCGACCCTTTGAAAAGGGAGTCCTCGGCCCACTGGGCTACTACCAAAAAAAAAAAAAAAAAAAATGACGTCTCTATCTTATTTTTGAAAGAATCAATGACGTAATTCTTGTACCGATTTAATAATTCTTCAATTCGCATGCCCGGTCATTCATACGAGAGACAACACAATCACATTTGCTTATAGTTTATCTCTTATAAAAAAAATTTAAAGTCCTTCTGTAAAAATATTCTTTTAAAAAAAATTAAAAATAATACAGGTGAAAATATTAATCAAAATATAAGAAACATGTAAAAAATTTAATCATACCGTTAGATTATATGCGTTATGTCATTATATACGTTGTGTATTACACGTGTTATTTCTATGTATTTGCAAATATAAAAGACTTAAATCATAAATGCAATGCAATGATTTCTATTATTTCATTATCTCATTCTAACACGAACATATAACTAATAGAAGAAATAAGTTAAATAAATAAGTATATACAATTTTTTTTTTCCAATGAGAGGACCAAAAGGGTTTAACCTTATCTTAATATATTATCATAACGAAAACATACAATACAAGACGAGGTAAGTTTCAAAGTTTGCCTTGTAAGTATTTTGTCCAACATCTATACATTTATCGGATATGCATAAAATAATATGCCTGGTACATAGGTATTTTGTATTTGTAGGGAAGTTAAAAGAATATATATATATATAAGATAAAAAAATCTCATTGATACTTCGATAACCTGACTCGCACGGTTTCACATGAATCTGACCACGTTTACGGTTCAATTAAAGGTCAAAATATTTGCCATTCAATTAAACAGCGTTACGGTCTCACGAACGATGAAATGAGTTCACTTAACTAAAAATAGTGAAAAACTATATAACTCCTTACCATCGTTAAATCTGTTTTAGTCCCTCTAAAATTTAAAAATTATCTTGAGCAAGTGGGAGCTCTCTCTGAACCCAACAAGGGATTGGAGAAAGTTAATCTAATAAGACACTCGAGTTTGAGAAGCCTAAACCTTATCCAACCAGTTGGGATTGATTCGGTTCGGGTTGAATTCATGTTCGATTCGGTTTAGATTGAGTTGGGTTCGAGAAGGACTTGGATCGAGTTCGAATTTAATTTTTAAAATGTATTGTTTTAAACATTAAAATTTTGTAAAAATTAATGTTCACACAAAAAATTAGAAAGATTAAGTTAAATAACATTTTTATTAAAAAATAAAACTATATGATTGATAGATTATAGAAAAAATAATCAAATAGAACAATTTAAATTTTATCTCATAATAAATTTAAAAATTAAAATAGGCCTTAAAATATTTAAATTTATCATTGCTACTTCAGGTTCGGGTTGGGTTCAGGTTGTCAATCCTTCAACCTAAACCCAACCCGAGTTAGGTTCAAGTTGCTTGTGTTTGGGATTGAGTTCGAGTTTATGTTGAATCTATATGCTAAAACCTCAACTCAAATTCACTCAAATGTCAGATTGGATCGGGTTCAACCAATCGAAGTTACACCTCTAATAAATTAGGTGAAATAACAAAATTCTAGAACAAATATATAATACAAATATCATTTTATTTTTATATAATCTAACATAGCTATACTCATATATTTTAATATAAATATCTTATTTTACTTATTCTACTTCTATTCTTTTGTATTCTCCCTCTATTCCATTACCTAAATAACCCCTCCTTGCAAATACATAACACCCATGTCATAGGCATATTATCTTATGTACATCCAATACATGTAAAATATTTAATTATCTTTTCTATTTCTCATATGTACTTTTGAAATTTTGACAATTATTTTGTTGTATTTTGAATAAAATTTTCACATGAACAATTTATGCATATCTCAGCGATGATACACCGTACTTTTGTATCCCGTTTTACAGTATTTTATACTATGATAATGTAATATATAATACATTATTATAATGTATGAATCCTATCATAGTATATATGACTAAATTTTTTTTTTAATTTTTTTATTATAAAAAACATGTACTAATGTATCTCAGTATATAATTCTTTTATATTACAACATGCACTTAAAAAATTAAGTGTATATTAAAAAACAAAAAAACCAAATAGACTGTAACTAGAGGTGCAACGGAGACAGTGTATACCTCTTTCCATCCATCAACTATGGGTCAGTTTTCTTTTTATGCATTTTAATATTTTATTCATAATATATTGAGTTTTTATTCACACTATATTTATAGTTGAATAAACAAAAAAAAATATTATTTTATTTAATTAAACATAAAATTGTCTATTTTATATCTATATTATAATCGTTACCTATTTCAAAACAGTTTATATCGGTTTATATCGCTAATCAAATGGTACGTGATCGAGCATTTCTAACATTCTTCCTTATTTATTTTTTCATATAAAATTTCTTTCTCACTTTAAAGATAGTTCATCCCTTAATTCCATGAAGTCAAAGAAGAAGCTCAAGAAGAAGCCGTTGATGAACTGAGAAAGAAGACTAAAGAAAACTTAGCAAAATAAATAACACTGTTTTAAAAGTGATATAAAATAGCAAATCTAAAAGGATCCACTATGAAATTCCAATACAATCACATAATTATACCCCACTCTACTCTCCCCATGGTTTTATTCAATATAAAAAAAACTGATTCATTAATTCATTAATCACCAGCAAATAATACTCCCCCGTTAATTTTTTTCATAAAAAAATCTCTCTTTTATTTATTTTTTATCTAAGTAAAACTTAACCATAATTAATTCTTAACCAAGAAATAAAAATGATAGAAACAACCTCTAATTAAACATCATAATCTAATTAATTTCTTGTTATTTTCAAATCAACCATAAGCTACTTAACCTTATCTCTCCTTTTCATGAAGATCTAGATTTTTTTTAAAATTATCATTTTGTAATATATATGATTACTTATTCTCAAAATTATTTTATTTCATTTCTACTAAAATAAGTATTACTAAATACAATATCTTAGATAATAAATAATTTATGTTTAATTTTTATGGTTGGATTTTAGATGAAATTTATTATTTTCATGTTAAAATTAATTAATTAATTAATTTATAAATATTGTATTTCGTAAGGTAGAATATATATAATAAAAAAAATAAGGATAATTTGATTAATTATTTATCTAAGACTTGGTTTTAATAGAAATTATTAAAAAGAAAAGAAAATTAAGAAAAGACTATAGCTCGGGAAAAAAAAAACAGTTGAACATTTATAAGATGTGTATATTTATGTTACTCATAGTTCTTATTTATAAGTTCAATACAAAACTGTTACATTTATCCAACAAAATCTGAACAACTTTAATTAAGAAAAAAATCATAGTTACATCAATGCAACCAATCTCTCTATTTGTGTTTTTCATAACAGACAAGTATGTAGTTTTAAATTAATGTTTCAAGGGGCCATAGCATAACAAACTTTACACTCTCCCTCTGAGCCGACAGGACTCTCTACCATGGACGAGACCTTGGACGACGGACTCCAATCTCGGCCGCCTCGTCTCCACGGCCATGGTTTCTCCACCCCATATCACAATTGAGTCACGCAGCCTTTGTAGAGATCCCTGGCAAACTCATATCACCTGTGTATAAGAATTGTGATGAGTAAACATGTTTTTTATAAAGATCGTCAAGACCTTGTGATCTTTGTAAGAAAATACTTACTCATCACAATTCTTACATTGTTACTCAGGTTGAAAAAATAAGAAAAATCCACATTTCAGAATTTCAAAATAAAAAAAAATCATGATTTTTAAATCTACAATACATTTTAAAAATCATCATAACAATTAAACAGGAGCTCTCAGTGTAGGAACCCAGAAACACACTAAAAAAAATCATCGGAACTTCTGAATTCCTAAAAATAAAATAAAATAAAAAAAATCCCCCACCTCCCAAAACTTCTGAATTCCTAAAAATAAAATCATCGGAACTGATTTAAATATTGTCAAAAGACAGTAAATTATGTCCCAAGTCGGTTAAAATGGACCGGGTATCTACAGTATAATCTGTACAGTATATGAAAATAAAAAATAATTTTTTTTTTAAAAATAGACTGTTATATCTTTACATATATTTTAAATTTTATAACTATATATTTTTTAATAAACAAATATATAATTTTTAAAAAACAATAAATGTTCTGGACGTGCATGACATCATTTTCCTTTCTTATATCTTTCCCCCTCTAATTTTTTTATCTGAAAAAGCATAACAAAACAAGTTTTTATTAAAAATATAAAATTCATGTTTTTGCATTTTCTCATACTCTTATGTTTCAATAAAAAAAACAATTGTATATTTAAAAATTTTAGATTTATTAAATATTAATATAAAATTATAAAATGTCAAAATAACATCATTATGATGAAAAAGTACAGCATATATAAGTTTTAGTGGGGAGGCACATGGGGGCGTAATGAATGCGCTTAGATTGCTCACTTCACTCCCTCTTTTTTTTTCTGACTTTTCTATTGTGTTCTGAGTTCTGACTCTCCCTGTCCTTGAGTAAACAAAAACATAACTTTATAAATCACCCAACCAGACATCCTTTTATATTCACTCACGCCGCAGTAAATTTTTTTTATATTTTTATTTGGTGAGTTATTCCCATGTGCTTATGAAAGATGGAAGAGGTGCATGCAATGTTGTCAGGGAGAGATAGGTAGTAGAGTTGGTAGGTATGTATGATTTTGTTGCTGAGGTTTAATTAAGGTCGGTCGCACTGTCTCTTATATCACATGCATGAAAGTATGCATGGGGTGTAGCGGGTGATGGGTACAGAAGCATAAAAGAGAGAAAGAGTGTCTGATATATGTATGTATATGGTGCATTCTTTTTATAATGTAGGATGCGAGTGATTTAGTTATACACTTTGTTAATAGCATACTAGTAAATAGTATATTTGTGATAAATATAGAACTTGTTAAGATATCATTAAAAATAGTAAAAAGTTAATCAAATTGGGATATCTACAGTATAAACTATATATAAAAAATATTTTAAAATTTTTTTAAAGAAAAAGTACACTTTTATATCTTAGTGTATACTTCAATTTTTGTAGTGGCATGTATTTAAATGGATAACTGTATAAATTTTTAAAAAAATGGTGAGTTGTGTTTAAAAAAAAAAGTTATAAATTGTCTATTTAAAAACATTAGATTTACTAAATGTTAACATAAAATTATCTATAAAATGTCAATCTACAGTAATTTAATTCCCTACCTTAAATTTTTTTGTGTGTCTATAAGATAGTTGAAAAACAATTTTTCCAATGGGACGTGGGCTCAGGTCAGAGCGTCCAGTTTTGGAGCGAGGTGTGGTGCGAGGAGGTCCCACTGCAAGTAAGATTCTCAGAGATCTACGCTATCGCACGTCTACAAGAGGAGCCTGTGCGTGGGTTCTGGTCGGAAGAGGCAGGCGCGTGCAGATGGCGCATTCCCTGTGTAGATCACGCTTATCAACAACGGAAGCTTCCTAGCTTCAGTCCTTGGCTGACTGCCTCGCTGCGTGGAGTGGGCACTTCGAGTCAGGCCCAGATCGACCTCGGTGGCAGCCTGACCCGACGCATGGCTTCACTGTCAAAGGTTGTTATGATAGACTGCGCCTCGGGCTCCCATCGGCACCCTTAGTTTGCGGCAACCCATCGCCAATATGGCGTTCGAAAATCTCAAAGAAAATCAAGGTCTTCATGTGGCTCCTCGCCAAATAATGCCTCATAACTAGAGTCTACCGTGTTAAGTGGAGAAGTGACTCACCAGTCGCGTGCGGCCTATGCGGGGAGGCCCCGGAATCGGTCGCTCATCTATTCTGCTAGTGCCGGGTCACCACCGCCTTTTGAGGAAAGTGTGCGCACCCACCTCGCTCGCCCCCTTCCACTCCCTTCAGGAGATATGGGAGGCTAACGAGGAACTACGGGTCCGGTCGGCACCAGGATACACGCAGGCATGTCGCACTCTTGATCATCCAAGCCGGGACGTGGACGATCAGGCGCACGAGGAATGACGTTGTGTTCAACAACATACGGATTTATATTGAGAACATGTGAAAATTTATGGCACTACTCGTACGGGACTGGACAAGGGAATTGACCGGAGCGATGTGGTGGGTTGAAGAGTTGATGGGTGGTAATAACTGCCCCCCAATGCAAAAACACAGGGAATTGATTCGATACCAACCCCCTCTTTTAATAACTTTATCATTCGGTATTTTGTATTGATTCGATACTATCACTTATACGTACCAACCATGAAAAGCAACATTTATTAAAACTTGGTCTTTATTTGTAATTAATTTCCGTGACAACATACATTTTTTTGAATGGTTTAAAATATTAAAAATTTGTCATAACGGATACTTAACAGACACATCTCAATAAAAATATAAAATAAGATTAAAGAAAATAAAAAAACAAATAAATGGATAATACTATGAAATAAAAAATGAAACAAATCCTAATGATGGTTCATTAATAGCTAAATCCGGGGAATAAATGGTTTTTTATTTTGTTGTATTTTTAACTAAAATAATAAATAAAGAAAATGATCAATAATAAAATAATAAAGGTTTTTTAATTTTTAGGTCTCTATAGACTATATGATTTAATGATCGATCATTCAATTCTTCATATTTCGGTATAAGTCCTTAGATTTAAATAGTATGTTTTTAATTAGTCCCTGTGAGAGACTCATCCCTAAATTATTTGATTTTTTATTAGTTTCTGGGAGGGACTAAAATGAATATATCATTTAAATCTGGAACTTAAATCGAAATATGAATAAGTAAATAATTGATCATTAAATCATATAATTTATAAATACTTAAAAATAAAAAATCCAATAATAAATTTTGTAATATAAATAAAATGATGTATGTCAATCATACAAAAAATATCTGACTCTATTAAAATGTGGTGAACAAATGTATTTTTATGATCAGTCTGGATCATCATATTATTTTTTTTATTTTTTTTTTATCACAGAATGGGATCCATTGGAGAGGAGAAAAAAAAAAGTTTATTTGTAACGTGGGATCCATCCAATTTTTTTTTTTTTGGTTCGTTGAAAGTTTAGATGGCTATGCAATTACAAAATGCAGTTGTGCGGCGGTATACCTTATCCATTCGGCTGATGTTTGTTTTGATGTTGATTGAATATTCTTCACTGGATAATATTAGTAGTCTCAAATGGAGTCTTATTGATAGTTGGCATATGTTTTTATTTTTTAAAAATAATATTTTTTTAATAAAGTATCTGGTTTGATGAAAAATGTATATCGGTCTATTTTGAATTATATAGATCCATTTTTAACAAGTGTAATTTTTTTTAATAGTGGCGCAACAAGAAACATGAAGTTGTTTATCTTTCCAACATCGAGGCTGAGTATCGAGCCATGACCACCACCACCAATGAGATTGTTCATCTCAGACGTCTCTTGGTGGATCCAGGAGTTACTATGACATGTTATACTCCTCTTTATTATTATAACCGGTCTGTTATTCGGATTATAGTAATCCGGTCTTTCATGAGATGACCAAACACATTGACATCGATTATCACTTTGTTCTTTAGCACTTTCTTGTAGAGACATTATCGTTTCCGCATATCTCTTTTGTTGAGCAGCTTGCTGATTTCTTTACGAAGGCACATTCAGTTTATCAATTTCAATTTCTTATTCGCAAACTCACCTTGTATAATCCACCGTGAGTTTGAGGGGGACTGTTGGATTATATGTGTTATCTCATAATATGTGTAGTGTATTAGACGTGTAACCCTTAGATACTTGTATATAAAGGGATTAAAACGTAAGTGAAATACAAAGATTCTCATTATTTTATTATCTGATTCTAACATATATAATGAAGGCTAGTGGTTTGGTTGTACATTATGTACGATCACAATATAAAGACAAATGTTACACTCGGCCTATTTTACTGTCTAAAACACAAATTATACATTTTTTTATTTTCTAAAATCATATACTGCATTCATTGAGGTATTATTTTTATAAAAATTAAAATATATGCACTTCAATTAATTGAATAATATCACTTATAGAAAATATAATTTTTTTTAATAAAATGTATATCTCTTTACAGTCAATGGAGTGGGATTACAATGTATACAAGACTGTATTTGAGTCTAAAAATGACTGAGTGTAATAGAGCTCTAATATAAATTATAAAACATAGAGAAAAAAAATTCTACCAATATCAAAATTGTAGTTTCTTGTTTTGTTTTGATTTTTTTTTGCTTTTTTTAGTTCTCTGATGTCTCATTCACATTGTCTATTTTACGAACCCTAGAACTGAAATGATTAAATTCTCCTTAAAAGAAATATAATCTTTCACGTAGAAGTTCAATTAATCTGGCAGAGGAATAATCAGAACATATATAATTTTTTCCCACCCACTGGTATGGATTACATGATGAAATGTTAATAATAAAAAATTCAATATTCCCTGTCATCTTTTTTATACTACTACTCATTGCATTTAGAAGTAATGTTAATATTAAAATTTTCAAAATACACAAAAAGTCAAATAAAGTTAAATTTTTTTTACATAACCACACTAATCAAGTTTTCAATGATAATAAAAGTGAATTAAGCCAATCGGGATTACGGAAAAACGAGGGATGTAGAGAAATGTTGTTTTCAGAGCTTCTCTAACGCTGGATAAAAAACCTGCAACGTTGTTTTCATATTGAAAATAATGACATCATATTTTTGTTTGGATTTGCGATAACGTAACTTCTTACTGCATAAGCGACCTCACCGTAAATCCACCATAAATCCAAACATGACCTTAATACCAATCAATGATAACCGGCAAGATACTCAAAACGTGTAGGGGTTGTTTGGCTAGAGGAATAGGAGAGGAATAAGTGGGAATAGAGGAGAATAAGGAAAAAATGTGTTTGGGTAGAGGGAATAAGGAGGTGTAGCTATGTAGAATCAGGTGATAATAAGCTGATATTTGTATTCCAAGCCTCCTATGGAATTGTGTTATTCCATCAACTGGTATAAGAGGACTCACATATCAAATCACATGTCATCACATCAAATCATCTGTCATCATCTTTTATACATTAATATGGTCCACATGTCAAATCAACTTTTTACACATTATTTACAATTTATTCCTCATTAACCAAACAATCCAATATTTATTATTAAGTTTTTCAACGAGAATAACTAAAAATATAATCAAACACAAAATCATACATTTCATTGATAAAGTCAACAATTCATGGAATAAATATAAACTCTAAAATAACTTATGCCTTTATCCAAACAAACCCGTAATGTCTAAACTAGAGTGAGACACGAGACCCATCCCCAGTTTATCAGCTAAGAAAAAAAAACTACAGAAACAATTATATAATTGTACACGGATAAGATTTAATAATGTTAAGACTATGTCACTTTTAAAGGTCAAATATCGCGTTTTATTTATTTTAATAGTTCGGGCATTCAGTTTCAAAATCAAATTGCATATTTGTGGTTCTGGTGTTCACTTGGGCTTAAATGGAAGTTTTTGTAGCATTTTAAGGTCTTTTAGAAATTATGCAGTTTCGATTGGTATTTGGATTTAATTTTGTTAATGACCAAGATGAAGTAGTAAAAATCTAGTTTTATCATGAGATGTTCAGTGTTAAGTTAGATTTCATACAAAAGTGGAATTAGATTAACTGGATTCATGTATCAAAAGTTATGAGTATTTTTCCAAGTATACCCCGAAGATGAGAAATCCAGGCAGCAGCCCTGTATGATGTTTAGCCTAGATTTCGAAATAGCTGAAGAGGTTATTTGATCTGGGTGTAAACATGAAAGCTGTAGATAATCTTCTTAGCTTTCCAATGCCACTGGAATCATGCAATTCCGAGCTGTATTGAGGAAGTTATGGCCTTTTAAGTGAAGGCTGTACAGAGGTTTTAGTCCGAGGACAGCTCGGACATTCAGTCCGACCTTGCCTATTAAATCCCCTCTAAATGTTACGACTTCAGCCCTCTCTCACCCTCTCATAGAGCTCTCTCTCCCTCTATTTGGTCTCTCTTTTTCCCCCCTTTGTGTGTGTAAAGGAGGAGAGGAAGTTGAAGGAGATCAAGGTGAAGAGGAAAATCAAGGGAAGGAGCCATGTTGTTGCTTGATCTCTATCTTTCAAGCTCTCTCTTTGATCCCTCTTTGTGTTGGGTCAGCTAGGGATGGTGGTGAAGATGAGGTGCTTGTGTTTATGCAACAACAAGAAGAAGTGGAAGAGAGAAAGGTGTGTGAGCTTGTGTTTATTGTTGGTTGTTGTTATTGTTTCTCTCCCTCTCTAAATCAGCCCCCCTGATGTAGGACAGATTTGGAAAGAAATCATTGCAGAATATTTGATTTCAAATTTGTTATCAAAATAAATTTTTATTAGATTTTATTTAGGAATTTAGGATTTTTAGAATCTTATATTTTATTTTATTAGATTTTAATAATTATCATTGTAATTGTGTCTTTACTATTTTTAGTAGAGTCATAATTTACATTATGAACATTTATTTTATATTTGTGGCCTATATAATGAGTGGCACCATATTTTATAATAGAATAACTTTTAATCAATAATATTTTGAATTTTCTCCCTTTTGGGTTTTCTTCCTTGTGGATTCAAGGATTCCTTGTGGATTCAAGGAGTTTATGAGATCTCAACGCTGGTTGGATCTTTTTATCTAGTTTCACGCTGCGTTAGGTGGTATCAGAGCGAGGATTCGCCTGGCTTCGATGACACGTAGCCGTGCGAGAAACAACCATCTCATTGACGGTGATCGTGGGGTGCAGGAGCTGTTTCGGCCGTTGCGGGAGAACCAACAGGCACTTCGAGAGGAGTTTCATCAACAAACGCGGCAGACTCTTCGTGAGGTGAAGGTTGGCGTAAATCTCAACACCGACAACAGACGACCTGGGTGTGACAGGATGCGCGCCGAGGGATTCGCCCAAGGCCAACCTGTTGCTTATAATGGTGTTCGACGAAATTCTCATTATCTACCCGATTATGAGGATGACTTGGATGATAAAAGCGGTGAACTGTACGACTATCAGCCGAGAAAGCGACACACATATTACAACAACTATTTTTCAAAGGTGGACATCTCATATTTCAATGGTAATTTGTCAATCGATAAGTTCCTTGATTGGATCTTAGAGATTGATAAATTTTTTGAGATAATGGATGTGCGTGAAGAGGAAATGGTCAGATTGGTGGCGCTTCGACTCACGAGCGGTGCCGCTAATTGGTGGGACCACCTTCAAAGGACCAGACAACGACAAGGAAGGGCACATATTTGAACATGGAGGAGGATGAGACAACTTCTCATGAATCAGTTCCTTCCTCTAGATTATGAACAATATTTGCTTCAGCTGTACCATAATTGTCGCCAAGGTAATCGTTCCGTATTCGACTATACCGCTGAATTTTTAAAATTTTCTGGTCGGTATAATCTCGCAGAAGCTAAATGGCGACGAGTGGCCCATTATCTTAATGGGTTGAGGTCTACAGTTCGAGATCTTATTGCTTCAGAAGAGATTTATAGCTTGACAGAAGCAATCTCTGCGGCCGTAAAAGTGGAATCACAACTGGAGAGATCAAGGGTGCACGTGATGTGTAAAGGCTCTTCCATGATCAACCCGTTAGATGTTGCATTAAATCAAGATATGGTTGATGGATCGATAGGGAAGATCGAAGAAAGTCCACCAGAAAATCAGGAGAATCTAGCGATCGAAGATATGATTGATGGATCGATAGAGAAGATCGAAGAAAGTCCACCAGAAAATCAGGAGAATCTAGTGACCGACCCTCATGATCAACATCTAGTTGATTCAGAAATTGATGAGGACATGGCAAATAAAGAAGTGGAGGATGTTGTTCTTTCCGTTGAATCTGAAAATATTATTGGAGGAGAACAAGAGAAGTTATTTTCTTATTCCTTAGTGTTGATTCCAGAGATAGAAAAGCCCCTACAAACATTCGTGTTGCAGACTACATGTCACATCAACATGAGTGATTTTGATGTCATCATCAATAACAACATTGCGACTACCACAGTGGTTGATTTGATTGAGAAGGAATTTAAAATCAAGAAGATGTCTCTCCTCTTGCCAAAGGTCCAATACAAAGATGCATCAAATAAGATGGAAGAAAAAGTCTTAATCTCTCCCATTGGTGTATTTGATTACATCAAATATTATCCTCCTGATCATCTAAGATCCTTTCTTCTTAAATTCGAGGACGAATTTTTTTAAGAAGAGGTGACTGATGTAGGACAGATTTGGAAAGAAATCATTGCAGAATATTTGATTTCAAATTTGTTATCAAAATAAATTTTTATTAGATTTTATTTAGGAATTTAGGATTTTTAGAATCTTATATTTTATTTTATTAGATTTTAATAATTATCATTGTAATTGTGTCTTTACTATTTTTAGTAGAGTCATAATTTACATTATGAACATTTATTTTATATTTGTGGCCTATATAATGAGTGCCACCATATTTTATAATAGAATAACTTTTAATCAATAATATTTTGAATTTTCTCCCTTTTGGGTTTTCTTCCTTGTGGATTCAAGGATTCCTTGTGGATTCAAGGAGTTTATGAGATCTCAACGCTGGTTGGATCTTTTTATCTAGTTTCACGCTGCGTTACCCCCCCCCATGTGTTTGGTTTTATGCATCTATGAAGGGTGTATGTGAGATGGCTGATTTGGTGGTGGTTGTGGCTGTGCTATGTGGCATGTGTGATGGTGGTTGTTTGTGGTGATGGTGGTGGAACTCCTTATGTGCACCATCTCCTCTTCTTCCCAAGGTATATTCACTTCCCCTTTGTGCCTTGTATGTGTTTGTGTTTATGCTTGTATGAGTGTGTATTATTGAATTTTGGTGCTGTTGGAAGAGTGTAATGTGTAATTGCTACTGCACATAAGATGGTTGCATTAATGCATGAATGGGGTGGTTTTATGTTGTAAGGCAGATTTTCTGTCTCTTTAAGATCCTTGTGTTTGAGGTATTTGAAGGCATATTTTGAGGCTTGTGTCTTCATTCATATGATCATCTATGTGTCTAGATGCTATATATCAAATTTGGTGTCATTTGGTTACCTGTATTGAAAGATATAGCCTAATGTTCATGGTCTGTCCGGATTCGCGCAGAAATTAACCAGTTTCGGAAAATAATTTATTTCGGGCATTTAGGGATCTTATCAAGTTATTATGTCTTCATGGAATATGATCCTAACATATCATAAAATGTGTGTGATTTATTTCAGTATTTTTGGATGTGTATTTTGTGCTGTGGAGACTAATGTTTGGGGCTGGTTGTAGTAGATGGTCTAATCTTGTATAAATATGTGTCAAAGAGTTATTATGCATGGTGTGGGCAATACCAGGAGTTGATGTCTTCATGAAAAAGGCTTGTATATGTGTCGAGATGATTTATATTTAATGGAGCATCATTGGTTGTTCTTGCAGATCTCGTAGACCGGACGCGAGGCGATCCAAGTACTAGTGAGTGGTTCGATCCACCCCTTTTGGGAAGTGCTCGATGCATGTAGTCATGCATCGCGTATCCCTGGGGCCTTATAACTATATTCAATCTTTATTTCTAAAAGAGTATTGCTATACTAAATCGATATTGTGCTAGTTAACCTGTATATTTAGTTTATATGTGATATTATCTCGATGCGTAGTCATACTTAGCACTATTGATCACTAATTGATTCGTATGCTTCATTTATTACTGTCTTGTGGAATGCAGGCTAGTCTATGACTTGTGTTGTTTGACTTCCATTCTATTCATTAGTTCTATGTGAGAGGTTTGGAAGCCTAGAGTGAACTGTATTTTTGCTTGTATATTCAATTAATTGAACTCGTATATGTGTATATGTGAATGCACATGGTTTAATCACAGGTTATTTGGACATGTGGTCCATATATCTCTTTTATGACAGAATTCTTCTTGTTGGATTGTATAAAGTGTGCATATATGTGTATATATATGGTTTAATCACAGGTTATTTGGACATGTGGTCCATATACCTCTTTTATGATAGAGTTTCTCTTGTAATAATTGTATGTGTGTTTAATTAGTCAGGCATAACTGTGATAGACATATGTGCGATCCATGGTTAGGATCATATTTTATTTTACTATGCAAATGTAGCAGGTTATCTTGTCACGCCCCAGGGCGGCCGTCCCCGAGACGTGGCAAATATATAAATGATATCAGTAATCCATACACGGGATCAAATAAGGACTCCACAAAAAGGCAATCAACAAGTAACTGACATCAAATATATACAAAAAGCGGAAGCTCAAACGACTAAGTCTGTAATTTCAAAGACATATTTACAGACTAGATTACACAATCGAACTGTCCTGTGAGAGCCAATATATACAACAAAAGACAACATCAATCCACAAATTGTGCCCAAGCACAAGTAGAATACATACAAGAAAACGGGGAATGCTGAAGGCCTCTCACTCGCAAGATATCCAACGTGAACGCTGGTCCTCTACTCGTATCGCGCCAAGGGGAGCTCCTCTCTCGGGTCCGGCTCAGCGTCAACTGAATGAAAACATAAACGAGGGGTGAGCCACACGCTCAGTGAATGGAACAATCCATGCAACACAACTCATACTAATCATTTCAAGTAATTTCGGTTCCAACAGATGGAATCAACTCCTTAAGCTGGTGGGTCGAGTATCAACCCGAGCCCACCACTCCCGCACCCTCACCCCCACAGGGTGACATAGGACCTTTAGGGAGCAATACCCTCACCCTCACCCCCTCCTCGGGGTGACATAGGCTCTTGGATGAAATTTAGATTGTTTCTACGCCCTTGGTCCACCGGTAGCCCTTATCCAGGGAAGCCCATACCTGGTATACTCCCATGATCAGCACATCCTCACAAATCGGCAGCACCTACGGATGGGAGCCCTCTGTCAGGCCGGCTGTCTCAACCAGGAAGTTCCTACGCGGATCCAACGAAGGAAAGAAACCAATCTACTCTCGCGAATATGATCCCCTTGGATCCGTCGTCATCGGTGTCTACACACCGGTAAGCGCAACGAATTCTCATGAATTCCCTCCAGGGCGCATAACTCAGATGCGGGGAAGACATTTCATTCGTAGTGACTATGCCATGGTATGACCCCCTACTAGGTCATACACTTGTCCAAACTTATTTAGACAAGATTCATGGCTCGTAAAGGTATAAATAATATACAACATATAATTAAATGAATAATTATTCCAGATATTCCCTGCCTGGGGGAAAGAACCCCTTGGGAGGGCACTTGAGGTCCCGATATAGGACACCCCGACAACCAAACAAGGAACACGGAATACCCTAGCCCGAGTCTCACTGGTAACTTCCCAAGGTCCCTTAATCCCGAGTAGGAATATAGGAATGAAGTATACAATTCAAGAATTAATCATGCTAGCATGTGATAATACAATAACAAGTTATAATATATTCTAAGGCATGCTTATCCTATGCATATTCATATAGGTTTAATCTAAATAAAACTAAGTGGGGACATGCATAAGTCGGGGTTATACTAACATATGTCATGTATCTAGGCATGTATGGCTCCTATGCATGATAGATGGATGTATAAAACCAAGCATGCTACATCTAATCATAGCATGGGTGCATTCTTAGCTAACAGGCAAATAACATATACATGCCAACAAGATTAATATGCAGTTATGGTGCCCCAGGGGAGGGCAATGCACGTCTATGTGCATCGAACGCCTCCCGACTGGGTTGGATCGACCCACTCACCGCAACCCGGGTCGTTACGTATCCGTTCGCCAAGATCTGCACGACAAGAGCATCAAAAATGGTGAGTATAACTACATAAAAACACCTAAAATTACCCAAAAATGCCAAAGGCTTAGATATGCACGCATACGGGCTCGCACGCATGCGAGTACGCGCGTACGCACGCATATCCGAGCGCCCCGACACCTACCCGAGCCCCCGGGCAGCCACACGCGTGGCCCCCGCACACACGCGCACGTGCACGCACGCGTGCACGTGCTCCCGCGCCTGCTGGAGCCCAGCCGCGCGCCCATCCGCGCGCCCAGGCGCCCAGCCCCGCGCGCGCGCACGCTCGCGCGCGCCCGCGCGCACCCGCAGATCCCCGCGCGCCCGCACGCGCCCGCCCGCGCGTACACGCGCGCCTGCTCGCCCCCGCTCGCCCGCTCGCGCACGCGCCCGCTGCCGCATCCCTCGCGCGCGCACGCGCACGCCTACCTGCGCCTGCGCCTGCGCCCCTCTGCGCGCCTGACTGCGCGCGCACGCGCGCGGACAGACCCGCGCGCGCGCCCAATACTCTAACACCCCCCCCCCTTCACCCCACACACACCCAAACACATGCACATGGTGTGCAAGGTCTCCTAACACCTACCCAACCCTTGAAAATCAGAAATAAAGAAGGGGGAGGGCTCACCAAGAGAGGGGGAGTGAAAGGGGGAGATCCGGTGCTCTCCGTGCACCCGCAACCGCCACAACCGCCACCACCACTACCACCACCTCCTCAGCCTCTCCCCAGCCTCTCCTTGACTGAAACAGGGGATAAAAAGGGGGTGTAAGAGAGTGCCAAAGAGAGGGAAACACAACAACAACATCAACCCTCACCTTTTATGCTTCTAACCCTTCTTGATCTTCTTCTTCTCTTTGTTTTTCTCAAAAAAACACACACAAACACACACAAAGAGGGCTGGAGAGGGAGAGCCACGTTGAGGGAGGGAGAGGAAGAGAAAGTGAGCTCAAATGCTCACTTTTGGGGGGGGTGAACACAAGGGAAAAGGTGGGGGTGAACATAACCCTAACCTCACCCTCACACACACCAAAAGACCAATGGTTTCTTAACCATTAAGCAAGAGGGGGGTGAGGTTACCTAGGGTCACCCTATTCACCAAAATATCCCAACACTATTCCACTTAACAAATCAGTTTCGAAGAAAACCCGGATACGATTCAGAACTGCATAATTTTCCAAACGTTACCGGAATTCAATGAAATTTCTATGGGTAGTACTGAATAGTACCAGGACCCATAATATGCAGTCAGATTTCCAATCGGAGCACTTCAGCTCACGCAGATAGCTAAAAGCCAAAATTTTAGCGGCTCCGATCGAAAAATGAAAAAATTCGAAAATGGCCAAAAATGACCTAACGGTTACCCATAGGCTAAAAAGTGACACAATTATAACATATCTACCCTGCATCCATGCGATGCTCTCATATAAGAATTCAGAAGAATTCATTTATTGTATTCGTTAACCGATATCTATGATAGTATGTTTGGTCTATCTGTAATAGGCGTGTGGATGACCCATCTTTAGGGTCTTGCCATCGTATTGTTAAGTGCGAGAACTTAACTGTTTTTCCTCACGTCCGAGTGATGCATCTGTATAGCAATTCAAGAGAATTCATTAGCATTGTTATTTGCTAGATGATTATAGTTGATCCTTGAGGATCGTATTGTGAGCATGGAATGCTTCTCCCTTACCTCGTATCCGCGTTGAAGCTACCCGGCGTTGGAGCTATCCTGGATTCTGCTCCTACATCATAGGAGGCCCAATGTGTATTTCGATACCCTTGTGGCTTCGTACCTATCTTGGAAGGCCGTCAGGAAGAGGGCTACCCGGGAGAGGGCTACCGGAAGGTTAAGGGAGTTAGCGAGTTGATTTCCTTTCTAATAGTCCCATGTCACCCTAGGGGTGAGGATGGGGATGAGGTTGGAGTGCTTCCTCCCGCATCGTCGTGCGTCGAAGTTTTCGAGCGTTGAATGCTTCTCCCCTACCTCGTATCCGCGTTGAAGCTACCCGGTGTTGAAGCTATCCTGGACTATGCCTCCACATCGTAGGATGTCCAAGGTATATTTTAACACTGTTTTGGCATCGGACCTACCATGGATGGTTGCTAGGAAGAGGGCTACCCGGGAGAGGGCTACCGGAAGGTTAAAGGAGTTAGCGAGTTGGCTTCTGATTTCAATAGTCCCATTTCACCCCCTAGAGGTGAGGGTTAGGGTAAGTTTGGGTCACGTTGTCGCGTGACATTTATATTGGGAATGCCCAAAGTATAATACATCTGCTGAATGGTGTGAGGCATTGCGATTAGACTTAAGGTACTATTTTATCTAATAATGATATGCATTATGGTTAACCGTTTGGTTCCTCTCCAAGAGTTCTAAGAGATTCCCCCCTACGGGTCGAGGGTTAGGGTGAGGTGAGATCGCGCCTTCACGTGACATTTATATATGTTGAGTTTCATCCCATATTCCTTTTTCTTAGAAAGAAAAAACAAAGATGATGAACTAATATCATATGATTATTATAGAGCTTGGATCCTTGCCACTCACTGAGTTTGTAGCTCACCCCTCGTGTGTTATTTTTTTCACCAGGGATTGGGTTGGCGTGGAGCTAGAGCATCTATCTGGCGTGGTTCGTGCGTGGAGTGTCCCATCTTTCAGTTGGCGAGTGCGAGGCTGTCAGCAATCCTATTTTCTTGTATATGTATTAGTAATCGTGCGTGTTGCACATATGGCTGTATTGGACTAGACTTGGACTCTCACAGGACAGGGTTTGTGTATTCAGGTCTGTAATAATGTTTTTGATTTACAGACTTATTTATATTTTATACTTCCGCATTTTTTTTAATTGGCTATCGCTTCCATGTAGCCTTGTTACCTTATTCGATCCTTGTCAGTTTTTGTGTGATTGGTATGTTTCCGGGGCGTAACAAATAATAATAAAAATAAACTGGTAGAAGCCCTCATTCAACTCATCAAAATATTTATAAGGCACACGAATGTATAGTAGCTTCCCAGGACTCTATAATCTATATACTGATTACATTAACACAGAAACATAGGTGACCTCCCCCAAAACGGACCATACAACCAATACTTCAAAGGATGAACACAGACTGAAACATCACAACAAACTCATAATATACTTTATATACTTTATAATACAGAGAGAGATATATATCAACCGACACAAACTTTTAAACAGAAGGAGATACCTCTGAAGACAGAAACAGCTCATCCTCCACAAGCACACGAAGATTCTTCGTCATCAGCAAGAAATCCACCGCATCCTTTTCAAACTTCAATAAGCAACCAATCTTGATGAGCTCCGATAGCCCTCCAATCCGATCCGTCTCGTCCCACATCAGCCCCTCCGACATCACTTGCGAGAAGTACGTCGCGAATTCGATCCTCTCCTTCTTCGTCGACGCCTTATCGATCTTCTGAACGTACAATTCGGACCTCTCTCGCTCCCATCGAAAGATCCGCGACGCCTCCACCTTCGCATCCTTTCCACCGGACATCGAAACGCTATAGCGCACCTTGACGGGCTCCTCCGTCTCCAAGAACTTCAAATCAAGAATGCATTTCACTGTCTGGTGGCGCTTCTCCGCGGAGAGCTCGAGAGAAGGATCGGCGAGAAACGCGAGCACGATTCGGGACACCCCGTTACGCACCTTATCGACGTTTCTCGCATCATCGCCGCCTTTTGAAATGAAAAGCTGTTCGATCTTCACCGATTCAGATATCGTCCGGACACCGACGCTCGCGTAAATCTGATACAGCTTCGCGCGCGTGACGGAAGCCAAGCTCGGTTGAGGGTACCAAACAAACATCGACCCGAGATTCTCCTTGTCGAAGTCATCCTTCAATTGCAGGTCGTCGGGGATGAAAACGTCACCCTTGTCGGACAGCACGATCCCGCCCGAAGCCGTGCTTATCACCGGGAGCTTCCTTATCTTCTGGACGAGAAGCTGCTCTGTTTTCTTGTTCCAGTTCCTCGCAATGCAGATCCAGAACGCGCAGCATTCGTCGTGCGCCAATTCGGTCTTCGAACTCTCCCACCCTTCCCAGAGATCGACATAGTCCGCCACTGAAGGACTCTGTCGTACCCCTAAAGCTGAAGAGAAGAAACTGAGCAGATCTTCTCATAGATCTTGTCCAGCACATGCAAACATTCACTGTAGAGATCGTCCTTGTCATGAAGAACACAGTCTCCCGGGCTGACCCACTTCCCATCCTCATCTCCACTTGGAATCCAAACCCAATTCGACAACTTCGCATCCTTGTCAGGGACCCAATTCGAAGATTTCAAGAACTTGTAAATTCTGGTGATCGAAGAACGACCGGAGTGATATTCGAGGTGACTCGCAAGCAAAGCGTGTCCGTTTTGCGCGTCCGTGGTCACTCCGAGCATTGCGAGCTCGGCTTCGTATGTTTTGATGCCTGGACCATAGAATTCTTCATCAATGAATGGCCCATCCTCGCGTTCCAGATGTGTTTCCCAGCTCGGGCCAAAGAGGATGCACTCCTTCGGAGATTTGTAACCCGCGACCGTCTTCAACCACGTCTTGGAAATGTTGCTAGTGAAGTCCTTAGGAAATACTCCGACCACTCCCGATTTGAAATTGCGAATGCAATTGAGCAAGGCAATCACGCTGTCTGGGGCAATGCCAGCGGAGTAGGAGGGGATGCAAAGGTCTTTGATGACGAATCTCGAACCCGTTCGAAACTCGACCGTGACCCCGAAGGCCTTCAATTCGTCTCTGTACTCATTGATACCCTCTCCGTAGTGATCATGGTCAATGAACGGGAGACGCGCTATTTGAGAGACGGGCCTCCATTCCTCGTCGAACAGAATCGAATCACCGGGAGTGTTGTAGCCCAATTTGGTTTTCACCCACTTGTGAAACAGGGCCATCTGCATAAGCACCTCCGGGAAGCGCTTCTGCGCTTCTTTCATCTGTCTATAAAACGCTAGCAAAGACAGAACATGTTCTTTCGTGAGTGACTTCTCCGATGCAAGCATCTTGAAACGCCGGGACACCGCACTCGATGCATCCGCAAATGTCACGACCACGCCGATCTTCTTCAGCTCATCCTCGTAGGAATGGATTCGAGTCCCGTAAAAGCTTTCATCGATCAGTGGGACGCATCGATTACGCTCAAGAGGCTTTTCCAGTCCGGATCGAAGAGGAAACACTCACTCGGGGATCGGAGGCCACCATTCGTCTTCAACCATCTCAAGCGTTTGATTTCGGATAGGAGCCCATCAGACAAGCGCGCGTTGCGAACGCATTCGAATATCAAGTACGCGCAGTCGACCGTGATGATGACATGTACGCGGGCCACTTGAAGTTGTCTATAACGAGCTGGTAACTGCGGTTGAACCCGACGACAACGCCGAGAAGCTGAAGCTCGGTTTTGTAGCTGAGGATCTCGTCCCCGTAGTGTTCGACGTCGACAAACGGGAGATGGCTTATGATTGATGCGGCGGTCCATTCGGCATCACGAAGTATGGACCCAGCCGGAGTGCTCGTCCCCGCGATGGTCCTCAACCAGCGTCCCGACATCACGCTCTTTACAAATTCTTCGGTCGGGAGGTACTTCTCCCTCAGGAACCTCATGAACATCAGCATTGAAAACACCTTTCCTCGGGTCAGGTTGTGGGTCGATGCGAGAGACATGAAATGCTTGCCAATGAACCGACACGCCTCCCCGAACTCGAACATGACTCCGATCGCCTTCAGCTCTTCTTTGTACCCTTCGATGCGTTCCCCGTAGAACTCCAGATCGATCAGAGGAATATCAACAAGCAGTGACCCCATCTGAAGCAGAGACCCCCAATCCGAAGATGGCAAGAATGAATCCGATGGGGATCGATAGCCCGCCGATGTCTTGACCCAACACCCATCTCTTATGCACGCCTTGAATCCCTCGGGCATGCGCGTGCCTCTGTCTCTGAGGTTGTGAATCCATTCGAGGAGTAGAAGCGCGTTCTCGCGCGTCAGAGGGGAAGCTACTGTGGGAAACGCGGCGTTGGGAGGGGATATGTGCGGGACGTCGGAAGCGCCGACGTGGGTCCGCATGAAACTCAGTAGGTGATTCTGCGGCGTGTGAACCCCGGCGTAAGTACCGGCGGAACCGTAATTCCCCGAAAGCTCAATGAAGCCCTGCCCCCTCCACGGGTCCGAACCCAACAACCCAATCCACTGGCTCCCTTTCGCGGGGACTAATGCGCTCCAATAGCGCATCACGCCCCCGTAGTTGTCCACGAGCGGCATGGACCTGCAAAGCGCGCGGACCTCTTCATCCGTCATGCACTTCTTCGCGTGCGAGTGGTACAAGAAGTGCGCGAAGCCGATCACCGAGTTCTCATTGTCCAGCGACTTCGAGCAGAGGTCTGCGTACGAGTACAAGCTGATGGTCGTGACGAACATGTACTGCCTCAGCCACTCCATCAACGACGCAGACTGTGAGAACCCCTTCAGAGCCAATTGGGTGTCATGCGGCACGAAGAAGCAACCCGCGCGACACCCGAATTCGTGGTTCCAATTGGTGAGCCATTTCACGTGATAGGACAAGCGCACCTTCTCGTATCCCTTCATCGCCCTCTCCGCACTGATCAGCGACACCTTCCCGTCGCGGTCGACATACTTCAAGAGAGGCAGGGATCTCGCGCTGGTGGAGTTGAAGCGACCGCTCCAGTTCTCGGCGAAGAAATAGAGGATCCGCATGTAGAGATCCTCGGAGACTCCCATCACGAGATTCGAACCCGCGACACACTTGGCGTACCAATTGTCATCGACGTACTTCACGCCCAGGAAGTTCAAGACATCGTCGTACTCGCTCGCATCCAATGCGGAACTCAAAATGTAGGTCCCGTGGGACGAAAGATCCTCCAACCCCACCCCCTCCTTCCGCGCGTCGACCAAGATGGCCCAAAAAGCTGGCATCAGCCTTCGGACTTCGCTCGGCTTGCAGAAGATCCTCTGTTTCGTGCAGGACTCGCAAGGGATGAAATTCTCCGCCGCCACCTTCTCCCTTATCGCCATTCGCACCGAGTCGAGCTCCGGATAGGACGAGCTCTTCACAGGCAAGAACTTGAAATAGGGAGGCAAAGCAAAATCAGGCGCGGATTGAGACGTCTTCAGCATCGACTCGAAAGCGCTGACGAACGCCGAAGCTACGCAGCTTAGTATCCCTTTGTTCCACTTGTTGTCGAGCAGGATCGTCTCACGCGACGAGGCCAGAATGAAATCCGCTTGGATGATGAAGGGGAAGCCGGTGACCATCTCGGTCGGGAGGAATGCGTAGACCCCCGGAGACCGGTCGAGCCTCAGACCGTGCGAGAACGCGAGAGTGATCGCCCACTCTTCGACTTCCTCCTCCTCTCGACCTCGCTGTCGACCCTCACCGGGAACTTCTGCTTCCACATGTAGTAATCGCAGTCCCTCTCGCGACCTCCGCCGCTGTTTTCGGTCGCGGCGAGGTGGAGTGTGTAGGATTCCGCGCTTATGTTCTTGCGGGTTTGGAAGTCGGTCTCGCTCGATATGGAGATGGCGTTCACCGTGCTGAGTTTTGGGTCGTCGTTGTCTTCGCGGACGGAGAGTCGCTTGATCTTGTGAGGAAGAGGAGGACTTCGGGATGGACGGATGAGAGTTGGTGTTTGACGGCGGAGACTTTGTCGGATTTCAATGGGAGGATGATTGTTGTGGTGGGGAGGGGTTTGGAAGGGCCGTAGATTTTTTGGATGTCGGAGAGGGTGGGATTGTTGTCGACCCATTCGGGGACGATGTAGCCGAGGTTGCAGTCTGGAGTGGGGGATTCGTTGAAGCGGATTTGGTAGTTGTTGCTGAAGATGTGGGGCTGGCTTGTTATGAGGAAGACACTCTTGAATCCAATACCTGTTGAAGAAACAGAGTTTGATTTGTTTGTTAGGATGAGAATAGATTTGGATATGAATGAAATTAAAGAGAGGATTGGTGTGTGATTTTGCTTTAAAAAAGATAATGATTTCTTTGATAAGAATCACATTCCAATAGTTAAAAAGTGTCTGTCTTGCAGCTTTTTACAAATATATTTGACATTTTGTTGGACAATGTCATGACAGTTTGTGTGCATCTGCAGCTCTATGCCTCTCTATGCAGAGTCCCTTCAAATACATAGTTTACACTTTTTTTAACAAAAATATATATTCAAATATTCAAATACAGATTATATGTGTATGAATTGAAGTTTACACTGAAATCTATTCATGTATTTTAAAAAAAACAAAAAAATTATAACCACATTTACTGTGATAAAATTCATACACTAAAATTACACACTATGCCACATCATAGCATTGTTGATGGACACGTAAAGACATCCGATTTTAGGGATCTAAATAATTTTTCATAGTCTCATGAACTAAAAAAATTTAAAAATTATAGAGACCTAAAAATAATTCACGGATGACCACATAGACATTTAATTACTTTTTCCAAAATTCTTTCATCACAATCGGATTTCAATAAATAAAGGATAATATTACATGTAACTTTTTTTTCAATCTATTTTCATTGATGTGAGTATCTGATACTAAATATATGAGATTAAAAAAAAAAACTGCGTGCAACAATACTCATAATTAAAAGTATTCATTTTGAAGATTTTTAAAAATATATGAAGTTTATCGAGCAATGTTACGAGAGTCTCATGTACAACTCTACATACAGTCATCACATGTTTTATATATAAAAAATAAATAAAAAATGATTGCATATAACTATTTTGGAAAAGAGAATATGAATATATTTCTACTTTTATGGACATATATACTTCAATTAATTTAAATACCAAATTTCGTAAAACAAAAAATTAAATGCATTGTCATCCTACGAAGCATATAATTAAATTGGGAATGCACATGCTATGCACATTTTCTGAGGTGTCACAACGTAATTTTGGATTTCATGTACATCCTGACCCCATTATTTTTATTTAAAAACACATAAAATTAGATATTTAAAGAAAAAAGAAGAGAAAAACAGATTCGTGGAAAAATCAAGTTTCGAGGAATCATTTTTAAAGACCACTTTAAATTATTTTGAAGTTTGTTGGAATATCTTTTCACAGCATTAAATAGAAAACTATATGTTAATTTCTCTATTGAATTCATGTAAATCAACCCTTTGAATCTGTATTTTAGAAATGCGTGTCTGTCCCCACCAAACATTTTTCTCATCCCACAAAAAAAAAAAAAATCCGGTGTTTTACTGTTCCCACCAATCCAGTTCGACCGAAATTGGTCGTCATTTGAGGTTTTGGGCGACCGTAATTGGTCGAACAGGGTTCAGAACTATATTTACTTATTCTTTGTAAACAAATAAATTTTTGGGTTTATCCATCATATTCTACATTTATTCTTTTATCCAAACAACAGTTAAGGGACTGAAAAAATGTAAGTATGTATACTTTCAATTAATTCAAATTTTTATAGAAAAATATCTTATTAGACAAATATATATCATTTTTAAGCTTCGTTTGAATTCGTAGTTAAGATGATTTTTGTTTGAAAACAAAAAAACCTACCAGTTGATCCAAACACATTTTATATTTGGCTTTTGAAATTTGTCTGTAACTTATGTAAAAAAAATTGTTCTTATATTATACATTTAGAATAATGATTTATTCTCCCTATATTGCAACTCAGACTTGAGTGATATGAATGATTCAAAGATGATACACGTCGTGGGATTGTGTTTTCAAAGAAAAAAATTATAAACTTTATTACAAATCCTGTTCGATCAGGTTCGGTCGCATCCAAAACCTGAAATGACGATCAAGTCCAGTCGCCCAAAACCTGAAATGACAACCAAGTCCGGTCACCCAAAACCTAAAATGACGACCAAATCGGTCGAACTGATCGGATCGGTAGGATAGCAAAATACCAGTTTTTTTTTTTTTTGCTGACTGGTGGGGTAAGAAAATTTGTTGGTGGGACTAGACGAGCCCTTTTAGAAAACCGTCTCATTTTTCCAACCATGGCTGACTCCATGATCATCCAAAAATGATGGGCCCCTAAGTAATTTTTATTGTGGGATTCTTAAATAGTTAAATTATACATAACACAAAAAGTTTTTAAGATTGTTTGAAATTTTTTTTTTAATTTTCTACGTAATTGACGATTCCTAAAAAGGATCCAATAAAACATAAAAATAACAAAATCATAAAAGTAAGTGAAAATACATATTGCCCCTGAAAGTTCACTAATATCCATATCCCCTGCTTTTTTTTTTTGAAAATCCGCATAACCACATGATTGTTTGGGTTATATTGTTATACTCACCTACCATTAATATCTTGAAACTGGGGGTGTGGTTTGCACCACACAGTTAAATTACATGTTTATCCTAGTCCCTTTACCCACACCTAAGGAAAAAAAATGCATATAACCCGCCCAAAGTTTGTGAAAATCTATATTAACCCCTCATTTTTCTAAAATCCATATAATCCCCTCATATTTTCTCATGGATATCTATTTAGGACCCTGAGTTAATTTTGTGTCAATTTTAAAAAATATTCTAGGTATATTCTATTCATTTAAAGGTATTGTAAATGCATTTATTCAAATAACCTCATGAGAATAAAAAAAAAAATTCATCTAAATAACCAAAATGCCCTCCATAAAAAATACGCTACTTTGTTTCTTCTTCGATGTGTTATGAATAAATTATTGTATATTGTTAGGTTAACAATTCACAAGATTTAACTAGATAATGGTAAAGGGTGATGAATTAAGCGCATAATTTCAAGAAGTTATATGGATATTTAAAAAAATAAAAAGTCTCTATGTAAATTCACAATTTTTCAAGGGGTTATATGTTAATATATATTTTCTGGTGATGTTAATTAATGGAATATTCCACGAATCTTCTTTTTAAATTAACAAAAATTTAATTTAGGATTTTTTTTCTTAACTAAGGAAATTTTCAAAGGATTATATGGATTTTCTTTAAAAAAAAAAGGGGATATGAATATTAGCAAACTTTCTGGTATATACATTTTTTCCTAAAAAAAATTGATTTGTTTGAAAAACAAAAAATTAAACTGTACATAAAAACAGAAAAAAAAAACAATATAGCCTAGTAAGATTTTTTTAATGTAAATAAGAAAATAAACAATATAAAATCAAAATAAAATAATTCAAAAACAAAATAAAAATCCAACAAAAAGTAGAATAAAACAAGATTTTAGAATCCCCCACATTTGGGGCAGGGTCGGCCGTATTATCAGCAAACAAAAACAGAGGAACCACAAGAATACTAAAATGCTCATGAAGATCACATAATAATTCCAAACAAGCAAAATCTAACAAGCATATATACAACTTGCCTTTCTCTCCAATATAGCCGCGTTGTCTGTTGCCCTTTTTGGTGGATCGCCCGACACCACAGATGGAGTCGATGTTCTTAGGGGAGAAGCCCTTCTCATTGTTGAAAATCAAAAGCGTCGTCAGAGCTCCCGTTGAAGTAATGTCTTTTGAAGTGATGATGAACTCCAGCGATGGGTCTACACCTGGAGGGTATTCATTGTCCTCTGCATTCTGTGTAACAATGAAACATATATAAACTCATCTCATCATCTTTCGATCAGTCAATACTACATTTTGAAAGAATGATAATGGGGAATAAAGCTCACAGGCAGTGCTCACATATTTTTTGCACGTTGAAAATCGAGACATCCAAACATGTATATATATGTTTTAAGTATAATGGGTATGTGTTCATTTTTCACAAATTTTAGGGGTTCAAATGCATTTTACCCAAAACAAATTTATACGCAGCGCACATTGTTTATTTTAACATACAATATTTCATGTTAATTTTAATACATATTAAAACATCCATCTCATTTTCCAAGTTACATCACACCAAACGATCAATTGTGCAGTCTTGCGTATAGTCTCCACGACATCTATAGGACCAATGGGAGGTGTATATTCATTGACAAAACATGTAACTCATAAAATAAAGCATAAGATTCAATGTACTATATGAACTCACTTAAAACATATGTTAGTATTGGGCCCATTTATATGGCCCATTCCATGGTTGACTAAAAATTGGGTAAACCCATTTCCCTTTCCAACTATTTAGTCCCACATCGGTTATATCCACTTGTTTCTTTCACCTTATACATTGGGACACACCAATCCTTTATTGAGACTTGTTGGGCCTCACCTCTACGCGCGCGCACATGAGGCCCATCCCATTAACCCGTGGGCTTGGATTTCTGGTGAAAAAACTAGTTAACCAGGCGTGCGCGCTCGCACGTCGCGCCTGCGCACGAGGCGGGCCGGGTCGGGTCGGGTTGCGGGCCACATATGGGCGCGCGCGCAGGGGGGGTGGAAATCCCTCTCCACGGGCCAACTGGGCCCTTCCGTGGGCTCGGGCTTGGCCCGCATGTGTGTTTTCATATTGGTTTGAATATGTGGCTTTACTAGGTTTTTAACATTGTCCTTGTTCTAAAAGGAATTTTTACAACAACATATACATCATTGGATAATCGAGACTACACATGAAATTACAAATAAAAGACAACAATAATCCTTTTTTATAGCCTATTTAATTAGGCTACAAAACTAGTTCCCCTTCAAACACTCTCATGTTACTTACTCAAACAACAACACCACCATCAAACATGATCAAACAAACAAAAATTTTGAATAATATAATAACCACCCCAAATTTTAAACATATTTTCAACAAAAAAAAACAAACAAAAAGTCATGTGCATCCATTGAGGACAGAAAGTTATATTGGTGCCCAAAATAATTGTCATAGTTCATTATGAATACAGTATTTTGTTTGTGTGTGTGTGTGTGTGTGAGAGAGAGAGAGAGAGAGAGAGAGAGAGAGACCTGAATGAGCTCCATCAAGAAGTGAACGTCCTTCGTATAAAGTTCAGCGGAGAGGTTTTTCACAGCCTGATGTAAGTCCTCAGTCAGCATATTTGGGTCCCCTCCTATGGAGAATTTCTTCCTCCTAATTTCCTCTATGTGCTCCTTCTCCATCTTTCGATCCTCTCTCCAAACTCTCAAACCTCACCAAAAACACAACACAAACCACTCACAAAACCAAACTTAAGAAAGCTCAGAAGTCAGAACACTTGCATGTATATGCCACTATCAATCCACAACACACACACTCTGAAAAACCAACTTATAAGAAGGCCAAGAATACTTGCATGCCAAGCAAAAGAGAAAAAGAGAGAAAGAGGGTCTCCACAAAGCCGACGATCCTTCCCTTCTTTTGGTTCTCTTTTCTTTTTCCTTTCGGTTTCTTTTCGAGTACTCTTTATGTTAAGAAGGTGTGAATTCGAGTCACTAATAAAGGTCATACTTTTTTTTACTGTTAGTGTTTTATTTATGGGAAAAATCCAAATAACCCCATGTAAACTTTTTAAAATTCATATAATCCTCTTACTTTTTCTGAAGTCTACATATATAACCTCTAAAAAAATCCTATATAATCTAAATAACCCATTGAGTTCAACTTCCGTTAACAGATGAAGAATAATAAAAGAATATTTTATTTGGTTAACCATAGTTGAAAACACAATATACCAAAAGCCTTATAAAATTTATTAAAAATGCGAAAAACTTTCTATAAATGATGATTTTACTCAATTTGAATAGATTATAAAACTCTATATGGAATGATAAAATCGTCATTGACTAAAGATTTTTCGCATTTTTAATACATTGGAGATAATTTTTGATATATTATGTTTTCAGTAAGGATTTATAAATTATTCTTTATCTGTCAACAGAAATTTAAATAAGAAGGCTGTTTAGATTTACGTGCTTTCAGGGGTTACATATAATTTAAAAAAAGTCAGGGGGTTTGCATTTCAGGTAGTTTACAGGGGGTTATATGAATTTTTGATTGGGTTGATTATGAGAACCAAAAGTTTGATATGCGGTTTTTCTTTATCAGATTCCTGATATCTTTTTTTGTACGTCGTCATTTCATTAATCATGCGTTTCGGTGTGCATGGGCTAGGAGAGAGAGATTCTCCCGAGGTTGAACTTATTTCATTTAATTGTTTTTAATTAAAATTTTAGACCTTTTATAACTGAACAAAACAATTATAAATTCTCTATTTTATGTGTTTCATCTCCAAAACGCCAAACAAAAGCCCTTTTTAAAAAATAGTTTCTTTTATCATAATGTGAAACGAAGAACATAAATAAGAGTTTGATTTTCAGGATATAGAAACTAATTCAACAAAAACACAGTTGAAGATTTTCGATTTTGATTGAGAATAAAAAATTTGGAAAAAATTGAAATAGAGACCACTAGTTGCCTTCCAATCCCAAGCGCCGCTTGAAAAGATTATTCAAAAGCCTTATACATCTCCTACTGTCCAACCATACTGGTCGCTTCCCAATCCCAAACACCATCGACTCAGCAAAAGATTCTGAGGTTTCCCTTTAGCCATCCCAACATAAAATGACAGAAATGAGGTCTGTTTCTTTTATCATGCTGTCTGCATTCTTGAGAACCTAACAGGAAACAATTGCTTCCTATCTTTTAATTCTACAAAAATAATAAGAATAAAAAGAATCCTAATATTAAAAATTCTACCCCAACTAATCAAGAGTGATTATTTGCAAAAATTCATCACAAGTTTAAATTTTTGTTATGGCCAGAGATTGCCAGATTTTGCAGAACCACATAAGAGAAGGATGTCAAGAAACATATAACATGCAGAATTTTCAATGGTTCTGTTCATGTTCTCTTCATTCTCCAAGATTTCTTTTCCATGTATGAAGTACCCTTTTATCTGTGATCAGCCAGCAAATTTTAAACCATTTAGCTGATCTATTCTAAATCTTTTATATGTTTCAATTCCCCAACCCATTCCAAGTAAAGTTACATCATTTTACTAAAAATAAGAGGGATTCAATAGGACTAAAGTGAAATGAACCTGCAACAAAATATCAGAGATTTAAGTTTCAAGAAGATCTTTGGAAAATAAAACTGATAAAAATTAGACTCAACTAAACAATCAATTCACCAATAATTGGACTCCGTAAGTCTGAAACTTTTTTTTATTTTAATGAAAGGTAGGCATTCTACCATGGTTTATTTCAAATCAAGGGGAATGCCCAAAGTTCAAAAAATACAAGGAGAAGGAAAAACAACCTGGGGAGGGACCCCAACCTCCCCAGGTTGGATGGAAGACACTCCCCCTCCCACCCAATAGTCTAATCAACCATGGCTAATCCACGATGATAAAATATGACACATTGCAGTACTAAAAGCATAATGTAGTATGAAAAGATCATGCATATATCAAAGAAACAACAATAATTTTATATATTAGAGAGTTTGACAGATTGCTCGAAGCAAATATGAAGGTTTACAAGGATTACTGAAGCAAGTTTGAACCTAATCTATGTATGTAATTTGGGTGGTAGGGATACAAGGTGACTGGTTTCACCTTTCTCTCTTATCATTCTAATTACATTTCACTTGGTCTATCATCTTTTTGTATATCTTTTGAAATTTCACAATAATACACTTTTTAATTACCAATAAAGAACAAATAACATTCACTGTTAATAATATTTTGAGATTAAACATCTAGAAAAACACCAACCTTACCTATGAACAATAACATATAATCAAAGGAATACAAAAAATGTGAGGACCCACAAATGAATCGGCGAGTGGCTTAGGTGCGGCTGAAGCGAGCCGTGATTTGATTGGGGCTGGAGAGGTCAAGGAGAAGGAGCGGAGGGCTGCGGCGGGTGGGGGAAGCGACCGCGATTGACGGCGCGCTAAATGGGGCCGACGGGCGTCTGTGGGCGACGGCGAAGGGCTGAGGAGGACGATGCCGCTAGAATGGGCCGCGGGGAGTCGACCGATCGATCGGCATAGGGGAATAGTGCGCCGTCAAGGGGGGTAAATGTTAGGGTTAAAAATTGCTTTAATTTTTTGGGATCGAAACAGTGGGGGAAGTTAAATGTTTCACAGTATTAGCAACGGTCATGGCCGTCGCTAATAGGAAAATACACGTGCAATTATTTTTAAAAGTGTTACACATTTTTAGCGACGGTTACTGACCGTCGCTGAAACAAATTTCTGAAATTTAAAAACTTAATGTGAATTAATTCGATCAGCGAGTATGTACGCCGGACAATTAAAACTTTAATTAATATATTAAACCTTTAGCCACGGTCATGGCCGTCGCTGTAAGCATATACTTTCCATTTTATAGGCCGTGGTAGGCATTGTTTGTGACTGCCAGGCTTTGACCGTCGCTAAAAACACAATTTACAATCGGTAGGCTGTTTGGTTACGGGCATTAGCGACGGTTTTGATCTGGCCGTCGGTATATAGCGTCGCTAAAAATCCAAATTCTTGTAGTGGATGGAGAATAAGAGAGAAATAGCAATCAGAGAGGGACACACGAGGGGTGTAGATCTCAACGAAGGTTTTCAAAATAAAATCAATGATTTCATTTAATTTTTTTGAAAAGTGTTTATATAATTGTTAATAAATGAAAAGGTTTTTCTTTTACTCTAAGGGTGCGTTTGGTTGCGCGATTGCGCTGCGATTGCGATTGCAGGAAGCTGCGTTTGCAATCATGCAACCAAACAGTTTTGTAATCACAGTTTTAAACCCAGCGATTGCAGGCAAATAGTGCCCAAAAACTGCGATTTCAAAAAGCTGAGAAAGTGAGCTTCCTGCAGAATCAGGTTTACAATCGCAGATTCCTGCAGAATTAGTTTTGCAGTCGCGCAACCAAACGCACCCTAAGGCTCTAAGCTCATTTTTGAACTATACTTTTTAGTGGATGAATATTTTATTTTATTATAATAAAATAAATAAATAAATAAATGCATATATTTGGACTATTGAAAGTAGAGTTTTAAACATATTTAGATATAATTTTGTTTATTTATTAATTTTACTGTTAGCTATGGGAATGGCTGGGAACCCAATCTTAACCTAATCAATGTTTTTTAAACCAGTCCGGACCAGGGATGTTAATGGATTTGCATTTGGATCAAATATCTGATACATTGTGTCGTGATATTAGTTGATATATATCAATATCAATATTTATGCATGTAAGGAGAATTTGGTTATGGATATCTGTTGCATTTAATTTATTGAATATGAGCATACATAGATCCAGATACACTTCATTGGATTCAGATATACATTTGGATATCTTGTTAAACAAATGATTAATGTTTTTAGTTTTTTTATTTTGTTTTATTTTTTGTAAAAATTAATATCAAATATGTACCTTTGTTTGCATCTTTTTCTTCCTTATGTGATGTACAATTAATTACTTTTGTATATAACACATTAAATCATAATGGTACCCATATCTTAAAATCATGAGTTCACATATTAAATTATTATTTTTATTTTTTATAACTCTTTATCCACATTTTTTATTCGCTATCAACAAAACACAATTTTTTTTAATAATTATGTTTCATAAGCTAAAATAACTAATAACACAAAAAATGACTTAACCAAATGTGACTTTAAGTTGAATTAGAAATGTAAAATATTTGAAAGAATGAACAGAGTTTATAATAATTAAATCATTTTAAGTTGCCAGGCTGGGTAAGAGTAAGACTACCTTATTTTTTGGTATGATTATCAAATAAAAACTACTAATTTGGGTGTTTTAAAAATTTTATTAATACTTTCCGATTTTGAAAATAATTTTTAGTTTTTTCGCATTTTGAAATTAATTTATTGTCACTTTGAAAAACTAAAAAAATTAAAGACGCTTATTAGAAATGCCAAGAAAAAGAGAGCCACATCCACCTTCCACTACAACAAAACAGAGTTTTGGTGATAGACATTTTGAATAGCTGTCACCTAAAACTATTGTTAAGTGACAGTCAAGAATGTATGTCACAATACACATAGTTTTTGGTGACCGTTATATTTGTTTGTCATAAAATTCTGTTTTTGTGACAGTTCATTAAAATGTGTGTCACATAAATATCAATTATTGTGACACACATATTTAAAAAGTAACAAATGGTATTTATTGGTGACAAACATATTTGAAATGTTACCATTTGTATTTATTAGGTGACACACACTAATGGAATGTCACAAAAAACATATTCACAATATTAAATTTAAAAGCTATATTTAGTAACAATATAATCATATTGTAATTATAAATCTTACAAAAACCATATGCCACGTACGGTGACAGATGGGCTTTAACCGTCACGGAAAGCTATGGTGACTGGTTCAGCCACGATGCACATCCGAACGTCACTGTAACTCTTTCATGACAGACATAAGGGTTTTGGTGACAGTTTCGTCTGTCATCAAAACCCTATTTTGTTGTAGTGTTCCCTTCCTTATTTTAATGAATTATATTTTTCCTCTCTTGAAAATTGTAATTACTATACTTATTTACCTTAATCAACATTTTTAGGAAGATCACAAAGCACATTTTACATCTGTTTTAAAACTGTGTTTGGAAATTACTTTTACTTACATATGCTTTTAAAAATAATTTTTCGAAAGAAAAAAATAATATTTTTGTTGGATTTTTTTTAAAAAAAACCAGAAAAGGTTATCTTTTATTTTCTTCAAAAATTGGGATAGGTAGATAAATTTGAAAATGAGTTTAAATTAAAATCTTTCCTGTAATGATAAAAATTTAAAAACTCTAAAACTCATTTTTAAACATTGTCTAATTTTTTTATTGGGTAAATATCAAACAGAATGCCGATGGATATAAGTTATTAAAATGAAGCGAAACAATACACAGTAATTAGTCATTACTATAAGCATCTCAAACAAAATATCTTTTATTTTTTCTTCTCATAAAATTTATTAAAATTGGATTCTTAGAAAATTTATTTATGAACTAGAGCTACAAATTCATTTTTAAGTCCACTCATAAAACTAACTTAAGAAGCTGGTTTGAAATGTTTGAAATACTTGCATGCCAAGCAAGAGAGTGAGAAAGCAAGAATGAGAGTGCTCCCCCACCAAGTCCTTCTTCCATAGTTTTTTCAGCTTTTTCGTACACGATCTTTTTCGAGTCTTATAATTCTTTTGAGGCAAACTGTAGGCATACATAAAGCTATGTTTTTTAATCAACATTTTATTAGTGGGAGTGGATGTGATTACGTGAAAGCAAAAGGTGTGTTATACCTTTTGGTGTGCGTCTTCTTTTTAAGATTCTTTTGCTAAGGGTTGAAAAAAAAGGGCTCCAAATATAAAGAATCTGAGTGTGGATTCTTTTCTTGTTATGATCTTCCTTTTTTTTCTTCTTCTTTGGGTTGTCACGTGTAATTTAATAAAATGAGTGGCTGCGATTTGTTTATACCACAGATTAATTTTTTTTTTTGCACATATTGTGGGTTACACAATACTTTTTTTACATTTATTAAGCATTTTATTTTTTGGGTTTTTTGCATGTGTAAAAAATATAATATTTATTTTTATACCATTGCCATTAAAATAATAATGATTATAGAGGGGAAATCTCGCGCTCTCTCTGGAGACGCCACGTGTCCTAGACAATTGGATACAAATAGTGCGACCCGACCCAAAATGTAACCAAGATGGATCACCCGAAGAGAACGACTGAGTTTTCTTGTCGAAGAGTCCAGCTCGGGAAAGCCTACCCGAGGAGTTCTGCTCGGGGAACACCTTCTCGCTAGGGGTAGGATGACTCGGCAATCAGACCATCACCGTCTCAAGAATAATCAGGGACAGCAATCAGACTAACCATTTATACCCAACACGTCCATTGGAGTGTCCCCAAGACTAACCATCCTGAGTTCGAACCCGGTCATAACCATAGGAGAAGGGGGACCACTAACACGCTGTGGCAGGGTCAGGGCTGCTCTGTTCCGCCAAATTGGCAGAGATGTGCTTTAACCCCGACAAGCACCTACCACTGTTTGTCGTAGTCGCAGTTAGGGCCAACGAGAGAGCGACATGTGACCATAACATCATAACAAACCTCTAGTCTCGAAACCCACAGAATCTTCCATGGCAGAAGATTCTAGTCGAGACAGAGAGAAATCTAGGTGGGAAATGACATAGTCACCCACTCGGCTAAAAAGACGAGGAAGGAGAGAGAATAACACTCACAAGTAAAAACTTGAAAAATACACTAGTCTTCTGGTTCTAGAGTCATCTTTATCTTCACCTTCTCCATCCATTCATTCATTTCATTGACTTGAGCATAAGAGTCCCTTTGACCGGCATCACACCGGTGTCCCCTAGGCTCTCTGTGTGTAGGATCTCAGGCACGACGACCCGGATCCTCATCCGGAGGTGGACTTCTAACTTGATTTTTTCAAGTTTCTTCGTCCAATTGAATGCCCAATTGTAAATAATGAGTAAGTGATTTTTTTTTTTTTGAATCACACATGTTGAATTGTCGATTTATTCAAGTTTTTTCTTCCAATTGAATGCCCAATTGCAAATAATGGGTAAACGATTATTTTTTTTCAATTTTTTGAATCACACATTTTGTATTGCCAATTTTTGTAATGCAATTATATGAAACAAATTTTTTTCGATTTTTATATTTCTTTTTCTTATATATGATCTGAATGAAATAATGACTAAATGACTAAATGTAACTCACTCTTGTTAAATTTATATTTATTTAACAAGAGTGAGTTACATTTAGTCAGTTTTATTGTACATCACTAACTACTCACAAATCATAAAAATGTTTCATAGAATCAATTACATTTGTATATAAAATCACAAACAATTCATTCCGAACATATGTAGGAAAAAAATAAATATAAGAATCGAAAAAATTTTGTTTTATAGAATTGCATTACGAAAATCGGCAATACAAAATGTGTTATTAAAAAAAAATTAAAAAAAATAATCGCTTACCCATTATTTGCAATTGGGCATTCAATTGGATGAAGAAACTTCAATAAATCAACAATACAACATGTGTGATTCAAAAAATTGAAAAAAAATAATCGTTTACCCATTATTTGCAATTGGGCATTCAATCAGACGAAGAAACTTGAATAAATCGGATTGAAATCGAATCCTCCAAAAATGCTTGGTATTCTTCAATTTTATTAGATGAAAAATAAAAGAGAATGATGAAATGATTCAATTGATGCATTACTTTTTTAGAAACTGATCGATTTTGAAATTAAATGATAACCGGCGAGAGGGATAGAAGACGAAAATAAACCCCAAAAAACGAGAGATTTAAACGTTCAAATGTGTGTATTTAAATGATGATACTTTTGTATTTTGCTATTTTATTTTTTTGTTAAAGTAATCGGTCATTCAATGATAAGTTGACATCTATTAAGATTTGTAAGTAAGTTATATGAATTAGGTAATGTGTGGGGAAGACTCAGAAAAAATTATATAAAGCTATATCCTGTCATCTTCCGTTTTCCAACTTCATTAATTTTATTTCATTTCGTTTGATTTTATTGAAGTTACTTAAATACCTAATTTTATATGAAAAAAAGAGCCCCTCACTATTTGTTTTCTGAGCAATTGATACTGTCCTTACGGCCCCCTCCTTATATTCCACTCAAAATTTAGAATCGACGGCCACTCAGCCTTGATTTGGAGTGAATAATAACAAACCGAGATTTGACAAGATAAATGGGACAGAGTAGTTATTACAAGAGTTAAAAAGGGCAAATAAGTCAGTTTAAGTTCAATGCCAACGTGGCGTCTTCGTCAACCGACGCCTCCTCCAATTTTTCAGTATATTTTTATATCTTTTCATTTATGCCCCTTATTTTAATAAAAATTTCCAAATCGGTCTCTCTCTCTCTCTCGTCTCTCCCTGTGAAGCCGATCTCCTCATCCAAACGAAATCGGTAAAAAATAAATAATCATTCACTTGATAAATCCAGCTCTCTATCTCGATTTTTGTTATGAATTTTTTCCCGATTTTTTTGGTTGATTTTTTTAATTTTTCAACTGTTTTTTCTATTTTTTTGTGCATTTTTAGGGCCGAAGATGTTGGGGATTATAAGGCGAAAAATCGTATCCGGAGGCGTCCCTGTTTCGGTCGGTACCATTGAATTTCAATTTTTTAATGTTTATTTTTGGTTGCCATTTTTTGTTCTTGATTTGATTTGATTTTGTAACAGAAGCTCGGGGAGTCGTTGCAAAAGCAATCGTGGGTTTCGTCGATTTCGCCGAGATGTTTCTCAACCGCCCCGAAAGAGGTGATTTTTTTGAGCTGCTGTGATTGACTTTTGATTCAGTTTTCTGTATTGTAAACTTTTGATACATAAAATGGGTTTTGTTTTGGGCTTTGTTTGCCATAATTGGTATAAAAGGGTTTTCTGAACTTCAGCTTTTGGTTTCGGATTTTGGCTTGTATAATTTTGTGTTAAAAAGCTCTTTTTAATGGATAAGTGGCTTGGATTTGAAATGAAGAATTATTTGTCAACCAATGAGCCATAGGTTCAATCTCGTATGTGAGTTACAAAGCAACTTTTATGAAAAAGCTGGAAACGCTGGTTGAAAGCAGTTGTTTTTAAATTTGATTCCAAACAGGCAGAGTGCATCTCCATGTAAAGTTTCTGAAATTTTTATGTGACTGCAATGTTTGCTCTATAGTTAACAATACAAGAATTTTTGCATTTGCTCCTTGTAGTACTTCGAATTTCTGTTTCTATGAGCAGTAAATAATTAGTTTTCAAAATGGACCCCTTTGATCTGCCAAAAATTTCTTGATTTTTGATTTTGGGTGATTCTCCATCGCAGATGATGGTGCGAGAAGCTCTGAACTCTGCACTAGACGAGGAGATGTCTGCCGACCCCAAAGTTTTCGTGATGGGTGAAGAGGTAATTTAGTGTAGCTTGAGAGTTTGTGCGCAGGTCTGCATTTGCCTTTTTCCATTCCTAATGGCCTTACTCCCTGTTGTTGCAGGTTGGCGAGTACGATGGTGCGTACAAGGTTAGACAATCTGAATCATTTTTAATGATTGTTGTTTGTTAGGTACCTAAAGAGACATGTTTCCTTTTTGTTCTACTAGTGAAAAGATTTTTCAACTGGATATTTATGCAGATTACGAAGGGCCTGTTGGAGAAATATGGTCCAGATAGGGTTCTTGACACACCAATTACAGAGGTCAATCCACTAATTTAATTGAACTTGTTCTTAATTTAACTTGTTATTTTCTGTCTTCTCCTCATGTCTTCTCCTCATGATGGGGATACATTTGATACATTGATTGTAACCGTTTTATAGGCTGGGTTTACTGGAATCGGAGTTGGCGCAGCATATCACGGTCTTCGACCTGTTATCGAGTTTATGACGTTTAATTTTTCTATGCAGGTGATTTATTCCAGACTAGTTTCTAATTACTAATAAACAATGTTTGGGTTTGTAGTTTGTGGTAAATGATCTCATATTTGAAGCCTGTTAGAGGACTAAGCTTACAAGGATATTGCCACTAGAGAACAAGTCCATTTTTGCCAGCAACTCATGACTAGAATACAATAAAGTTCTTAATTTTTTGAATAATTGTAAATAATTGATATCCTTGTTCCTTAGAGGAATCCCATAGAAATTGAGTTTGTGTTTTTGTTTGTCAAAGGAAGATCTTTATTTATGTATTGTTGAGAGGTCTTAGTGAGTGTACATAATTCAAGTATACACTTTTCCATTTGATCCAACAAATATTGTTTCAAACTCTCGTATTTCATGTTTACCTGATTGGCAAGGCTGCACCTGCTCTATTTGATTGACATTAACGAAATGGAATTGGGTTGATTTTGACTGAATTAAATTTAAAATTAGATTACTCTATGGATCATTCCTAGGGAAATTCGAATTTAAATAAATTATATATCCTGACAAATCAGTTTTAGTGGTCGGTCATATTGTAACTTTTTTCTATATATTATAGAACTACGTAGGCATATCAACATATATTTATAAAGTACAATCCTTAGTATTTTATCAACCTTCTGTAGTTCTACATCTCAATTTTCTGATTTGTTTTCACCTTGATTGGGTAACTCAGATACACACTCACATGGTCATACACTAGGGAATAAGAAAAGCATACTTGCCATTCCATTTCATTCACCCCTGTTCCATTTGCATTGGTAAACCTAACTTTTAGTTACATACTTACATATGATAAGATTTTTTTGCAGGAGATACTGTTACATATGAATATATGATAAGATATTTGTCAACATCGATGATACTATAATGCAAAATCTTATGTTTAAACTCCCTGTTCAATTCCCATCAGGCGATTGATCACATCATTAACTCTGCTGCAAAATCAAACTACATGTCAGCTGGTCAGATGAACGTGCCAATTGTTTTTAGAGGACCAAATGGTGCGGCTGCTGGAGTGGGTGCCCAACATTCCCAGGTACTTTTTTTTTGCTATCATTTTTTATAATCTCCATGTTCGTTTTATGTGCTTTTTATGGTTGACATATTTATCTACTACTTGGAATTTTTAAAAATAAATTGGTATATATATATATATTGAAACTTTTGTGTGGCTGCATTTGCATCTTTTAGTCCATGTTTTAAATATTGCATACACTGGGACAGACGTCCTGGTATAATACTGATCCTTGCTTTTTTGTTTGATGATACTATTGGTGTAACATATCAATATTTTTTCTTGACTGACTTGTGTATGCATGCAACTGTGAGAAACCTTTTGCCAATTTTTTTCCTGTAAACCATTTAAATTTTTTGACTGAACTCTAAACCATTTAAATTGACCTTTGTCTTATCTCTTCCTTTCTTTGTATCGATCCCTTTCCTTCTGGCAAGGAGCACAGAGAATTTATATATTTTAGTTTTATAGCATCACACTGCAGGCAGCATTTTGGATAAAAGAAACTATTTCATTAATTCATGTTTATATGATCTGCAGTGTTTTGCAGCTTGGTATGCATCATGTCCTGGGTTGAAAGTTTTATCCCCATATTCATCGGAGGATGCTCGAGGCCTGTTAAAAGCTGCTATTAGGGACCCAGATCCTGTTGTTTTTCTTGAAAATGAACTTCTGTAAGTGTTATACTGTTCTTAAACCAAAGTCAACTCTATATAACTAATTTCTATTTGAGGCTAAGTTCTGTTATCCAATTTCTGAACTATTTTCAGATATGGTCAATCATTTCCTGTTTCAGCAGAAGTTCTCGATTCCAGTTTCTGTCTTCCTATAGGAAAGGCTAAGGTAATTGCTTCAGAAAGTACTTATATGAGATTTTCTTATTACATGTATGTTTTATACTATTAGTTCACAGATTGAGCGGGAAGGAAAAGATGTGACAATTACTGCTTATTCAAAGATGGTTGGCTATGCTCTCCAGGTGTGTACCATACTTCTGAAAATGCATATTTTCTTTGATATTTTATTAGGACCACAGCATCTCCGTACTTTTTACTCACAATTTATGGTTGTGAAATATATTGATCTTTATTGAATCAAAATTGATATGGTCTTGCTGCAACTTAATGGTCAGCTGCAAACTAGTCAACATTGAAGTTAGCTAATGACATGATAGATGACATGGAATTCAGAAGCATTATTGCTGATGTGACTGTGCACTGTATGTGTGAACAGCTTGACTGGGACATCAGAATTTTGATTTTTTGCCGGTTCCTTCTACATTGTCCTCTTATATGGACTTGAGATTTTTTGATCTAATGACAAATATATACAACTCCAATCCGATTAAGATCTTGCACAATTTGTTCTTGGTTCTTCTTCTTCTTCTTCTTCTCCTTCTTCTTTTGACTCTTTTTAGAAAATAAAAGAAGAGGTGAACATCTCCACCACTTGTTGTTTTGGTCTTTGAATGTCAAATTATAGTCAAACATGGAAGTACATGTAGCGCAAAATTGTTGTTCAATTATTTCACCACTTTTTGAACCATCCATCTTTGAAAGATCAACTGTAATGGATAATCTCTGTCGTGTAATTATTGGAAACTGTAAAGCGAGGCTGTCCAGGTTATGCTAATTAGTTTTATCAATTTCTGATACCTATTTGGTTGATGGCCACTGAGTTGCATTTTACGAGTCATGCTTTTTAATTTTGTTAGAAGCTCAGGCACTTTACAATGTGAAACTTAGAACTTACTCAAATAAATAATGACCTTGAAATGTTGACTTAGTAGAATTCCAATCAAATTTGTGCTTAACCTATTATGTGCCTGTCGCTATTTCACCCCTTTACTTACAAACAAAAAGATTTTCTTTCTTTACTTTCTTGTAATTCATTTTTTGAAGTCTTGTCTAGATGTGTTCAGTGAATCTCCAGTTCCACTCAACATAATCTATTTTTAAATGGTTTGAACTGGCGCATTTGGCAATCTAATCTAATATAATATTAATTATCTTTTTAATACTTCTATTTTCTTTCTTTAACTTTTAAAATTATGAAGTAATTCTACAAATTATAACTATTTTCTTTGTTGGCCACTAGGTTCAATCATTTAAATGTGCCGTGCTGTATATACGAAATCGATGTGTTGAAGTACACAAGGGGAACGTGTTTGAATTTCTCACATATTGAAACTATGCATAGCTTTATTTGTTGAAGAGGTAGAAATACACGTGCATGATATAATAAATTCACACTTCATGGACCCATAATTTTAGAGTTATCCTGAACTATGCAAAAATACGGTTTCTTGATTACTTTGTTGTACACGTGAATAACAAAAAGAAAAGTGGATTGACAATGAGAATTTAAAAATGTAAAATATGATCTGTAGGGAAATGGTCCAATGGACCTCTCTATTTTTTATTTTTGGCTTCACCTTTGTATTAATCAAAGTAAAAGCCCAAAAAGGGGAAAAAACACCCCACCCATAAACAGCCCATCACCAAACCACAACAGGGCAATAAAAGTAGAAGAGAAATCTACTTAAGGCACCCCAAGCCAGGGGACTATCCCGGCAAAGGGAAATGACCACTAGTAAAAAGAATAATCGCTCGATTTTTTGGCTGGAGGTTTTTTCTGGTCTACATTGAGGCTGGTTAAGTGATAACTAAGATAGAATATTCATTTTGGAAGATCTTGATGAAAGGGTCTACATGTTTTTATTTTGGGTGTTCAACATTGCTTGTGCTCATTAAATAAATTGTGAAATTGGAGTTTCAGATGAGTTTCTCTCTCTGGGCCTGGGTTTTGGCTGGCTCTTGCCTGTGTTTCTATCCAGGAAAGCATTTAAATGTTTCTTCCCCCTTGCTCATCATAGTCAAGTTGATGTAGATTTATCATAAGCAGATACGGGTAGTTCATCATAGTCAAGTTAATACCTATAGATCTATCATATGCAGTTTATGGGTAGTTTTTTAGGAATGTGATCATATAGTCCTTGTTAACTTCCTAATTCTTGTTTGATTTCTGTTCAGGCTGCTGACATTCTCTCCAAGGATGGAATCAGTGCTGAGGTGAACTAAATTGGGTTTGCCCTTGTTCTTGGTTCTTATGGATAGAACAAATTTGTTATCTAGATTGCAAGATCTTTGCTCAAATATGATTTTCGATATAGGTCATCAATCTTCGGTCAATCAGGCCTTTAGACAGAGCTGCTATCAATGCATCTGTTAGAAAAACCAACAGACTAGTGACAGTTGAGGAAGGCTTCCCACAGCATGGCGTCGGTGCTGAAATCTGGTTTGCTCCGTGTCCTAGACTTCTTTAAAAACTTCTGCTGACCTGGCATAGTTACATGTTAATTAGTATTTCTTTTATATCTATAGTGCATCTGTCATCGAGGAAAGCTTTGGATATCTAGATGCACCTGTAGAGAGGATTGCTGGAGCTGATGTTCCAATGCCTTATGCAGCAAATCTTGAGAGATTGGCTGTTCCACAGGTTAATGGCACTTGTTTGCAATTACGTGCTTTCTGTTTTTATATTCTCATGTTAGCATCTGAGCCCCAGATATGAACACAAAAATTGAAAAGTAATAACAAAGAAAAAATTTACTCACCTTGGAAATCTTACTCCCCATACGATCATGGGCATTTCCAATGACCCTTTTATATATATTAAAATCTGAACTGCTAATGATGATCTACACACTTGAAAGAACTCTATGATGTCCCAGGTCCACATGAAAAGTATCATCTGATGCATGGAAATTAAACAACTTGATTTATTGTTATTGATCACAAAAGTTCAGATATCCATGACCCCAGTGGACTTCAATTCTCCACCACCTGAGGAATATAGAATTTCTCATCAATGTGATTGTCAAGCATGGTAAATTTCAAATCAGTAATGGAAATCCCATCAATAAATGGACAGATGAGGCGTGTCAATTAATGATTAATAAAACCTTCATAAATTTTAAAAACTATCCATGAAAATCTCATTAATACCTTTTGACGGATATGGAGTGCCATCCATCCATACATGTAACGAATCAAGCGTCATGTTTGGAGCCCATCATAAAAGAAATTGGGAATTGCATCATTCTTATAGTTTTTTTTGTTTCACGTGTAGGTGGAAGATATAGTTCGTGCAGCGAAGAGGGCGTGCTACCGGTCAGTTCCAATAGCCGCAACTGCTTAGCCGATTCTTCTGACTGAAATCTTCATATCAGTTCACAAATAATTCAGTTCTCAGATTTACTATCTCCTGTTCTTTCACCTTTATTTTTTTGAAACACTAGATATTTTGGTATCTGAGAAAGGATTTTTTTGGTCACTGTCCGAAATGTGATTGTACTGAGTTTGTTCAGAGCTACTGAGAAGGAAGAAGGTGAGCTTGTAATAAGTCCAATCATTTTTATTATTGTTGATGTATTCTTTTCAAAAAAGGTTGATATTAAGAGGTTGAATGGCTGGTTGTGATGCTTGTGATGTTAATATTTGAATTCAGATCACAACACTAGTTGGGATGTTGCTTGTGATGCATCACATAAGATTTGATCCTTTTAAATGTAGATTTTGGAATTAGAATTTGAAAATTAATGGCATGTATCATAATCAATTTGAAGCGAAAATGAACTTCATTTGAAACAATTTTTAAAACGTATATTTGTTAGATTTTGGAAACGCTATTCTTTATTCTAGAACTTTTTTCTGAAAAAGGTTGGACTGGAAAATGAGTTTTATGCAAGGAGTCTTTAAATATGAGTGCGGATAGCTTTTAAATATTCTTTTTTTACATGAATAATATTTAATTGAAACTCATTTTTAAATGCATTGAAGAAAACAAAATTAACTTTTAATTATGTAAAATATCTATTTTTTATTTAACAAAATTATGCTTAAAAGGCTATTTTCAAAATCTAATTTAGGTCAAAACTTTTTTTAAAACTCGATGTCAAATGCAGTCTAACAATTCATTTGGAAATGTGTTTACATGTTTTTGGATTTTCAAATCCATAATCGCCCGAGATGCACTTCTAAATCGTACCTAAGTATAATTCTTGAAAAAACTAGATAAGTTGCCTTGCTAAAGCAGTGTTTGTAGTGGGATTACAAAACTAATTTTTTACAAATGTTAGGTTTAAAACTGATTATGCAAGAAGTTGCTTCTCTAACTTTTAAAAATCGCAACTCTAGATACTATTTATTTAAAAATATGTTCAATTGTGCAATCAAATACTGTCTAAAACAAAGTTTGGGTTATATTATTTAGTCCTGGCAACCCAATGAACCCTTCAAAGGGCTGCTAGTTTCTTTTTTCTTTTTTTTTTGTACAGAGACCCGTAGAACGATTACAGACTACAAGCCTTTGTATGACTATTACACACTCAACCCAATGGATCAAAGGGCTGCCAGTTAGCTAGCCTGCTGGCCCAGAAGGATGAAAAAGTACACCAAGTCCTCAAGAGTTCTCACTCGTTTCCATCTTTCAAAAGGGCATTATTACCTCAAATCATCTATTTACTATGTCAATGAAAGAATTTATTTTATTATATACTTTATTTTCATAAGAACATATATTTTATTAATCAATTGTATATTTAAATCAAAACGTGTGGAGATTATAAACAATGTAGCAAAAAGTTTTGTGTGTAACTTTCCCTTTCAAAATCAGCTTTGATTTTTTGCCTGGTCATTAAGAAAACATCCCTCTTGACCAAAGAAAAAGACCCTCAAGAGTCCTTTCAGAGCCAGTCTTTGTTTCATACTTTCAATTTTTTTTTTTGATAGGGACATTCAACTGATGATGTATGAGCAACAAAACATAAGGTGTTTTAAGATATTTGATCAGGCCCCACAAAAAATGTTCAATGCGTTTTTAAACTGAAACAAAAACCTATAAATATTGTGGGGACCCCCCAAGCTACCACTAGATTAATATCACATAAAGTCTGGACAATAATTTATATTGATTGATTTTATAGTCCTACTTGTCATGATGCATTTGAAGAGCATTTAGGGGAGTCCAATTTAATTTATTTATGGTTTTTTTTATATATAAATATCACTACTCTAAAGAATTCCTTGTGTCTTAAAAACCCATGCTTAAAATATTTAAGTTTGTGTAATACTTTTTTTTTTTAGGTAATACTATTTTTATTAGTTCCATTGACATTTCTTTATTCTTTATTATGTACATTAAATTTTTTTATTGTTTATGCACCAATAAAGTTAAGTCAAGTAGAGGACACAAATTAAACAGTTTAAAGCAAATGTGTACATTTTAATTAAAATAAAAACATTTTGTTTATAAATGGTTTTGTGTTATATATGATGATTCTCATTGGTTAGCACATTAGTCTTGGGTCTTCGACCCATGTCTCAATGATTTTGTATGTTTGAGTTTCAATGCTTTAGCAAAAAAAATATGGTTTTCTGCGTTTGTCAAACTAATGATTGATCTATTGAAAATTTAAAAGTTAATTGCATGTGTTTCGATCTAGGTTTGTTGAATATCTAAAATATTATTTGCGAATGTATATCCCAAATTTTATAAATTACATGAATATTCAAATGTTTGGATTTTTTAATAGACACATTTATTTTATGCCCTCATTAAATGATTTTTATTTTCCACCAAGAGGAGATGAAAAGCTCCTGTACTTGAATTCCACCATTAATTATCCTAAGCCTATTAGCAAACCAAATATATATACCATATTGTTGGTATCATATCCTAAATAATTTAAATATAGATATTAATATTTAGATATTTCTATTGAACAATCAAGTAACATATTAAAAAAAACGATTCCATGTTATGCTCGCTATGTTTGACGGAGAGTGAAAAGATGGATTATTTATTTTGTGCATGCGAGGCGGTCAGACCATTTTGGGAAATGCTAAGGGCACACGACATCATTCAGGGGAACTTCTCGACCATTGAGGAGCTTTGGACCGTGGCAAAGAGCGTACAACGAATGTCCACAAGAGCATTGAAGCCAAGGTGGGGAGGGTGATTATTTCGACCGGAATATGGGCAATTTGGCTAGCAAGGAATGCAACAGTGTTCAAAGGCCAAAGATTCTACATTGACAACTTATGGGAGACGGCGGTGTAGTTCATTTAAGATTGGGGGTGCATCTTGGCGGGGCGCGCAATATCAAGATAGAGGAGAGGGGCTTGCGCATCACAAAGTGATCAGCATGGGTAAGATCCGAGGTTGGGTGATGGGGTAGAAACCTTTTCTACACTATTGCAAACTCTCATCGTTGTAAGTTTTTTTTTTTTTTTTTTTTTTTTTGTAGTATGCTACTGTTGTTTTTTTTTCTCTCCTTTGGACTTGGTTCCTTGAATACAAAGTCTACCGTTCTCTAAAAAAAATATATTAAAAAAAAAGATTTAAAATAAAAAAGGACTCTCATCCTATTATAATAGTTATTTAACTTCTAAGATTATGACTTTATAATATCCGTGAGATTCAAATATTTATTGAAACATATAAATGAGTATACATATAAGCATTTCTTTTTTATTTTTTAGATACGATTTGAAATGGACATAAATATTTTTATAGTAATTGAGATGGTGAGTTATAAAAAAAATAAAGAACTGCTAACTGAATAAAAAAAAAAAAATCAGAATTCCTTTATTAGCATCCGCTATATTGGGCTAAATAAAATCACAGTCAATAGTCAATACTATCCCAGTTTCAACCAGAAGACGCTCGCTTTCGACCGTCCAAATCATCTTCAACGGTTTAGATTTGACACTTAAAATAAAAACCCAAACAAACAAAGCGAAGAGGAAACTCAGCAGCTCTGTCTGAAAAATCTAAACAAATTCTCTCTCTGCGGATCTGAAAACGAAATCACGTTCAATTCGATCGATAATAAACCCTTCTTTAATGGAGTTTCAAAGATCGAATCGGCTCCTGGCCTTCTCATAGGGGGGGGGGGAGAGGTTTTGGTTTCCGATTTGATCCTGTATTTGTGGATTCTATCGATTCGGGACATCAGCGATGAAGTCCTCTCTGCGTAAGCTGAGAGGGGGGTTCAGCTTCCACAAGGGGGATCCGAAGGAGAAGAGGAACCGCGAAGTGTCGGCGCAGCTGGACGAGCTTGCGCAGGCTTCTCAGGTACTCCCTCGCCTAGGGTTTCTGCTCAACTTGCAGAGATCGATCATGTTCTGTTTAATTTTCAGGCGTGGAGCTTCGAATTCGTGAATTACGTAGTGTTGATGTTTTAATATCAAGTTCGACTGTTTGGATGCATTGTTTACTGTTAATTGATGTCGTTGCGTGATCTGATGCTACTTCGAAACTTATATGAATACGTTGAGTAATAGAACTGGGAGTCTGGGACTTGTTGGGTGTGTGTGTGGATCTTGGAATCTTAAGTTCCCTGTAAGGCAATTGATTTTGGATGATTTGAGTACTGGCATTAGCTGTAGGAATAGTGGATTTGCATTCGGTGATATGACGAAGTGATAAAAGACAGAGTGACTGGTAGGGATTTTGTGCTGGTGCTTCTATGATGAGTCAACTATGAAGTATCACAATGACTATATTAGAAAGTCTTTCTGAGTCAGTTGATGAATTTTTTTGATAAAAAAGTATTACAATCTTAGTTTATGGTATGCATTTTTCAAGTCCAAGGGAGTATGAACAGTTTCATAAACGTAAGTAGTGTAACCAAATGAGGTGGATTTTGATGTCATTTTTGTGGGCGGCATTCTTGATTTCTTTGAGATGTTATCTGAAGTGATGGGATAAGGCTTGTTTTGTTGTTTCCAATCCAGGAGATTGCATATATCCCATCATGTATCACCACTACTTGTTATCTTTTGATAAGTGATATGCATGTAAATAAAATGTAATAGATGTTTAAATGATAATGAACCTTCAAGTATTTTATAATCGATCATGATGGACAATCACAAGAAATATGGAATTTATGAAACTATAACACTTGTCTCATGTTCTAGTAAATATTATATAGTCATTGCTTGATTATATGATAAACTAACAGTGAGCATGAACTTTCATACGAGTTAGTGGAAAAGTGGGATTTGAGGTATCAGGTGATTTTTGTTTTTGCAGGATATGCAAGACATGAAGGACTGCTATGATAGCTTACTATCAACTGCAGCTGCAACTGCAAACAGTGCATATGGTACGTTCATTGCATATGCTTTTTCCCAAGTGGTACACTGTTTATTGCATTTGCTTTTTTGATATGGTACATTCACTGGAAACTGAAGCCTTCATCAATACACAGATTTACCATGAAACATATTCCTACACGGCATGACATCACTTATTAAATTACTTTTCTTGTGAATATCGATCAATTTGAATGGGGCATTCAGCCATCTTCATAAATAATCTACTTAGATTAATATTTCTTGGTGCAGAGTTCTCAGAGTCGTTGCGGGAGATGGGTGATTGTTTGCTTGCGAAAACTGCGTTGAATGACGATGAAGAAAGTGGTATGTGTAGTTCCTTTAATCGCTTGTTGACCATCTTTACTGGCATACTAGAAGATGCCCTGTGTTATACATGCTGCCAGCTGCTGAATAAAAATAAGAAATGCCAAAGTTAGTATGCAACTATGCATTCGGTATTTGGCGAGTGAAGACACAACACTCCTTATGATAGCCTGGCCAAAGAGCATGAAGTCTCTTGTCATGTCGGGCATGTGATTGCTGCACATTTTCTCAAGATGTACTAGACACTTTTTTACCCTTTTCCAGGTTATGGTGCTATACATAATTGATAATTCTTATTTTTGCATGATTCATTTTCCTGTCAAGCAGGTAGGGTATTGTTGATGCTGGGTAAACTGCAGTTTCGTCTTCAAAAAATTGTTGATGGCTATGTAAGTTTCAACTACCACTTTTAAGGAAAAACAAGTTGACAACCTTACAGTCATCATTTGGACAAAATACTTTGAAATGAAACTTAGCATGAAAAATTTTCCTTGGAAATTTCAGCGTGCTCATGTAGTCCAGACAATATCAACTCCATCAGAGTCTCTTCTCAACGAGCTTAGAACTGTGGAGGTTTGTTTTTATCCCTGCATCTACTTCATTTCATTTGTGGCATGCTTTGTTGGTTGCTGCCAAGGTTCAGAAATTTTGATTTTTGAATCACTGTCTTGTTATGACTAATTTCTTATTCATTGTTAAATGTGAAAAGAGCTTCTAAAGCTTCATGTCATGTACTGAAACGGATGGATATAGGCATCTTGTACTAGTATATATATAGGCATAAATTTCATTTCTTGAAAAGCAGAGACCAGCTTTTCAGTTGAATAGAACTAAGAATATTTGCTTACTAATAGTTGTAGATTAATAAGTAAATTTCAAGATGTTTTTTTTTCATGGGTATTTTTTATTGCTTCATTGGACATTTTCTGGTTTACCTTTTTTTTGTGTGTGTAGTGGGGTGCGTTATTTTGTGTAGCTGTCATAAATCTATGCCTCTCATATTATATACCTTTATTAGGATTTTGCATTTTAGATGCCTGACAAAAATATGGGCCAAGGGGAAATTCTTTAATGCTACCTTTTGTTATATTTTTTCTATAAATATCCCCATTTCAATCTTTATCAAATTTCCAAGTGATGCAATATGAAGGTAAGCCAGTCACCCCAATATAAGATTTTTTTTTGCCTTGGACTGGTTCCTCCATAAAGAAATCAAAATCCTGCAAGTGCTGTTTATTTCTCAAATGAAATTTGTACATAATGTAACTTCTTTTTCTTTCAATGAATGATGAGAAGCTTACAACACCTGCAACCACTTTGTTAGAACTGATTGTAATCTTCTTGACATGCTTATGAACTCCCATAAATTTATCACAAAATGCATTATATATTTTGAAATAGATGCAAAAGGCCCATGCTGCACACCTTGAAGTTTATGCCTTGCATTTTAAATTGCATAAGCATCTTGCTTCATCCTTCACCTTTTCTTTTTTTATATTATTTTAAACATTGTTTCCAGAAATCTGCTGCATATTGAATCGTATGTTGTATGAGAACCCACTGCAATAATTCTTCTGATGGCCCTTGTATATCTCTTGTGCAGGAGATGAAACGGCAATGTGATGAGAAAAGGTTAGGAATGGACATCATCAAATTCTTCTTTAACACTTTTTAAAATGACTTTCTTCTCACTAGACCTCCTTTTTTTCTAAAAAAAAAAGAAATGTGGTTAATCATATGTTGGCGGTACAAAAAGAAAAAGGCAAGTCGAGAAGTGCCAGGGGAGAAAGTTTTACATCTCAACAATTGCAAACAGCTCAAGAAGAATATGATGAAGAGGCAACTTTATTTGTCTTCCGTTTGAAATCATTGAAGCAAGGCCAATCTCGCAGTCTCCTAACTCAAGCTGCTCGACACCACACAGCTCAGGTACTTTATAGTTTTTCCGGGGATCAGGATTCTGTGTGGGTGATTTTATTTACTATCTCTTTATCTTTCCTCTCCATGCATCAGTTAAATTTCTTCCAGAAAGGACTCAAATCTGTAGAGGCAGTTGAACCACATGTGAAGTTGGTTACTGAGCAACAGCATATTGATTACCAATTCATTGGGCTGGAAGACAATGACGCAGATGAAGGTGATGATGATTATGGCTATGATCCCACTGATGAGGGAGAATTGAGTTTTGACTATGGGAAAAATGACCAAGATCAAGAAGCTATTTCAACTTTGAGGAACTCAATGGAGGTGAGAAATGTAACCACCTAGAGCAGGGAAGAGCAAGAAATCCAATTCATTCCAATACCTTACTCATTCACTAAAGTAATGTATAAATGACCTATTTATTAATTTAATCGTTGATAAGAACTTTGAGCATGATTGAGTTCTTTTTTTTTGTAACAACATGGATTTTCCTCAACAGTGGTGAAGAACCTGAATAATCTATAATGCTTCAATATATGTCAATCAAGTAGACAACATATGTTGAAAACTCAGGTACCTCACAAATTATCATTAAACTCTTTATTTGGATGAAGTGAATGTTTTATAGAGGGGAATGATGGAAAATGTACCTGCTGTCCGAGCACTTGTAGATGTCAATCTCCAGTAATTACACCAAAAATAATCTTAGTTTTGGGATGTCATTCCAGCAACCTGTGCCTCTGTATTTCCTCACAGCTAATGTGCACTATTTCATTGGAAGTTATAAATGGACAAGTCCATGAGAGAACTTTTTGTCACTTTTAAAATGACGTGTCAAGATTTTTCAGAGATACTGAACCCTTTTATTGCACTCAATTATTTTTTAACCAAAACATGCTTATACATCATACGAAGTACTGTTACAATCAACGCAAGCTCACTATTTGAAAAACTAAAGTTCAATGGGAAGTAGGTCAAGTTCTCTGTCTTGTATTTCGTCCGACTGATGCATTAGTTTCGTACAAATGAGAAATAAATGGCTACCATGCACAAGCTAGATAAAAAGTTTTTGGTTCTATGTCATTTATTGATGCAAATCTTTACAGGATATCTCTTACAGTGGCCCCAATACCGGGTAATTGGTTGAGCACTATGTTCAGCTTGGGTTTAAAATGCAGGTTGTATTCATGAGTGTGTGTCTAGTCAATTGTTTATTTGGTCAAAAGATAAATGTGTGTGTGTGTTGCTCTATCGTGTGTTTGATCCACAAAATTCATCCTTCTGAAAGTCAATATTTTAATAAAATTGTACAAGTCACTGGTAGTTATGATGATGATAATAATATGTTTTTTAAAAAAAATTATAAACCATCAGTTTATCAATCATCACAACTGTCATTGTAGACTTTTGTTAATCTTATATTGATGAAGTTAATCATTTAAATTGACCCGCATGGATTATTTACAGCTAATGCTGAACTTGTATTTTTGGGAAAGTCTTTGGTAAGGATTGTAAAATGATGCTGCTGGTGATAAATAATCACACCCCTACTGTTTTACTGAGACTTTGTTAGCTTTTCCTCTAGCTGGAAGTCTCATATTGCTATTCTACCATGCAGCTTGATCAATTAGAACCTGCAGATGCTCATCAAACCAATATGGATACAGAGGTGAAGATCTTCATCTTTTAAATTATTTGCGCTTGAGATTTTTAATATATACAAAAGTTTCGCTTTCAACTTTCAGTAGATTAATGTAATAATTGACTTGTTTCCCGATTTAGTGAATCATGGTGGCTAATCTACCTTTCCTTTTAAAAAAATCAATAGATGAAAGTTTTTATGTTATTGATGACTTCAAGAACAGTGTCTTGCTATTCTTGTAGTGGTGATTGTTTGGAAAGAACTACTCTGAACCAGTTTAATTCAAACTCCAGAAATTTGATCTGAACTTTGGTCGTATGCGTTCTTGAACTTTGTTACATCTCCCATTTACTGAGCTAGAGGAATCCTGTCCATTAATGTCATCCTGCTATTTCTACAGTAAAAATGTTATCCTGCTATTCTTATTTTTCAAGAATTCTGTTGATTAGTTATTATGCCACAAGCTTCAGCATGATGTACCAGCCAATCGAGGGAGACTGCCAGTCTGGGTTGAACTATTGGTTGGTGTTTGACTTGCTCTAGAGGTTCAATATGCTGAAAACAGAATTTATTCATTTCTCTTGTTATTCTATCCTTTAGTTTAACATAGAATCCATTGGGAAAAAGCATCAAGCCACTATTTTGTGATCCCGAACTGATTTTTCTTATTGTAATTAAGATATGTGATTATAATATTGATTGTAAAGTTAAAAATCACCCAATAATTCTTGCATGTAAAGTATTTCCTGCTCATCTAATGATCAATTCAGTGTTACTAAGCGGATGTATTGTTCTAGTGCATGGATTAAGTAGAGTTAACATGGCTGCCATCTTACCTAAACTGTAAGTTGTTCACTACAACTAAGAAATAGTGAATTGAAAAACTTTTTTTATCTACATGTGAAGTCCTTAAACTTGAAATCATTGACCTTAAGTCTTTGTTTGGTGGCTGAAATGTGAACTTCTGGTTTATCATTCTCTCGATGTCAGGTAAGTCACTTTCATGTTTATTGAGGAAAAGGAATAACAATCCAGTTTGTTGTTAGGATGTCATTTGTCACCAAAAACCACCCCTGAACTATGGTCTAGTGCTTTTTAAAGCAATCACAATACACATAGGTATGTTTGGTTGATAGTGCATTTGATGTTTTCTCCCATTGAATATTTAAATCACTCAATGGAGGTTTATTTTCATTCTTCCACTTAATTGCATGAGGATACAATTAGAAATACCGACTTCCATCTCACTTTGGATTTGTTTAAACTTCATCTGGATGTTGTCCTTGAGAAGTGTTTCTTTGATTATTATGCCATCAACATTACATGATTGTCAGTCGCATATTCCATTGGTTATCAGTGTTTATTCTAAATTGCCATTTTATCATTTTGGAATGTGAGCCTCAGAATTCTTCATTGCAGGAAAGCTTAAATAGAGGGCAAGCTGAGTTACTTTCTCATAATAGGGGTCCTAAAGCTGGAAGCCAGTCTGCTCCAATCTTTGCCAATAAGAAGTCTGATCCAATCGAAATGCAACCCTCATCAACAAGGAAGTTTCATGCATACGTTCTACCCACACCTTTTGGTGCTCATGTAACTCCAAAAGGCTCAGGTAGCCCGGTTTCTGTAAGGCAACAAGGCATGATAGACCAACCGACACACAATTTATGGCATTCATCCCCCTTGGATCCCAAGAAGTATACAAAAGATTCTGCAGATGATCACTTGTCACATCCCACCCACACCCTAAAAGCACAATCTGTGCTCAAAGAGAACATCAATAGTGAGCCAATCAGAATGCCCCCTCCTTTATCCGAGGGCCTTTTATTGCCACATTTTAATCCCCGAACACCTTCTGAAACAAAGAAAATCAAGAGGCAAGCTTACTCTGGTCCACTGATAAGTAAAGGACGGTCCGACAAACCTAATTTGTATTCCAGTGGGCCCATAACCTCAGTAGATAATAACTTGCTACATGCTTCTGGAAATATTATGCGAGTTCCATCTCCTCAGCCATCTGCATCTCCAAAGCGATCCCCTTCTGCATCGCCTCCTTTTATGTCATCACCAAAAATAAGTGAACTTCACGAGCTTCCTAGGCCTCCAATCAGTTCTTCCAGGCCGGCAAGACCTAGTTTAACTGGCCATTCAGCCCCTCTGGGATCTAGAAGTCGAGATCTTACAAATAAAACACCTCAAGTTGTGGCATCTCCCCTACCGACGCCTCCTGGTGCCATCACACGTAGTTTTTCTATACCATCAAGTAGTCAGCGATCAACAGTGGGAAAGTTGTTGGAGTCTCCTCGCCGTCATGACATGACTGAAGAAGCTTCTTCTCCTCCCCTCACTCCAATTTCCCTGACAAATACTCGGCCAACATTTACTGAACCACTTGTTCAAGCTGCAAAAATAAAAGGTAAATAAGCATTCCTCCTGCATTATATTAGGTACCTTCTTTACCTTTCAAGTGAAAATCTCTGTAGCTGTCAACTCAATAGATTGCTTGATACATGACTGTTTTGTAAGTTTTCCCTTTCCATTTTTACTTTGTACCAAAAAACATCAAACAGGATCTTTCATATGTGGATTGGATAATTAATTCTGAATCTGAAAATGTAGATGCTTAAATTTAAGCCTTCATAATTTCATTTTACATAAGATATGATCAATTGAAGTGGTCTACCTAGTACCTAAACAAAGCAATAAAGCATTTCAAAACGAACAGAAAATATGACACTAAGCTGCTCCTTGTTTGGATCCTCTGTTCATCATATGTATATTTTACCCCCCTTTTGCACCCTAAAAATGAAACCAGTCACTATTGAAGCCGTTCATGGGCAGACCAAGGATATACTAGTGATTAAAGCTGCTTGTAAAAAAAAAAATTTATATCCATAAGGTGTATCATCAAGTATAACTAATGTTCCATATTCTTTTTTTTTGGTGGGGGGCGGGGGGAAGTGAAAGGTAGACAAGCTACTGCAATTCATAAAATCAGGAAACAAGTCAATCACACCGTCAAAAAAACAACAGAAATAAAAACTTTCACCCGACTGTCATTAGCGGAGGATGCTACAGACTCATGTTCCATAGTCTTGATAATAAAGCACATTTTATTTCTTGATTTTTTGGACAATAAGATGAACCCTCAAGTGTTTCCCAAGTAGATGTCTGTGTAGCATCATATTGCTGACATGATCATAATATATATGAGCACAGGAATGCATCATCAACAAGACTCTAGTACTTGGCTCACTATTTTATTTTATTTTTGGTTGCAAAAACCACCCCAAAATGAGTTGGGAAAGCCCGATACATAGAATCACCCACAATCTTAAAACATGGTTTTGACCCAAGAACCAATTCCGTGTGGTTCCCATCTTTAATTTTCCATAAAAAAAAGTTCCTTTCAAATTTTTTTTCCATCTCTCAGTGATATATATTTGAGTTGAAATTTTTTTTATGGACAAGTGAACCACTCTCATATTCTTGTCTCACATCCTAACTATTTGTGTTTGTAAGTGAAGATTTCCCTATACCAGAAAGTTTATATCCATTTGTTGATTGCATTTGCAGGTCTACCTTGAATAGCTATCACTTATTTCTTGGAAAATAAGCGCCGGTTAGCCGTATAAATGTCACCTGATGCAGCTAGCGATCTCCTTTGTCTGAGGTCCGTGTATATAGTAATATGTGCATTATCAAAATTTTTGTCAGACCATTTTTTTTTTAATTTTTATTTTGTTGTTCTATTTGTTAAGAATCAATAGCCTTAGTTCAGCCAATAAATTATCTTTCTTGGGCTGAAGTATCGTATTCATGCAACGAGGTTTCTGTTTTTCCCTTCTGTAGTGTTTTCCCCCCTTTCAGGTTCTTCTTGCAGATGATTTGGGAGATTTGAGTGAGGTACTCAACCAAAAAACAGTCATACTGAATGTATTGAGAGATCAAGCTATACATCATAAAAGTTATGTATATACTTTATGTAATGAAGCATATAACTATAAATATAAATATTATTGTCTCGTTGCCTGGAAATTATGACGAGAATTTTTGTGTATATTGTATGTACAGGTCATGTATACCAGGTCTTTTTTACCTTGAAAAAAAAGGTATATAAAGGCCTAGTTTGATAAATGATAAGTGGTGGGATGGAGGATTAACTATGGGATAAATGATTTTAGAATAACTTATGTTGGTTGTTATATTAAAATTGAGATTAAATAAAGGCTATTGTTTTGATTTTCAAGGTCGGCCTTGAGAATTGATTTTTTTTTTTGGCCCCTGGGCAAAATTTTGGTCTTACACATTATTACAAAAAAAATCTAAATTTATTTTAATTTTGTACATTATAAATATTAAAAAATAGATACACAATATTATACAATTATTTGAATTAAAACATTTTACATTATCATATGCACTTAATAAAAGCAAAAAAATTAAATTTTAATGGATTAGAAAAATTAGAAAAATTATAAAAAAATGTCTTTAAAAGAGGATTTGAACATTAAAACCATGGGAAGAGAGATGGATTAGAAAAATTATTTTGAGAGGGAGAGAAAGAAAACATTGGAAAAGAAAAAGACTTGAATCCCATATGTCTATTGTCATTATGGATTCAGGGAACTTAGGCTTGATTTGAGAAATATCAAAAGATTGAGAAAGATTACTGAGAGGGATTAATTAATGTCTCATTGTCTATTTTATTAATTCACAAAATAGATGATTCTTAGGCCCCTCACCCAACACACTTAGTTGGGTGAGGGGCCCTAAGCAATTACTACCACATGGAGTATATACAACATTACACAATATTAGTATTCTCACATGCATGATGTGCGTGCAAACTAAAAATAATATATCTTAGAGATGTTATATATTTGTGGAGTCTGATGATGTGCGCAGAGGATTATTGATGCTACGTAAGGTTAAATTTTTTTTTTGTGTCTTCCATGTAGACTTTTTTGCCCTTAATGAGATGTTAGTATAAAATGACATTTTTTCATTAGACTCTAGGGTTTTTGTGAGGTGCAGTCTTTCCCTTTCTGTCACCTCGGCCTCCCTCTCCATGTGAGGCGGCTGTCTCAGGCTGATTAGTTGCCTCTCGTTTGTCGTTTCGAGAAGCGGCTAGGTGGATGGAAGGGCCGGCTACTGAGTCTAGGGGGTAAATTGATTTTGATTCAAACTGTACTGTCTAACCTTCCTATATATTTCGTATCTCTGTTTAAGATCCCCAGGGGTATCCTATACAAGCTTGACGGGATTAGACACCGGTTCTTGTGGAATGGGCCTGACGATGCTGGTCAAAGACCCCACTTGGCTCGTTGGGAGCTGGTGTGTTCGAAGAAGTGAAATGGAGGTGCGGGGGTCATCAACCTTGATGACATGAACATGTCCCTCCTTTGTAAATGGCTATGGCGTCTGCTTGCTTTCCCTAATCTGATATGGTGCAAGTTGGTTAGGGAGCGATATTGCCGACAGGGCATCCACCAAGAATGGTTCCCGAGGAGTTCTGCAAGGCTTTCCAGGATCTGGGTTGGGATCCTATCCTGCTCAGAGGAGTTTTCCAAAGCTCCTATCCTGCTTAGAGGAGTTTTCCAAAGCGATTCGCTGGAAGGTTGGTTCAAGAGAGGTGGTGAGTTTCTGGCAAGATGTGTGGTTGGGTGACTCCACCCTCATGTCCAAGTTTCCGCGGGTTTTTGAACTGGCAGTCAATAAGGTGGGGGTTATCCAAGAATTTTGGAATTCTCACTCGAGCTCGGGATACTGGGATGTTGTGGTCCGTCAGAACCTGAGAGGAGCAGAGGTGGATTCGTTCATTGCTTTGCTCGAGGCACTTCAGGGTTCTTCTTTGATACCAGGTCAATCGGACGAGTTGATCTGGTCTCCCAAACCGTGTGAAGGGTTCAGTGTTCACAGTTGCTACAGGTGGCTCCGCCGGGAGATTACTCCCTCCATTTTGACGGCTCCAAAGCATAGGGAGATTTGGGGTGGCAAATTCCCGCTAAAAGTTAAAATGTTCCTTTGGCTCCTGTTTCTGGGAAGGCTCGTTACAAAAGATAGACGTGCTCGGTGGGTGGCAAATCAAGATCTTCGGTGCCTTCTTTGCGGTGTGGAGGACGAATCGGCCTTGCACCTTTTTGTTTCTTGCCCTCTAGCTCGTGAGGTCTGGAACTGGCTGGGGAGCTTGACGGGTTTGGTGTCCTCCTTCCTGTCTATTGAGGATATGTGGAGGGCCGGAAAGAACATGCGTCGTCGAGGAGATCGGAGTTGTCGGGCCAAAGTGACTCGATGCTTGATTCCAGTGGTGGTCTGGTCGATTTGGAGAGAATGAAACGCTACCCTGTTCAAGGGGTGCACACCATACATAGAAAATATTTGTGAATCGTCTCTCAGATACATACAGGATATTGGGGCATATCCTGCGCGGGTGCGAGTGTGGTTGCCATTTCGGATGGCCGTCTGTCTATCTAGGAGTAGTTTATAAGTTTTGGGAGTCGACCTTACTGTAAATCTCTCCTCTACTGTAATTTCGACTACTCTTTCTTTCTCCTTTGCTTGTTTGTTCCTGTTTTGTATCTTTGGGCTTGACTCTTTTGCTATAAAAGATGATGGCCTACCGTGTTGATAAAAAAAAATAATTGATTGATCTCTGGTGTGCTCCGTGGATGTAGGCAAGGTTTGCCGAACCACGTAAATTTTTGTGTCTTTGCTTTTGTTTTGCTTATTTATACATTAGATTGATTGCATCTTAAGATCCGAAATCCCTTACAAGAAAAGCCACCTCTATTTTTTAAAACCCCCTTTAAGCCTATCAATACATATCCAAAAAAGTAATTGAAGTTTAGATGAGAAAATTCTAATCTTTGTATAGATTTATTAATATTATATTATAACTATTTAATATGATCCAACATAACCAACCAATAGATATAACCGATTCGACAGGAAAAAAATAAAATTATAAAATATTCTATTACTCCATCTTTATCTAAACAAACACACACAAATTGCAAATAGGATCAGAAAAGGAAAATCTATATATTATCCGATTGAGACTATATGTAAATATGTAATCTAACTGTCACAATGTTAAAGTGACACTATAAAAAGATTAATGGACTACACAATATTTTCAAAAGTTTCCAATTTGGAATAATTAGTATGTCATTATTTTATTTAACACCCAAAATTTGAGAAAAAATTTCATCAAACAAATGTTTACATAGTTAATATTATTAATTTGTAATGTTATATGTAAAATATGATATTCGGAGAAATATATTATATTTAAAATCATATATTTATACAAATTTATTTTTGAAATTCAATAAGATAGATTTGATGAATATCTCATATTATTATTTAAATGTATTAACATTTATTTTTTTACATTTTTATCTTTAATCTAAAAATAAAGATCATAAAAAAAGATAAAATGAAAAATAAAAATGTTACAAAGAAAAAAAAATTGAAAAGCATAGTGTTAATCTAAAAAGATGTGGTCGTATGTTCCAGGAAAGTCTTCCTCCAATTGGCTCTAAAAAGGTTCACAAAGTCCGCGTCGGTGAAGGCGTGGAAGCAGTGCATGTCGCCGACCTGTACTCATACGCGGAACGCTGCGTGGAGTCGCTGGAAGACAAGTCCTCGGCCCACGTCGGCGCTTCAGACGTCCCGCACATATTTCCTCCAAACGCGGCGTTTCCCAACGCGGCTTCGCCTCTGACGCGCTTCTACTGCTCGAATGGATTCGTGACCTCAGAAACAGAGGCACGCGCATGCCCGAGAGATTCACGGCGTGCATAATCGATCCCCGACGGATTCATTCTTGCCGTCTTCGTCGGGGGCCTGGGGTCATCGCCTGTTGATACTCCGTTGATCGATTTGGAGTTCTATGGGAAATGCATTGAAGGGTACAAATGTGAGCTGATGGAGATCGGAGTGCGTCGTCTTCGGCCCGTGCTGGGCGACGTATCTGGAAACGCGAGGACGGATCAATCTTCGAAGCCGATGTGGGACGAGACGGATCGGATCGGTGGGCTCCCGGAGCTCATCAAGATTGATTTCTTGCTGATGATGTAGAATCAAGATTCATGGCCAAATGTATCACCTACGTGGCTACGTGTAAGAAACAAGTCCCGCCAAAACATAAGAAACCGTTACAACTTCTCTTTCAATCCAACTAGGGCCGATAAATGAACCAGTCCACTCTGGCTTGGCTCGGACTCAGTTCGGTTTAAGTTCGTTCAAGTTACAGAATCAAGATTTGTTGCTTGTTGAGCGACGATGGCAACCTCAGATTGATAGGGGTGGTGGTGGCTCTGGTGGTGGTGATGCTCCTCTTCGTCGTGTGTCAGCCACTGAGGAGGCGATACACGGTCTACCATTGTTACTGATTGAGATGCTGTAGTTTTATTTTTTGGTAGCTTTTGATGGTGTGCTGTGTTTATGGCGAAGGATTTTCAATGCATTGGTTTGGGCACATTTTTTTTTTTTTTTTGTGTATGCACAGTATTGTTGAATACAAAGGCTTAATTTAACATTAAGATAAAGGGTTAGAATAAGAAAATTATTAAGTTAAATCACATGTTATCACATATATCATAAGAATAAAAAAGATAAATAATGGACAATTGTCCGTGTTTTGAAAGAAAAAGTCAAGATATTTTGTTCAGTGTAAAAGTGTAACAAAAACTTCTAGAAATAAAAAAAATATCAATGCTCAATTAATAGAAATGGTAAACCTGATTTTTTTTTAAAAAAATTTAAGTCGACCTATATTTTAAATCAGTTAATCCAAATGAAAAGTTGAGGATAAAAACATAAAAAAATAAGAATAACAAAATACATTATCAAATGTAAATGTGAATACAATAATAATATTTTTGTCCTCATAAATTAAATTAACTTATCCTGAATATTGATTACTTTACCAAACAAGATCAAATGGAACAATTCATTGGTTGTTCTTATGTAATTCTACAGAAAAAAATGTTAGTTACAAGGCATGTTCTAATTTTCGAATTAAATGGACTCATTTTTAATAAGTGTAAAACATTTAAGAAGATATATAACTCATAACTCATTGCTAAATGGTCGATGAAGTATATAAGACTTCGTTTAAGATGATAAAAGATATGCGGCCACAACAAAAATATTTTACTGATTCTAAAAGTTCTCAAAAAATTGGTGGAAATGCTTTTACCAGCCCACACATCAAAAAAAAAAAAAAAAAAACTTTTAATGGCATAACATTGGCCAACACACAAAAATAAAGAGTGACACACCTATTGTTATCTACTTAAAATTGAAAATAAACTAAAGAAATTCTAAAAATTCAAAACAAGATTCTAGAAATTTGAATTACTGAGAAAATTTACCAAAAATGATAAATTTTCAAAAAAAAAAACAATTCTTCAATGTGACATTGAAAGAAGTTCGACTTTTTTTATTGATCCAACAATTGATCATACAATTTTTGGCAACTAGTTCAATTCACACATTGCTGCTTCATGTCAAGGAAAACATAGAGACTAATACCGGAACAAGAATAGGAATAGGGTAAATAATTTCTTCATATTTCTATATAATTTCATTTTTTGTTTTACATTTACTCATATTCCTGGACTGAGAGGGATATGACATATAGCAGATGCCAAAATGTCCCTGCAAGGTAAAACAATCAAGGAAACTCTTGAACATATTACCCACCACGGCACCATTTCTTTCTTGTATTAACTTCCCTGTTTTTCATCGCAGGACTGGCTTCTCAATTAGACTATGATGAAATGGGCATTGTTAGTCCAGAAGACATGGATTTAGAGAGTAAGACATTGAGCACAAGAATAAATATTTATAATTGATCAATGTCTTCCTCGAACTCAAAATGACTGTTTTTCAGAAACCTCAGAGAGAATTTGAACGAGAGCAAATAAGTTGAGGACGGAGGAAGGCACAAGACCATTTTAGAGGATACGAGGCAGGTTCCCTTTACCCTGAGCAAAGCTTCTCCAGAGCCATGTTTTCATCACCATTCACAATTTCCAATGCCTGCCTTACTGAATTCTCAGGAAAGCCCATCTCCACCAGTTTTTGCACCTATTTCGTCAAGCAAAAGGATGTATCAGGTTTTTTATGTAGAAATGAAATGCTAAATTTTCTATAAGGTTTACAAAAGTGCTTCTGCACCTTCTCTTCAATACCAACAGTCACCCTCTTGGCAAAAGCCTCCGTCCAGTACTGAGCAGTAGCAACAAATGTTGCATGGTCACGAAGATACTGAAAGGTTGAATAGTTAGATTATCAGCTATAATTTGCTCACTTAATCCATAATTAATAATGTGAATTTGTCATCTTAAAAATCAGGAGATTATGAGAAGACCTGCTGTGCTACGACGGCATCTTGGGGATCATCAGGTTCAGGAGCAGAAAGCAATGCTTGTATGGAAAGCAACGCTGTTTTAAGTGTAAGGGCTGGGCTCCATTGATCCTTCAGTATATCCAAGCAGATAGCCCCATTTTGACTGCTGATATTTGGATGCCTTCATTAAGAAAAGAGAGAAGAAAATCATACATACTTTGCTGAGTGACATCTGATTGTATCACACAAATAATTGGATTCTGAAGAGTTATTTTTATCTAAGTAACATGGAAACACTCAAAATATTCCATGTCAACCTATGCAAATGGAGGCACAGAAATGTTCAGAAATAAATGATATCAGTGCCCCCAAACAATACACCAGATGCAAACCACATGGAGATTGGTGCTGCAATCTACTTGCATACAGAAAATGTAGAACATCTAAATTCTGCTCAAAGAGAACTCCTGAATATTAGACTAACAGCAGTCACACCTGACATATCTGATCAAACAAATCACTCTTATAATTTTATAATTTAAAAAAATAATAAGAAAAATTCTTCTTCTAATGTCCAGGGAAATCCCAAATTTGGAGGCATATATGCTAAGCTAATAAGGAGTAACATATACTTATAATTAACTGCATACTGTAGAGCAATGCCCAAAATCATTATTCAGGGGCTTTATGGTGATAATATATATAATTGTTCCTACCTTTCATAAAAAAAAAGGCCCAAAAATTTAGACTCTAGCCATCTCCTTTAGGCTTTGGTTATGCAATGAATCTGGCATAATGCTGTCCAAGACTTGCAACCCTGCATCTCCAATCAGATATAGACACATTGTGAAATAGATTGCAATCTATTGGCCTTCACTCTCGCAGTCTTCACTCATGACCACAATGAACCATTGCCAGATAACTCAAGTCAGATGCAACAAGCCAAATGCAAACCAGTGACACCAGAGAGCTAGATCCTTTTGCCATACATTACAGTTAATGACTAACAGGTGCCTACCAAAGATAACAGCACATAGTGTAATAGGGTGACATCATAAGCGGCAGACCATATTGGATAGCGAACTTGGCTTTCTTTCTTTATTTTGTTATGGATGGGTGACCAATAAGGAGACTGCAGATATTTTATTTATAGGCTATGGTCCTAAGGGATAGGTTTATCCTGTCATAGATTAGTTGAACCTTCATAATTTTGGTGAGGGAAACTAGTGGCATCACCCATCTTTTTTGAAAGGAAAGCAATAAAAAATAAAGGGGATCATCATTAAACACAATTACAGGAAACTCTACTACTCTTGCTTACAAGAAGCATCTATAGACCCCCACAATTTCTCATAGCCTTCCTCGTTGAAACTATAATGAAATATTGTTTGAAAATTAATATTTAATTAGGTGACATAATAAAAAAACATGTATATGATGTACCCACATTATATTTTTTCTCATTAATCAATGTTGACAACAAATGTCCTTGTTGTCCTCATGCTCACACTGTTCAACCTCATGTAAAAACATTAAGGGCACGTTTGAATACTGTACAAATGGGGGTGAATTCTCATTTGCACAAGGTCAAACATAAATTCATGTTTGGTTATGTTATTTAAGTGGGACAATTAAAATCACAGGGTTTTCATTTGCCCAATTACATAGGGCAAATAAAATCCCACCTAACCAGGTGTGTTAAGATTTGTAACTGCATTTGTTTTCACAGTTATCGGGGTTGAATTTTCTCCTTCACGTCTCCACTACCCGAAAACACAAATACGTTGGAAAAGAAACCTTTTTTCTTCTCAGCTTCAAAATCTTGCCAGTCCTCTCTTCTGAAACTTTGTCGTCAAAGATCTCTGCAAGTAATCTCTCTCTCTCTCTCTCTGCATTTGTCTGTCTGATCAATTTGGAAAAGAAACCCTTTGTTTGCATTTGCTCATACAAGCCTTATTTGTCTTTTGATCCTCTAAACTGTGAAGTGTTTGTCTTTTGATGCATTTGCTTTCCATGAACCAGTGATGGGGTTTTCCATTGATGCTAACATCTCTGATGAGAGAGAAAAAAAGGAAAATATTTTGGGAGCAATGACGAGACAAGAGGGATTTGAGAATAAAAACTAGAGCCAATGAAGGGATATGAACACATGTCAGTTTGTTAGATTTTTTTGTCAATGTATTATATTAGATATTTGTGGGATTTTTTTTAATTTGGGTGCTGTTGTGGTTGATTATGTCAATATTCATGATATATGAATATGTCAATGTGATTGTGATATAATTTGATTTTGTTTAGTTGTATTTTTTCATTCTCCATATTAATATGTTCCAGTTCAATGTTATGTATTTCTAAAATCATCTATCTTTTTAATACCTTTACCTCTTCAGATGTTCTCCACTCCATTTTGTTTTATTTTATGTTATTTATATTCATTTATTTGAGCACATGAGTTCAAATTCAAGTATGCCAAAGTCAACCAAAAAAAATATTGCATGGACAGAGAGCATGGATGTTTTTTACATAGATAAATTAGTTGAACAATATGTAAAGGGAAGTAGGATAGATGGAGGTTTTACTTCAACTGGTTGAGCGGAGGTAGTAACTGCATTCCTTACAAAATTCCCACAACTAGGAGTGAATAAGGATAAACTTCGAGGGAGGTTACGTACTGTGAAAAAGAAATACTCGACAGTAAAAGAAATGATGGAACAAAGTGGATTTGGGTGGAACCCAACTACCAACACGATTGAAGTGGATAAATCTGTATGGGAACCTTATCTTGAGGTACCAATTTCGCGATCAGATAGCATCTCAAATGTGAACTAGTTTTGAGGAGCGGTGAATTTTAAGTTAAATTTGGCATGTAGTAACTAAATTTATGTCTGCTTGTATGTAAAATTTATTATAATTATGATGTGTTATAGATATGACGTTTAAGTTGGCACGTGTGAATGACATCACATCATTAAAACAGACAAACATATGCAAATAGTGTGCAAAGGTTTCCCTGCACGTGTAATGTATTATTTGCATGTGCATGAAAACACGTACAAATAATCACTGCATTCAAACATGCCATAAGCTAACTTCCCCAAAGCCTCAAATGATCTTGAAAAAACTCAGTCTGTTGCAACTGCCTCTTGTCGAAGGATCATATAAATCACAGATCACGATATCACCAAAGTGCCATTAAATTCTACAGATTGGTGGTGGCTTTATATACTTCATAACATCAGTACGAAAAATGATACTCTGGTGCCTAAAAGTTCAAAGCACCAATATCACTAATGGTCACTCAATCAAATTCCACATCCAAGAAGGTCTACTTAGCTATCTGATGAAATATGAAACAGGATTATGGCAGACAGCATATACAACAACATGGTTGAAGGATGAAAATTTAAATGGATCACACAATTTCCCTAGTGCATAAACAAGTAATACATTCAGATATGTACAAATTTTAAAAAAATGCTGAAACCAGAAAGGCATCCCAAACAGTAATTCAGACCATCAGGTGTCAATGAAGAGAAATCTTAAATTTGGAGAGACGTCCCAAACTCTGTGCAACCTGGTTCCACATGATACCACACTATCCTAAAGTATTTTGTGCCCGACTCAAGGTATCAAGAACTTCTGTTATCCAACATCAGTACCAGATAGATTAAATACATTAAATTCATGATGGTCAATTCATCTTTGTGTATGCTAACCAGGGCCTAGTAATCCAAATGATCCCTCCAGTGAAACATGGGAGACACAACATTAAGTTATAAGATATCATCTGAATGAATACATGACAAATAAAAACATCAATCAATGCAGAGAAGCATATTACATCATTTCATGAATAACAGAATTAAACCCATTAAACAAGTGAAAATCACTCATAAGAATAAGAATCAAAACATTCACATCTAAATTACATAATGAGCACATCCAAAATCTCAGACAAGACAACCTATATATGTAAGAATGAGAATGAAAAAAGACACAAAACAACACAGAGAAATTAACGAACAACGAATTCAAGAAAATAAAAACCATCAAATTTCAACTCTTCCGTACCAGACTTTCGTGCGAAACTGCATTTTTGGGGGCTCGAAAGGGTACCCACCTGAAATTGAAATAATAATATATAAAAAAAGGCACCTTTTGAGCTCCCTTTACATGCCAAATATGCCCAAAAATACAATTTTGCATGTAAAATCAAACAAAAACAACAAACAGACTCCACAATTCAAAACCCTGGACAACAAAACATGATCGACAGACTGACCGGTCAAGCGAACGTCGATGAGGAAGGTCCCGCCCTCGTAGGGGGTACCGACGGGGCCAGTGATGGTGCCGGAGAGGTGGGTGAGGTCGCCTCCGTTGGCCTCTATGCCGATGCCGGAGATCTCCCTGTCCTTGTTGCAGTCCTTCAGCTCCTTCTGCACCCTCGACAGGTCCATCGTGAAGGCACCTCCGTCGTTTGATCAAATCGATCAACCGTTCGATTACTCTCTCTCTCTCTCTCTCTCGTGTTGATGCGAAACGGAACGAAAGAGAGACAAAGAAACCCTAGAAATAATAACAAAACCGAAAGCTCCAAATCCGAAGCTTTGTCGATTCTTTCTTCAGATGGAGAATACGAAAAGGTGAAAAAGAAGCGTCGGATTCCAGTGACCTGCGGTAACGTTTAGCCCCTGGATAATCCCGGATAAGAATTTTGGTGTATTTGTTTGTCCCGGATAACCCCTGAAGTATGTTAGAATAAATTGACATAAAATGGTATATGGATTCGAATCAATCCCTGGAATTAAAGTTTTCATAAGTTATTGTACCCAAAGAATGTGTGGACTCACTATCAAATCAATTGTCATCACCTTTTATAAATCACATGTGAAATCAATTATCATTATTTTTTACCTTTTTAAATCCTTATTAATACTTTATTCACATTTTACCCAAACAATAAAACATTTATTTTTACGTTTATCAACGAGAATAATTCAAAACACAACGAAACACAAAATCACTTTATCCTTATATATATTTACTGATGCTTTGATAAATATATACTCTGTCATAAATCATATCCCCGTCTTAAATGGGGGTTTAAGGAAATGATAATGTTAGAGACAACCACACTTACGGTCCGTTTTAGAAAATCGACCAGCACTCCCTCTCAATTAAAATAAAAATAAAATTGAAGGGATCAAAACCTTTGGGCACCAAAAAAATAAAAAAATGTGTATTTTGAACATATGTAGCTAATGAGTTATATATTTTATTTAATGGCTAATTAGAAATATTGTATTATATCTGAGACTAAAAAAAAATTATGTTAAATAGTGTCAGAAAAAAAACTTTAATAATAGAAATTTGAAAAAAGATTGATTTGAATATTATTTTTTTAGAATGGTTTTTATATAATTTTTTGTTCCAATTCCTTTTAATAAGCAATAAAACTTTATCTTTCATTTAAATAAAATAAAAAAATTTATTGTGTTTATTTTTATTTGATTAAATCAAGACAGTTCTTGTACATGTATCTCATACGCGAGTAAAGTGAAAAGGATTTAAGGTGGAAAATTGAATTTGTCGGCGTTCGAACGAAATCATGGTGGGCGTCTACAGAAGGCGGTCTGGTTTAGAAATTCTGTCGTTTTGTTTTGGAGTTGGGACTGTTGATGGAGACCGTACGATCAATGGGTTTCTCGTCATGTTTAGTGGACCCCGCATCGGATAGCGAATAACAACCGTTGATGTGAAAGTCGGTGGTTTTGGCATCTGATCAAAGTATCCTCTAATGGAGAATATGTTCTTTTGGCATGCCCTGAGGGTCAAGTAGAAGAAGTGATTATATGCGTCCACAACTGGACAAAGTTACGCATAACAAGGAAAATGATACATCCAGAGGTATAAAATGGGCCCTGCCGTATCGACGGGTTGTGTCATGTCTGCCGTGTCTAACCTACCGGACTAACTGGCCATCCACGAGCCTAGCGGGCCAACCCATTATTTAGAAAAATGGATTTTTAAAATTTAAAATTGTATACTTTACTTTTCTGAATATTATACACACAAAATTTATATTAATGTATTACACATACATATATACACACACAAAACATTATACATGTTTGATAAAACAATGACATAAGACACTTATTTAACATATTATATGCTCCGTCTACTGTAAATTATCATGTCGTGCCGTGCCTATTGTGTCATGCTCATTAATGTGTCGTGCCGAAAACGATCCACGTGCCACAAGACTGGTCCGACATGACCCATAAACCTTAACGTGCTGTGTCATGCATGTTTCTTAACATGTCGTGTCGTGCTGGCATGACCCGTTTTACATCTCTAGATACATCCAACCCCCATCGTAGCGTCATTTGTAGTCTACATCATTTTTTTTTGTTTTTAAATCATACACTGTCTCATTGATGTATATACAATTATATAAAATGATGTACATATTGAGATACAATAGTGTATTTTTTTATTTTAAAATAAATAAAAAATAGTCAATATACTATTATAGAATTTCATATACTATTATAATGCAATGCATGCTATGTTATTGTAGTGGATGTAAAACGAACTGAATGTATTAGCGCTCCATATCTAATATATAAACAAAATAAAGACAACAGGGGTAAAGTGGGGAGATTCCATGGAGTGGATGGTGTGGATCAAATGTTTTACATCTTTTATAGGCCCAAATTTTTTTTTTTTTTATAGAAAATGGTAGACTATATAACTTTATAAAGATGTGACAATAGTCTGAATTTTGCCTCAAAACTAAATGGCTATGGAAAAGGAGGATGTTGTTAAAGATTAAAATCTTCTTGTGGATGACATTACAAGACCGAATACTTATAAGGGCATACCGAGCGACCTGGTGCCCAAATGCCCCGGCTACCTGCGCGCTTTGCAATGCCAACATTGAAACGGCAGCTCACCTCTTCAGCCCAATTGTTTTTTGCACACATTTTGATATTTCAAGGGCCATTTAGGACTGTGTTTAAGGTGCGTTTGTGTTGACAAATACAATGATGCCACATCCAAATCAAAATGAAAATCTTGCATTTGTGTGTTCTAGCTCAATGATAACATCAATATAATTTTTTTCTCGCGTTTAAAACACTAAAACTCTACTTCTCAACGACGTCACTGTTTCCCTGATGCCAAGTCTCACACCACGGTTCTAAATGGACCCTAAAAATAATACATCTCATCTTAGGTCTAATAATAATGCAGATGGAAAGTTTGTACATACCTTTCGATGGAGGACTATTATAACTTGTAAGATCCTTTTTTTAAACCCAAGCATATTATGTCACATACTCACATTGTCACGTGTCATCACTTTAATCGATTCATCTATTTGTTCGGATCGCTTTTTGTGGTTGGACACACAAATCTCTCTAGTGAAATGCTTCATTTTTTTTTATATTCTTCTTTTTTGGGATCCCGTTCAAATTCATTTGAAAATCCTAACTCAACGGACGAATAAGGACTGATAACCCGTCATTTTCTAGTCGAAAGCCATTGTAGACAAGTAATATGGATGATTAGGAATTATTAATGTAACTGTAAACTAATGAGATAAAAAAGGTAATGCTGGACCTGCTCTCTACCATTATGGATTATGATTATCGAATCCCCTCATCTCTGTCGAAGGAAGAACTTCCATTCAAAAAGTGACATTCGCTCACATAAATCTTAGATTAAGTCGTTCATATATTTGATATTTTTTTTAAAATAAAACTGATAATCTGCTACTTCTTTGAATTAATAAAAAATAATACGCGCTAATAAACGGAAAAAAAAATCAAAGAAGAACAAAAACAAAAGCTACAAACAAAAAAATAAATTAAAAGGCCCCGATTGATCTACCGTCTTGCAACTTTTTTGCATTTTGAAATCCCTTAAATGGTGAACATCAGATTCAAACGTGTCCTGCGGTTTATAAAGCGAAAAAATGTATCCCTAATTCTTTTTTTGTTAAAAAGCCTAAAAAATTCAACACTCTAAAACAACGCTTTAGAAAAGTAGACGTCGCAACGCAATTGTCAATCTACAAAAGTACCATATTGTCCTTAAGCAATTTTTAAAATTACCCACTATGCCCCCCTCCAAAATATAACCCTATTGAATGAATAAAAAGGGTATTCGTGTAATCATGCAAATCAATAAACTCAATGCAGATGTAGTAGCCAAACAAGATTTTTCTTTCTCCAAATGGTTTTGAACATGTCCTACTTTCCCAAACACCAAGCGCAGAGACCACAGAGCCACGGAACGGGGCATCATTTCGTCCAAGCCAGATAGCCCACAGGACCGTGGGATGAATGATCTTCTAGATGTTCATGACCACGATCTTTTAGATGAAGACATATATGTTTTAATTTGGACAATGTGATGTAGGACAGATTATGCAGATGGGACCATCAAAAGTGGTCCATCAAATAAATTCAAATCAATGGTCACGATCTCGGAATCGCACGAAATTTGATATGGAGAAATATATTGAGGAGATCTTCTGGATTAGTTGTCATACAACTAACAATTTTTATTTTTCAAAAATTCATTTATTTAGGGCTTTAAATTAGAGATTTTACTATTTTTAGTAAATTTTAGATTTGTGATATCTCAATCAGGAATTGATTTCTATCAATTCCCATGATCATTTAGGATCTCATAGAATCTGGAAAATTAGTTTTCAGATTTTACTATTTTTAGTAATTTTTTATTTTATGCTATTAGTATAAATAGTAGACTTGTAATTTAGGGTTTTTAAGTTTTTATCAATAATATTTTGAAATTCCCTCTGTTTTGAGGCTTTTTCCTTGTGGATTCAAGAGTTCCTTGTGGCTTCAAGGTGTTTATAAGATCTCAACGCTGGTTGGATCTTTTTATCTAGTTTTTTCGCTGCGTTAGTTGGTATCAGAGCGAGGATTTGCCTTGTTGTGATGGCAAATAACGGAGGGGGAGACGACCAATCTAGCGACGCTGGTCGTGGATTAGAGGATCTGTGGAAGGCGGTCGGGGAACAACGTGATCAGATGCGAGAACAACGAGATCAGATACAAGAACAACTGCAGGAGATCCGCACAATGATCGCTGGCCTGAACCTCAACGCCAATAACACACGTCCTGAAGGTGATAGGAGACGCGTCGAGGGAGTCGCCCAAGGCCGACCTATTACTCAAAACACCGTTCGACGTCCCACTCGTTATCAACCTGATGATGAGGAAGACTCGGAAGATGAAGGAGAGTTTCAAGTATATCAGCCGAGAGGGCGGCGTATGGAGTATAACGATTACCGATTGAAAGCGGATATCCCGTATTTCAATGGTAATATGCAAATCGAGGATTTTCTCGATTGGATCTCGGAGATCGAAAGATTCTTTGAGATGATGGAGGTTCCCGAAGAAAAGATGGTCAAATTGGTGGCTTTTCGATTGAAGAGCGGGGCCGCCGCTTGGTGGGACCAACTTCAGAGAACCCGACAACGGCGAGGAAGGGCACTTGTTCGTACGTGGAGGAAGATGAAACAACTTCTCATGGATCAATTTCTACCATTAAATTATGAACGATATGTGCCCCCATTGTATCAAAATTGTCGCCAAACCGCAATGGTAGAATCACAATTAGAGAGATCAAGCGTGCAAGTTATGGTTGATGGATCAATGGAGGCGACCAAAGAAAGTCCTTCAAAAATTCAGAAGTGTCCGAAGATGAAACCCTATGATCAACATCTGGTTGAATCAAATATTGATGGGGACAAAAGTAACAACACAACTGACGGCGATGATATATATGATGGTGCTGAGTTCGCAAACGAAGAAGGAGAGCGGGTCAACTTCATCGTTGAACCAGAGATCGACGAGGACAGGAGCAATAAAGAAGCAGAGGATGTTATTTTCTCTGGTGATTCTGAAGATATTATTGGAGGAGAACAAGAGGAGTTATTTTCACTATCCTTAGTGGTGATCCCCAAGATAGAAGAGCCCCTACAGAAGCTCGTGTTGCAGGATATGTGCACCATTAACAAAAGTGTTTTCGATGTCATCATCAACAATGATAATGATGAATACTTTGCGACTACTACAATGGTGAAGGAATTTTGGCTACAAATCGAGGTGCATTCAATTTTCTACATGATCGGTTATATTGAGAAGAAATTTGAAGTCAAGAAAACGTCTCTTCTCTTGCCAAAGGTGAAATACAAAGAAACATCAATTGAAGAGCGGAAAAACTCGAGGACGAGTTCTTTTGAAGAAGAGGAGTCTGATGTAGGACAGATTATGCAGATGGGACCATCAAAAGTGGTCCACCAAATAAATTCAAATCAATGGTCACGATCTCGGAATCGCACGAAATTTGATATGGAGAAATATATTGAGGAGATCTTCTGGATTAGTTGTTATACAACTAACAATTTTTATTTTTCAAAAATTCATTTATTTAGGGCTTTAAATTAGAGATTTTACTATTTTTAGTAAGTTTTAGATTTGTGATATCTCAATCATAACAGATCGGAATTGATTTCTATCAATTCCCATGATCATTTAGGATCTCATAGAATCTGGAAAATTAATTTTCAGATTTTACTATTTTTAGTAATTTTTTATTTTATGCTATTAGTATAAATAGTAGACTTGTAATTTAGGGTTTTCAAGTTTTTATCAATAATATTTCGAATTTTCCTCTGTTTTGAGGCTTCTTCCTTGTGGATTCAAGGGTTCCTTGTGGATTCAAGGTGTTTATGAGATCTCAACGCTGGTTGGATCTTTTTATCTAGTTTTTTTCGCTGCGTTACAATGTAATGTACTGTTTTTTTTGTTCTAATTCCAATCTATACGTGTTTTGAATTTTTTAAAAACATTATACATCGTCTAACAAGACGTATTTATTATAAAAAATAACACATTCTTCAATAAATTACATGAATACATTTATAAAAAATGTATTTTTTTAATTAAAATATATATTTTATTAATGTGAATATATGTTCCAATAATTTTCTATAAACACGTATAAAATTGAAATACGATAAATAAATAAAAAGTGTAACAACATTAAATTAAAAGTGTTGTAAAACTAAGAGAACGTTAAAAAAAAAGCAACGTTAAAAACCAAGTACTCTCGCAAGAGGAGCACTTTTTTTTTTTTGGCATAAGAATTTTCCGATACTTCTAGCAAGAGTTCAGTAATAGTTATTAACATTTTATGAACTCTGGTCAACTTGAATGGTCCGTTTGGGGTATGACATAAGATTATTATTTGTCCTTGATAGCTATACTGGGATAGATAACAATCCATGCGGAATAAGTAAATTTTTGTTTGGTTGTCTTTTCTATTATTCTCATTGGAAAACGTAAAATTGATCTTTTTGTTGTTTGGTTCACCTTGAATAAAATAAGGATATGTGATAGATAAGAGTTTATGATTTTTTAAATGACAATTATACCCCTGCATAAATTATTTGTGTTTGGGAATAAGTATAAGAGATATGAGTGTGATATGATAGATGTGACAGTTTTTGAAATGTGTGCAGAGAGTGTTAGGTGAGATAAATATTTTAAAATGATAGAGAATGATATTTTTATCCATTGGCATAGATAAGCCCTGATAAACAATTCAACTATTTTCTTAGAACAGTTATCAGACCTTATCCTAGCCTATCCAGACATAACTATCAAGATTTATTCTTGTCAAACAAACAGCTGTTTGAAGTCAACCCTTTATTTTCTACCCAAGGGGGGGGGGGGGGGAAATAGACATGATGAAGCGACACAATAACATATATTAAAAATTTAAATTGTTATTATTATTATTTCGTGTAACAAAAATTTAAATTAATTTGAAAAACTCAAACACTCGCATCGTTTTCCATGCACACGAAATCACAGCCGAAATGACATCCCAGAAGGATCGTCAGAATCCGAAAAAGAAAACCCACATCTCCAAAAAGAAAGCACTATCGATCGGAGAAGAACAAATTAAAGTAAAAAAATAGATAAAAAGAAGGTCAAAAAGAAACTTGTACGGAAAAAAGAAGAAAGCACTCTCTTTTGCTTAGCCTGCAAGTTAGTATCCTAGTCTTCTTTTGTTATAGTTCTTGTTGAGTGGTTTGAGTTTGTGTTGTGTTTTTGGTGAGAGGATTGATAGTTTGGAGAGAGGATTGAAAGATGGAGAGGGAACACATAGAGGAGATTAGGAGGAAGAAATTCTCCATAGGAGGGGACCCAAACATGCTGACTGAGGACTTACATCAGGCAGTGAAGAACCTCTCCGCAGAACTCTACACGAAGGACGTTCACTTCTTGATGGAGCTCATTCAGGTCTCTCTCACACACATAAAATAATGTGTTCATGATGAACCGTGACAATTATTTTGGGTCTTTTAGTTGAACTTTTTAATTAGCCCTAATTTTTGTTCCAACATGACTTGTTTTTGCTTTTTTGTGGGTGAAATAGTGTAAAAATTAAGGGTGCTTATAATATTATTCAATTTTTGATTTTTTTGTTCCTGTTTGATGATGGTGGTGGTGTTGTTATTGTTATTTGAGAGAATGTTTGAATTAAATAGCCTATGAAAAAGGATGGTGCTGTTACGTCGTGCAGTACTCATTTGCAATCTCACATGAAGTCTCTAATATTCAATGTTGTATATGCTTCTTGAGAATGAAACATGTAGTTAATATTTTTACTTTTTTTTTTTAGTGAGTTCATGTAATCAGTTGGACCATATATTCCATTTTATGAGTTCATGCTTCGTTCATGAAAATTACACCTTCAATAAGTATCATGGATATTAAATGTAAGGGTATGCTAAAATTAAGGACCCTGGATCAATTTAGATAGAGACATAAGTTATTATTGGGCTTATACATATTCTTGAAATTGTTAAATATATCTATGGAATAAATGATTTTGTGTTTGTTAGTGTTTTCAGTTATTCTTGGTGAGAAACATAATAATAAAGGTTGGAGTGTTTGGTTGATGAAGAATAAAACGTGAATAAGTTGTAAAAAATTGATTTGACATATGAGTCTCATTGATGTATAAGAGGTGATGACAGATGATTTGATGTGATAACATGTGGTTTAATAAGTGGGTCCCTTATATTAGTGGAGGAATAACATTATTCTATGGGAGGACTTGTAATACAAATACCAGCTTATTCTCACCTAATTCTGCATAGCTATACCCCTTTATACCACCAATCCAAACAGCTTTTTTTACCCATATTCCCCTTTATCCCCCCCCCCCCCATCCAAACGGGGCATAAGGATTTAGGAACGTTTCCTTTAGTGGGAACGTGGGCCGCCTGGCCTATCTATGGTCAGAGTTTGGTTATAGAAAGGTCTAGCTATGGTTTTAAAAATGGGACTTGAATCAGTGAGTTGCCTAGTTTGGTCCAACTCATTTGGATTGTTGATAGAATTGATCACTATGGTTTTTGATTTTGTGATCAAGAATATGAAAATGCATTTATAATTACTCATACGATATATATCTAACTAAAAGATAAAGTAACTTGGAAAAGAAGATGGACATGTTAATATGTATTAACATTAATAATAAGTATTGCATATGAAAATAAACAATCTACGCTATATTTAAAAAATTTAGGGGAAATGCATCTGGACCCTGGAGTTTGCAAAAAATGTGCACACACCCATTATATACACCCCTCTATTGTTATATTTCTCGTTATTAACTTGTGATGGAAAAGATGGTAACATAAAATTATTGCTTTACTCTAATATATATAGGTGATTAGATGATTTGTGTTAATTTGAGATGTTTGGATGATCAATTTGAGATGTATGAATGGTTTGTATTACTTAAGATGTATGAATAATCTGAATTGAATATTAACTGGAGGGGAAAATTTGAGCTTAAAAGGATGAATTTTCCCTCCCTCCCTCCCTCCCTCCCTCCCTCATTGATTATTGAGCTTAATAAGGGAAATTTATAAATGATTTCCAAAGTTAATTTCCCTCTAAAACTAGGTAAAACATTCCAATGCAATTACAAACCTGAATCAATGAATGAGGGAGGGAGGGGAAGTCATATATAAATTTTCCTCCCTCCGTACAATTTTTAAATCTAATTTTTTTAAAATTTAAGTAACAAATTCAATTGAACTGTCCGATCAAAATGGGTTTACATATTAAATCATGCGGTTTGAACAATTTTTCTATCTGTCTTGTTCAATTGATGGACCATATTTAGTGAGGTCCAAATTCATTTGGATCGATCGATCCGGTCCAATTTGAGTTTCAAAACTATGGATTCAGCCACATTGCATATTTTTGTAAAAAAAACCACATAAATTGCTCATTTTATGCATCATGATTCCACAAATGCACAATTTACGCTGTTAGATGGAGATACGAAATTCATTTTATACTAAATGTAGATGTTGTTAGTTTTGAGATATGTAATGTAAGTCTGTCAATTATTCGAAAAAATATTCGTATCCGATCCGAATCTGTATCTGAAATTGTAGAGAATATCTGAAATCCGTATCCGTATTCGAACCAAATTATCCGTATTCAAAAATTTTCGAATCGGATCGGATATTGCCTATATCCGATCCGAACAATATCCGTATCCGAACTGTTATTTTATTTATATATGTTAGAATTAGTTCAACCCTTAGATGAAAATCAAATGACTCATGATCTAAGACAAAACACAAACATATTTAACCATGTTGGATACTTGTTTAACTATATTAGGATTTGTGTTTTTATGCCTTTGGTGGATACCTATTTATCTGAAAAAATTTTACCTACTTAAAATTTTATAAATTCTTTAAAAAAAATTCTGATTAGGATATTTCGGATATTATCCGTATCCGAATACGAATATGTGTTTTATAATATCCGTCGGATATTGGATACTGATATTTTTTCAGATATTTCATTCGAATACGGATACAGATATGAGCATATCCGGTCCGTATCCATCCGATTAACATGCCCAATGTAATGTATCTATAAAAGGTCTAGGAGGTTAAGTTACACTTTGATGAATATGTCGTGCCTTTATCCTACGTGTATGAAACATGAAACATGAGCGTGTTGGAAAGGTGTTGGTCACACCTCATTCGTGTCAAAATTCAAAAATAATTTTATAAACTTTGGACGCACTAGATGCAGGATGGACATGTGGCAAACACATATCACTTATGTGGCATTATATTATAACTTTTTTCTTCTTAACAATTACTATTATAAGATTTATACTGATTTATGTTCACATATAATCAAATGATGTTAAAATCTTAATAGAGTTGATAGTTGACACCATTATCGTTATATAATTTTTTTTTATAGTTTATGGATGTGGGTTCATTTTTGTAAAATTATTACAATTACTATAATATGTACCATTTTTTATTCAGAAATTTTCCATGTTTATTCCATGTTTTTCCAAGTTTTATCATGTCCTTATCATGTCCATGCACGTGCTCCATAAATTAAGTTCAGTGACTAGCTATCTGTCCAATTTCAATCATTTGTAACTCTTTCCAAAATGGCAAAAACTAAATCATTGTGATTTAGATTAAGCTCATGCAACCTAGAAGTAAAGTTAACACATCAAGCGGAAGAGTAGGAAGCAATATTATTTGATATCATCTTGCATCCATTTCCAAAATTAATTTAACAAATAAAATCACATAATGAAAATGTGATTTCTAAAATGAACATATGGATTGTTAGGTTTTGATGGGTTCTTCAACCACATGCAAGCAATGGTTCCTTTCATTGGGGGTTGTAACAATCATACACCATGTTTGGATGTCTCAATTTTCAAGACTTACTGGATCCAGTTGGTCCGCCTTGACATAAGATTTTTTTTAAAACTGTAGCGAGTAGCGACTAACCAAAGCTGATGAGATGAGTATATATGTTTCATTGTTACACAGAATGCAGAGGACAATGAGTACCCTCCAGGTGTAGACCCATCGCTGGAGTTCGTCATCACTTCCAAAGACATAACTTCGACGGGAGCTCTGATGACGCTTCTGATTTTCAACAATGAGAAGGGCTTCTCACCTAAGAATATAGAGTCCATCTGCGGTGTTGGGCGATCCACCAAAAAGGGTAACAGACAACGCGGCTATATTGGAGAGAAAGGTATGTGTTTCGATGGAGTTGCCTTATCGTTATCAGATTCGCTTATGTTATTTAGAATCACTACAAGATCATGATGACCATTTTAGTGTATTTTGGTTGTTCTGTATTTCGTGCCTAAATGAGATAGTTTTCTTCAATACAAATTCACACGGTTGATTGAGTTTTCTTCAATACAAATTCACACGGTTGATTGATTGACATTAATTCAATGGCAAAACCAACATATAGTTTTCCATTTAATGCTATGATAAAGAATCCCTAGAAACACCACAAGAATCTAAAATGGTGTTTTGAAATGTTATCTGGAAACTAGATGTTTCCCCGAATCAATTCTCTTTTAATATAATTTTACATTTTTTTTTCCAAAAAATGGGGGTAATGCCTCTTTTGTACATAAAATCCAAAACGACATTGTGACTCCCGATTCTTATATGCAACCTCATGTGCAGTCCCAAGTTTTAACGAGTTTTTTTTTTGATGAAATGTGGTATATAAAATTAATCTTGTACACAAAAGGTGGTATATACATTTACTCCCACGAGGAAACAAATTATATATGATTCATTGGAGTATTATACTTCATTTTCTAAAAAAACTGCATAGTTTGTTACATGAAGCTTACATTAAGAAAAAATAAAATAAAAAACAAAACATCTGGGGAGACAGTGCTAACATTGTCCAATCCAAAATCATATATATATTCTTCAAAAGCTTCAAAATACAAACATCTTAACTATTGGAATCTGATTCTTTATTTGTTTATAGAAAATCAGTCTTTTAGCTTGATCAGTTTTTAAAAAATCCTCTCTTGAATTTCATTCATGCAAAGATGCTCATCATTACTCACTTCTAGCAAGCACATCAGTAGGAATTTAGTTTCCTCTGCTAATAAATCTAACTCTGTTTCATGACATTTTGATTCATCAACAGGTATTGGTTTCAAGAGTGTCTTCCTCATAACCAGCCAACCTCACATATTCAGCAACAACTACCAAATCCGGTTCAATGAATCCCCTACGCCGGACTGCAACCTTGGCTACATCGTCCCCGAATGGGTCGACAACAATCCTACCCTCTCCGACATCAAAAAAATATACAGCCGTTCCAAACCCCTCCCCACCACAACAATCATCCTCCCATTGAAATCCGACAAAGTCTCCGCCGTAAAACACCAACTCTCAACCGTCCACCCTGAAGTCCTCCTCTTCCTCACCAAGATCAAGCGACTCTCTGTTCGCGAAGACAATGAGGACCCGAGACTCAACACGGTGAATGCAATCTCCATATCAAGTGAGACGGATTTCCAAACACGGAAGAACATCAGTGCGGATTCCTACACTCTCCACCTAGCCGCGAATGAAAGCAAAAGCGAAGGTCGTGAGAGGGACTGCGATTACTACATGTGGAAGCAAAAGTTCCCGGTAAGAATGGACAGCGAGGTCGAGAGGAGGAGAGAAGTCGAAGAGTGGGTAATCACGCTCGCGTTCGCACTCGGTCAGAGGCTCAACAGGGGGATGAGGTCATCAGGGGTGTACGCTTTCCTTCCGACAGAAATGGTCACTGGCTTCCCTTTCGTTATTCAGGCAGACTTCATATTAGCCTCCTCGCGAGAGACGATCCTGCTCGACAACAAGTGGAACAAAGGGATACTGAGCTGTGTCGCTTCCGCATTTGTCGGTGCGTTTGATTCGTTGTTGAAGACGTCGCAAGCCACGCCTGATTTTTCCTTGCCTCCCATTTTCAAGTTCTTGCCGGTGAATAGCTCAGCATATCCTGAGCTCGACTCGGTGCGGATGGCGATAAAGGAGAAGGTCGTCTCCGAGAATTTCATCCCTTGTGAGTCATATACGAATCAGAGGATCTTCTGCAGGCCCGGTGAAGTTGGAAGGCTGATTCCAGATTTCTGGGGTATCTTGGCCGATGCGCGAAAGCAGGGTGTCGGGTTGGAGGATCTTTCATCCCATGGGACCTACATTTTGAGTTCCGCGTTCGATGCGCCTGAATACAATGACATCTTGGAGTTCTTGGGTGTGGATTATGTCGATGCTAATTGGTATGCAAAGTGCGTCACGGGATCAAATCTCATAATGGGAGTCTCCGAGGATCTCTATGTGAGGATCCTCTATTTTTTCGCCGAGAACTGGGGTGACCACTTCCACTGCACCAACGTGAGGTCCCTTCCCCTCCTGAAGTACATGAATCAAGATGGGAGGTTGTCGCTGATCAGTATGGAGAGGGCGATGCAGGATGCAGAGAACGTATTTGTGTCGGATCACGTGGAGAACGCATCATGGCTCATTGGCTGGAACCACGAATTTGGGTGTTGCGCTGGCCGGTTCTTCGTGCCGCACAACACCCAATTGGCTCTGAAGAGGTTCTCCAAAGCAATGACATTGATGGAGTGGCTGAAGCATTACATGTCGGTCAGGGCCGTCAGTGTGTACTCATACGCCATACTCTGCATGGATTCGCTGGACAACAAACACTTGGCGATTGCCTTTGCGCACTTCTTGTACCACTCGCTCGAGAAGAAGTGAATGTTGGAGGGGCAGGTCAGAGAGCTTTGCGGGTCCATGCCGCTCGTGGACAACTATGGCGGCATGTATAAGAAATGGAGTGGCGTGTTAGTCCCCGCAAAAGGGAGCAAGTGGATTGGATTGTTAGGTTCGAACCCGTGGAGGAGGCAGAGCTTCATCGAACTTTCTGGTGATTACTCTTTGGCCGGTAAGTACGCCGGGCTTCATACACCGGAGAAGTCCCTATTGAATTTCATGCAGACCCATGTTGGTGCCTCCGACGTGCCATGCATATCTCCTCCCAATGCTGCGTTTACCACCGTGGCTTCGCCTTTAACGAGAGAGAACGCTCTTCTACTTCTCAGATGGATTCACAACCTCAGAAACAAAGGCACGCGAATGCCTGAGAGATTCTTGACGTGTATAAGAGATGGAAATTGGGTCAAGACCTCGGCGGGCTATAAATCCCCGTCGGATTCGTTCTTGTCGTCTTCGGATTGGGGGTGTCTGCTTCAGATGGGGTCCTTGCTTGTTGATATTCCATTCATCGATCTGGAGTTCTATGGGAAACGCATTGAAAAGTACAAAGAAGAGCTGAAAGTGATCGGAGTCATGTTCGAGTTCGGGGAAGCATGTCAGTTCATTGGCAAGCATTTCATGTCTCTCGCATCATCCCGGGACCTGACCCGCAGCAAGGTGTTTTCGATGCTGAAATTCATGAGATTTCTGAGGGAGAAGTACCTCCCCACCGAAGATTTCGTGAAGAGCGTAATGTCGGGACGTTGGTTGAAGACCGTTGCGGGGATGAGCTCTCCAATTGGGTCCATCCTTCCCGATTCCGAATGGACCACCGCTTCGATCATTAGTCATCTCCCGTTCATTGATTCAGAATACTATGGAGATGAGATCCTGAGCTACAACACTGAGCTTCAGTTGCTTGGAGTTGTCGTCGGGTTCAATCGGGATTACCAGCTCGTCGTGGACAACTTCGAATGGCCCTTGTACATGGCATCTATCACGGTCGACTGCACGTTCTTAATATTGGAATGCATTCGCCATGCGAGCTTGTCAGATGATTTGCTAGGCAACATCAGACGCCAGAAATGGGTCAAGACAAATCATGGTCTCGGTCTCCGATCCCCAAGCGAGTGTTTCCTGTTCGATTCAGACTGGAATTGCCTTATGAGTGTGGCTGATGGTGTCCCGTTGATCGATGTAAAATTTTATGGGAGTCGAATCCAGTCCTATAAGGATGAGCTGAAGAAAATTGGTGTGGTTGTGAGATTCGAGGAGGCGTCGATCGCAGTGTCTAAGCGCTTCAAGGTGCTTGCATTGAAGAATTCACTTACTAAAGAACAGGTACTTTCTCTGCTAGCATGCTATAGACAGATGAAAGAAACGAAGCTTCAATTCCCCACGAAGCTTATGCGCAAAGCTCAGAAGTACAAATGGTTGAAAACCAAATTGGGTTACAGAACTCCAGCCAATTCGATTCTGTTTGACGAAGAATGGATGTCCATCTCTCGAATAGCATCTCTCCCCTTCATCGATGATGATCACTACGGAAAGGGCATCTATGAATACAAAGATGAAATGAAAGCTTTCGGCGTGACGGTCGAGTTTCAAATGGGTCCAAGATTTGTCATCACCGGCCTTTGCGTCCCCACGTATTCCGCCGGCATTGCCCCAGACAGCGTGATTGCCTTGCTGAAGTGCATTCGCAACCACAAATCGGGATCAATCAAAGTGTCGTTCCCTAAGGACTTTGCAAACCTCATTTCCAAGAAGTGGTTGAAGACTGTTGCGGGTTACAGATCTCCGAAAGAGTGCATCCTCTTCGACTCGAGCTGGGCATCTCACCTGGAACGCGAGGACGGGCCATTCATTGATGAAGATTTCTATGGTTCGGACATCAAAACATACAAAGCTGAACTCGTACTACTCGGAGTGACCACGGACGTGGAAAACGGACTCCCGTTGCTTGCGGGTCACCTCGAATATCACTCTTGTTGTTCTGTGATCAATAGAATTTACAAGTACTTGAAAATGTTCAAGTGGGTTCCTGACAACAAGACCGCGAATTGGGTTTGGATTCCAAATGGAGATGACAATGGGAAGTGGGTCAGCCCGGGTGACTGTGTTCTTCGTGACGAAGACGATCTTTACAGTGAATGCTTGCATGTGTTGGACAAGATCTATGAAAACGAGCTGGTCAGCTTCTTCTGTACGGCTCTAGGAGTTCGACAGAGTCCTTCGGTGGCGGACTACATCGATCTCTGGAAAGGCTGGGAGAATTCGAAGACCAAATTGGCGCACAACGAATGCTGCGCGTTCTGGATCTGCATTGCGCGGAACTGGAGCAAGAAAACAGAGAAACTCCTCTTTGAGAACATAAAGAAGCTCCCGGTGATAAGCACGGCTTCGGGTGGGATTGCTCTGTCTGACAAGGACGATGTTTTCATCTGACAATTGAAAGTCTTCGACGAACCTCAGGTCGGTGTTTGTTTACCCTCAACCAGCTTGGCTTCTGTCACGCGCCGAAGCTGATGATTTACAGCGTCGGTGTGACCATATCCAATTGAAGGACGGCCTTTTGTGAAAGGCCGTGGTGATGCGAGGAACGTCAATAAGAGGACATGGTGCGGGAGGCGATCGTGCTCGCATTCCCTCATCCTTCTCTCGGTCCACGGAGAAGCGCCACCAAACCGGAAATGTTTGACCTGTTCTTGGAGACCGACGAGGTATGGTGCGCTATAGCCTCATGTCTACCGAGGCTGCGATGGTTGAGGGCTCGGATCTTTGTGGGAGCGGGAGAGCTCCGAATTGCGTTCAGAAGACGACAAGTCCTCCACGGAGAAGGAGAGGATCGAATTCGCTCACTTCTCGATCGTTCAGAGGGGCTGATGTGGGCGAGCCGGATCGTCGGTGTCCGGACCATCAAGCTCGGCTGCCTCTTGAAATTCGAAAAGGATGCGGTGAATTTCTTGGTGACAAAGAATCTTCATGTTCTTGTGGAGGATGAGAGTTTCTGATTTCAGAGGTATCTTCTTCTGTTTAAAGTGGTCTGGGTGACATTACAAAGCATGTTATCACTTATCAGTTGTTTTTGCTTTACTACTTGTGAAGATACCTTTTCATGGCTTTGATGTTCGTATATCTCTATCTATATTGATGAACGTATCAAAGTCTCTAGCTAATTGAGAAATCAGTATGCAAAGCTTGTGAGGTTGATGCATTTCATCTGTACTTTTAACGCGGAAGAACGATAAAAGATCTGATCTACTCAAGATCTTAGACAACATCCTTAAAGAGAAGGAAATTAAAATAACCAATATTATTGATAGATAAAAGTTGAATATGCATTAGGTTCAAGTCTTTATTATATAGATCAACAAGGACCAAAAAAGGAACCTCATTAAATCTAATTACAAACTCTAAAAGTAAAAATTATTAAATAACTATAATATCTATTTATTCTAAGATCCCACAAATCAATCGAATCAAGTCAAATAATTCTGATATTTGTGTAAAGAAAATCCACAAATTAATGTCATAAATGACAAAGCTTATTTAAGTTTTAATAATAAAATCTAGCAAAATTAAATATCTCCACAAAATAATTCAGCATCAAATTTTATGGGATTCAAATCTCAATTATTCGTCACCTGATTCTCAATGATCTCTTTTGATTCATCGCTCCAATAACATACGATCTGTCCTACAAGTTCTTGAAAAGACTCGACCGAGTTCAAATGAAAAGAATTTGATAGATTAGGAGGTTGATATTTGATGAGCCTGATTAGCAAAGATTTGCCCTCTTGGAGCTTTGGAGACCAGTTGTTGTTCCAAGGGGAACATTGCGATCTTGTGTGTTTTCCAGACAAATACATAAGTGTTGTCACGGCCTCGATAGGTGATGTCAACGTCGTATTGCCAAGGTCTGCCCAACAATACATGGCTAGCATCCATGTCACCACATTGCAAAGCACTTCATCTCTATAGTATTTACCGATAGAGATAGGTACTTTACAAATTTTTGTCACTTTCACGGACGGGCCTTTCTTGATCCAACCTATAGAGTAAGGCGCGTGATGCATCTCCGTTGGTAGCTTTAAGTGGTCCACCAGTTTTCTTGAAACGAAGTTTTCGAAGCTTCCACTATCCACAATTAAATCACAGACTTTCTTGTTAATCGTGCAACAAGATCGGAAGATACTATGGCGCTGACTGGAGAACTCCTCCTTTGGTGCATACAACACTCGATGTACAAGGAGGTTGACTCGCTCCCCCTCTTCTTCTGCAAACTCGGCGCCATGATATATATCATCATCATCAGTTGTATCATTTCTCACGACACCATTATCATCCTCCTCCACGAGGTTCACCAACCTTCGATCAGGACATTCGTTGGAGCGATGTCCTGGCTTTCTGCATCGAAAACAAGTGTTGGGTGTTGGTCTCGCATATGGATTTTGAGTCCTTGAGGCGTTATGGTTCGTTGGGACTATTGTTGGATTGGTTCTTCCTTGTTCGCCGTTTATGCCCAGTGTCCCTTTGGATTGGTGTGGATGACTTATGAGGAAAAGATGATCGGGGTGCAACATCCTTCTACGAAAGATTGAAGACTTCCTTCTCGGATCCATTAATTCTGCCTTTAACGCCATATTATGGGCCTCGTCTACGCTCCACACCACCTGTAGACCAATCCGATCTCGAATAGATGGCCTCAACCCGTTAAGGTATCGGGCCACCCGTTGTGATTCAATCTCCGCAATATTATTCCGATCTGATAGTCTAAAAAATTCAGCAGTATAATCAGAAACAGATTGATTACCTTGATGGCAGTTTTGGTACAGTTGGAACAGGTACTGCTCGTAGTCCGGTGGAAGGAATCGACCCATGAGGAGTTGCTTCATCCTCCTCCACGTACGAATAGGAGTCTTTCCTTGACGTTGTCTGGTCCTTTGAAGGTTGTCCCACCAAACGGCGGCACCGCTCTTCAAACGAAAGGCCACCAACTTAACCATCCTCTCCTCGGGGACCTCCATCATCTCGAAAAAGCGCTCGACCTCAGAGATCCAGTCGAGAAAATCCTCAATGTGCAGATTACCATTGAAGAAGGAGATATCCACCTTCAATCGATAATCACTACTCTCTTGTTGCCGCCGCTTCGGCTGATAGTCGTTTATTCCATTAACGTCGTCATCCGAATCATCCTCGTTGTCAGGTTGAAAACGAAGAGGTCGTCGGGCAACGTTGTGGACAATAGGTTGGCTTTGGGCGAATCCCTCGGCTCGCACCTCGTCCCTTCCAGGTCGTCTGATGTCGGTGTGGAGATTTACACCAACTAGCATCTCGCGAATCTCTTGCAGTTGTCGTTGAACGTCAATAAATTGTTGTTGATGCTGTTGTTGTCCATCTTGCAACTTTCGACACAGCTCCTGCACCCCACGATCACCGTCAATAGGGTGGTTGTTCCCTACGTTGTCATGTGCCATTGAGCCAGGCGAATCCTCGCTCTGATACCACCTAACGCAGCAGAAGAACGATAAAAGATCTGATCTACGTCAAGATCTTAGACAACATCTCTTAAAGAGAAGAGAAATTAAAATAACTCAATATTATTGATAGATAAAAGTTGAATATGCCATTAGGTTACAAGTCTTTATTATATAGACTCAACAAGGACCAAAAAAGGAACCTCATTAAATCTAATTACAAACTTACTAAAAGTAAAAATTATTAAATAACTATAATATCTATTTATTCTAAGATCCCACAAATCAATCAGAATCAATGTCAAATAATTCTGATATTTGTGTAAAGAAAATAACCATGCAAATTAATGTCATAAATGACAAATTTGCTTATTTAATGGTTTTAATAATAAAATCTAGCAAAATTAAATATCTCCACAAAATAATTCAGTATATCAAATTTTATGGGATTCTGAGATGATCTCAATTATTCTTGTCACCTGCTATTCTCACAGTTTTCTTCCTGGATCTCTTTTGATGGTCTGATCGCTTCAATAACATATCGATCGTCCGTCCTACATCAACTTTCTAGCTATATCTTTATAAATATTTTGAGTTGAATGAACTTCTATCAATTCATCAGTAGGTCTTCTCTGTTTGCAACTATTTAATTGTTTCTATAATCTTTCTCTTGATTAACTCTGCAATGGGTGATTATAACAATTTTACTTCAGGCATGACACTCTTCTGTTTGTTAGTCTGCCAAACGGAACAATTTTACTTCAGGCAAAGAAACATTGGATAGTCCATATAGAAGCAAATGCAAACAGGTTGCTGTTACACTTGTATACCTTTACAATCATTCTTACATGTATGTCATTTCATCTAACACAATATATATTCATTCTTTTATAACATACTTAAAAAAATGTAAAATGTATCCATATAGATACCTGGTCTAGAAAAAAAACGGTGGAATAGGAGCCACAATCTTTAGAGAAACTTTTAAATCAGTTGTTCACAAATAACACTTTCAATAAATTCCATAATAATTGATATTGATGTTTGCTTGGATAGGAATGCTATAGACACCCATCCGGACCCACTCATTGAAGTGTCACGACCTTAGAAAGTTATTTTATATTCTTTTGATACGTAATGTTTATCATCCACGTTCGCTGTCTGATGAAGATGAAGCATTTAGAAATCACACCGTCCCATGCTTTAACAGCTATACATACATACAGAGCCCACTGAATTTGACCGCAAGAGTCCATATTTGACACGATTGTTACCTTTGTTTAGTTACGTAAAGTTAATGAGATTATTCGTGCAAAGTTAGACATGGTTTTCACAAATATTTTATTTATTATGTTTAAACTATGCATGACTAGTTAATGCAAATAATAATAATAATAATAAAATGTCTAAAATTTGGATAATACATTTCATTTTTATTTTACTAAAAAAAGTAGTGTTTAGAGAAATTAATTAGGGGTCCCTATAATTACCTATCTATTATTTTTAGATCATTGAAAAATTTAAGTATTTTTTTGTCCTTAAGGTGGTGACAAATTATCTTTAGACTCATCCAATCAGATGTTGTTAACAAATACAAAAAATATCATCGCTCAATTATGGGAAAGTTAACAGTGTATTGGAGAGTATTAACAGTGTACTAAAATAATTAGATGGGGCATTTTCAGTATTTTTTAACAACATTTCGGTGGAGGAACCTAAAATATCATTTTTTAAAAATAAAAATAAATAAATAAATAAAACCAATTCAATGACTCATAATATTCAATTTACATCAAAATAATAACAATAAGTTTGTTTAATTATAGAGTGATATTACATAATGTTTATTTGATATTTTTTTAGTTACGTAACCCATTTAAGGTCCTTGCTTGGACGTGGTAAAAAACTTTTACGATTGAATTAAAAATACATTCAATGGCTAATATTGATGGAATCGAAAGATAAAGCTAACAAGGGTCCAAATCATATCCTCGATAACCACACCCACAAAGTTGAGATGACATACGAGATCCACATGTGACACATGACACGTGGCAATAAATCTAACACGTGGCGGACATACGCATTTCATCACCTACTAACAACCCATAAAACAATGGGTGTCGTTTGGACACCAGAAACCCATCGAACCGTCCAGTAAAAAATCTCTTTCGAAAATTAATTCGTGTCCCTCGGGATACCCCCAGTATTTTAAGTCCTTGACCTTTTTTTTTATTTTTAAAGTCTTAGATATATTATTTCTAGGTCCTTTATCGTAACTACTATTAAATGGGGATGGAGTGTTTAATCTCTTTGGTTTACCCTTACATTGTCTTTGTCTTTGTATACTGTTAAGGGTGTGTTTGTGCATGATGAAAAGTAAAGGAAAGTGAAGAAAAGTAAAAAAATTTCTTTTGATCGTTCAAAAAACTAGCATTTGTGTCAAACAAGAAAAAAAAATTTCATCATTTTCTCTCTTAATTTTGTTTTATTAGAAAAAATGAAAAAAAAATTTCTTATTCTCATAGGTGAGAAATTATGAGAAAATGATGAAATTTTTTTTACCACATGCACAAATACTTTAAAAGTTGATCAAAAGATAAAAATTTTATTTTTCACTACTTTTCATTTGACCCAAATTCTCATTTTTTTCATTTTTCCTTTAACTTTGTGCACACACACCCTAAATGACTATATACACTATTAAACAGTTTTTGGTATACTATTAATTTTTTTTTGTTGGAGTTTTTAACTTCGTATAGTGAGACTATACGATCATCATCGTGCAATGACCGTCTCAGTTACCATCGTATTTATCACGTTCTAAAAGGGCGTCTATTTGGGCATTTTTAAAATGGAAAGAAGAATGTTTGGGTAGAGAAAATACCATCAATTTAAGGGGTTAACATGCTATAAAAAAATGTGTGGAAGAGAAGATTTTGGTTGTATGTGGGAGGAGGAGGAAGATTTGGTGAAGGAGAGACATTATGGAAACCATCCAAAAGGATCTAGAAATAATGGACAAGACGGTTTAGGGACCTCAAGAAAACTCCAAGAGGTCCAGGGACTAGAAATTAATACGGGGGTTGGCAGGAGGGCCTGTAATTAATTTCCCAAAAAAAAAAACCAAAATTTTGCTTTCAAAAAATTAATAAAGTGAGGACGCAAGGCTGGACTGGAGAGAGAGAGGGAGAGAGATGGGTTTGATAGGATTTCGAGAAGGAGAGGAAGAGAGAGAGCGAGAACAGACAATCGGTGAACCTTCGGAGGGGATGATCGGATGGATTGAAGATCGGATTTGAATCCACTGAGATTCGGTTCTGGTCGGAGGTGATCTTTTGTTTGTTTGTTTTTTTTTTCGTTAATGTGTTGATTGAGTGTATTTGAGGATGATCGGACGGGGGGGTTTCCGGGGGGTTTGGATTCCGTGTTGGTTTTGAACGCATTTGTGCCTTGGAAGGAACCGTTTGAGTGTTGTTTTTTATCGCTTCATCGAATTGTGTTCGTTTCTCTCTTTTTTTGACTGGATCGGTTTTTGTTGTTCATTGATGATCGGCCTCTGGTAGTTCGATCTGGTGAGTTTTTGATGGAAACGGTGTTTTTTTTCAATGTTTTATTTTTAAATAAGAAATTGGACTAATTTTGTAGTATTTATTTTTATCAATTTGTTACATCGGTGTTTCTTTTATGTCGTTGATTTTACATTGAAATCTGGAATAACAAGCAGTTGTTTTTATTTTATTTTCATTCCATAAAGTTTCAGTTTTTCATTAGAAACATTTAAAATTTTCAATATTCGGTTTTATTTATTGTATGAATGGGGGATTTTTGTGTGTGAATGCTGATACATGTGACTATGCGAGATTAAAAAATTTGTTTTGAAATTAAATTTCTAATTTTTAGAGAAATCAAAGGTTGATTTTCCTTTTTATTTATTTTTCAGGATGGTGGATTGAGTGCTTTAGTGATCATGTGTAGCTGGTGTCTCATTGCTTGTTGGTTTTGAAGGTCAAGAAGATCTGTTTCTTCATGTTTTGGTTGGATTATATGCATTTGTTTGGGGCGCCAGATTGATTGATATTGATGTATTCATTGGATTAAAACATGTGCTTGGGGATAATCTAGTGATTGGGTTGGAAAATATTTTCAAAGCTCGGTGAGTTTGTATTGGTTGCTGGCAATATGAAATCATTAATTTAATAGGTGAACAAGGGTGTGAGAAGTTTCCAGTTGGGAGTAGAAGGTAGTGGATTAAATTAAAAATCTGAAACAGATAGTTTTTTTCTGCCCAAAAGGTTGTAATGGGTTTGCCTCAACTTTCCTCAAAGATTGATGATGAAGCAGCAACATCACCGAGAACTTCTGTGCAGTCTACTACTCATTTCGGTGGAGTAAGTAGCTGTGATCTGCATGGGTTGCATTTTACGAGCACATACAATGGTTCTAGTCTGGCAGGGGACTTTCCTTGCTCCTCCATTGGGGACTTCCAAAGGAAAACCACATTGGAGGTTCCAACAGGTTTGGAGGGCCCTTTGGGGGCTGAAGGGATGAAGAGCGGGTCTAATGAGAAAAATCTGTGGCTCGTCCCAAAAGCAAAACGGAATGTTCAGGACCCTGTTTCAAGGATTGTTGGTTTTGAATCGAGTGGGACGGGTTCTTTCATCAATGGGTTTGAGAGATTATCAACAGACAGGGGCAACACATCTTCCAACATTGGTGTTTCTGATAAGTTGGTGGATGTTCATGGGCTACAAGTCAGGAAGCGCTTGCTGTCCCCTTTAAATGGTATGCTTTCTCCGAGGCAGTTTAATGGGGATCATCTTGACCTTGGTAGAAACAATATTTTCACCAATTCTGGTGTTCCAGTTGGAAATGAAAGAGTTTTTAAAATACAAGGTAAGAAAGCTAACATTGGTAAAAATGGTTATATTGATGCCCCTAGTTGGTCTTCTACTAGATGTCTAGGATGGAGTGAACCAGCAGCTGATAATGGATCAAATCCTTTTCTCTTCACTGATGGACCTTTACTTGACAATCAGGATCCTTGTGATAACTGCTTAGTTTCTAGGGGAATTGACTTTTGTAGAGATAGGACTAAGGTAAGCACCTTCACTAGGGCAGTAACCGCATCTCCAGAAAAGGTGAACTCACCCTTGTCCTTGTCACCACTTGGCCCAAGATGGTCTGAAAGAATGAAAAATGCAGAATATTTCAGGGTTGCTGTGAAAGACGGTGAGCATTGTATATCCAAAAACATGGGAGTGTTGCTTGATGAAAGTGCACCCCGAATATCACATTCCCCAAATGCAGATAAGAGGGGGATTTCAGCCAGTAACTGTCAAGACATTGGTATGTTAGGGAGTGACAGAGAAAAACTGACCCCTCAAAGTTGCCCTGAAACAGGATCTAAATGGGGTCCTGAGTTCATCCCTTTGCCTCAATGCGTCAAACTCGTCCGAAGCTTAAGTGGGGCTTCTGTTAGGAGGTCTTTGGTTGGTTCTTTTGAAGAGTCTCTTTTATCTGGTCGTTTCTCCTCTGGAAAAGCTAACCAGGTTTGTAGCTAAGTTAGAATTTGTCATTTTGGTGCTCTCTTTGGCCTTACTACCCAATTAGGGAAATATTTCATGCTTTATTAAATCCCTAATTTTTTTTATTTTTTTTTGTATGTGTGTTTGTGCAGAGAATCGATGGCTTTTTGGCTGTGTTAAATGTTACTGGTGGGAACTTTATTCCCCCTTCTCAGAAACTTCCCTTTTCTGTGACAAGTATTGATGGAGATAGCTGCTTGCTGTACTATGCGTCTATTGATCTGGCAGGAAATTTGCCATCAAACAAGGGGAGAGGCAAACTTAAAAGAAGCCTTAGCAATGATGAGTCTCGGTCTGCCAAAAGTCGGCTGCGTGTCCCCATGAAAGGGCGAATACAACTGGTACTAGGTTTCTTATTCCTCAAAATTGATTGCTGAATGATGATCAAGTAAGTTAGGCCTGTTAAATGTGTTTGTAAATGCTTGTTTTATCTCAGATGATAAATGATTTATCTTGTGTTACCTTACCATTTGATTTGTTGATGTACAATTTCAAAATAAAGAATGTAGAGATGATTTTGACGTACATCATGTTCTTACATTGTTTTTTTCTTGTCAGGTTCTTAGTAATCCAGAAAAGACCCCTCTCCATACCTTCCTCTGCAGTTATGATTTGAGTGATATGCCAGCTGGAACCAAGGTATGTTTTCATGAACAAGATTTATTATTTTATTGAACTGTGTTCTGGAAATGTATATCTGTGTTAATGATGCAGGATTAGATTACTTAATGAGAATTGTACCATCAGTAGTAATAGAATGATGATGAACTTGAAGAGTGTTTGTTTGTTTAACTGATTAGATGTCAAACTTGTTCCCTTAGCTGATGCCCAAGTCTATATGTCAGTAGACGTGGCCATTGATTTCTTTTTTATCTGGCAATTATTATTGTCGTTATGTCATCTTGATTTTGACAGGAACTACTCATAATTGTTCTTCCATTGATGGTGAATTGTTGTTTATATACCTTCTACATTTGTCATTTCTTCCAGTAGGTGCTGCTTGTGTACTGTAGATTTTCTCTATTTTAACCATATTCTTCTTGAAGTTCTTCTTTACTTATAAGTTAAGTGCAAGAATTCCCGGTTAACATCTCTTAAGCATGACTCGTATGTATGTTTGGCCTATGATTTGTGTACCAACTAATATTGGGTAGAGGCAAACGATGTTTTTGACTAGCATCTCAAGTTCTAGTCGAGTATTCGAATTAGCTTTATTTCCTAAGCTTTTGCTTGACTTGGCGGTTATTTTTTCCTCGAGCACGCAATTTTTTTAATTAATTATTTCGTGTTACTGTCTGATGGCTCTGATCTATTGCTATGGTTTGTTAACAACCTAATATAGATGGTTATAGTTTGTGTCTTTGTGGCAATCTTGTCACTCTTTAGTGGAATGTGTTGCTATATGTGTATTATGTTATGGTATTTGTTATGTAAGAAGAAGAATGCATAATTTAGCTTTTGATAATTTCTAGACCTCTTTTTGTATTCAAATGCCAGACTTGATTATTATGCTATTAAAATTTCTTATCCTTGTGTTAATGCATAATCCTTTTCATTTATATGACACTCCATGGGTTTTGGCCCTTTTTTTTGCTTTATGGAATGGTGTGTAGACTTTTATGCGTCAGAAGGTCAATCTTGCATCTTGTTCATCGACTTTGGACCCTATGGAGAAGGAAAAGATCACCGACATGAAAAATGGCCGCACACCTACCATGGCACCGGATAGAAGTCATCCTACACAGCTCAGCAATGAATTCACTGAGTCTAATGAAGGCAATATCTTATATTCTATGAGACCCATGCAACAAGATGCTAAAGTAAAAGATGATGGCTCTGACATATTGGGTTTTGTATATGATGATGATAGTCAGCAATATGATGACCATCTTGAGAAACAAAATGTGGGGGGATTCCCCTTGTGTTTCCCATCTGAAGACCATCTTGAGAAACAAAATGGATTCAACAGAAAATCTGTTGATGATATCAACAAAGGTGAATGTCAGAAGTCCGAAGGGAAATCCATTTCACTAAATGCGTGTCACTCATTGAACAAGAAGTTAGTAGGGAGCTCTTTAAAGGTCAATGAAAACTCAGCTGGTGTTGGTGCCCTGCGTTATGCTTTGCATCTTCGATTTCTATGTCCATCTGCTAAAAAATCTTCAAGGTCTATGCAAAGGTGCAAATCTGATCCCTTTGCTGCACCTCATACAAATACCTCTGACAGTGAGAGGCGCTTTTACTTGTACAATGACCTGAGGGTTGTGTTCCCCCAGCGTCATTCAGATGCAGATGAGGGCAAGGTATGATGCTTTACTTATTTGGCTGAGGGCTGTCTTATTTTCCTTCTCTTTTTCCTTCGATACATGTAGAGGTTGTGGCTTAATTTAAGATATCAACATAATGAGATGAAGCACGACTGCTGGTGTCTGAACAAGTTTTCTTTTTATTTATTCATGTCCACTTTGGATACAATTTCTCTTGTGTTGAATGCCACTTGCTCGTGATTCTTCAGCAGTTTGGTCTACTCATGTTCAGGCATTTTTAGAGAACGAGACAAATCTTTAGCTACTTTGTTTAGGAGATTTGATGATCTTGGTTTAAATTGGATAAGACAATTTGTTTAGTACAGAATCTATTAATCCAATAGTCTGACATAAGTTAGTGATGATTTGGTGATAGGAAGTGGATATGGTGGAATCTAGTGATGAACGATTTCTGAATTGGGAATGACATATAAATGTAGAATTGAGCAATAATTTTAGTGCTACTACATTTACAAATTCTGTAACAATAATGGTAGAAATGGAAAATGCCGGGTTGATCAGAAAAATGATTTTACATTGTTTTAGTGCTTGTGATGTTTCTTAGGGGATGTTTGTGCATACATGAAAATGAAGGAAAGTAAGGAAAAATACAAAGGAAAAATACAATCTCTGTTAACTACTCAAATTTTTGGTGTTTGTGCTAAATGGAAGAAAGGAAAATTTATTTTCCTTCATCTAATTTGTTCTATTAGGAGAGATCCATCCATAGTGCCATAGTGGCCGTCTAAGGGGTAATTTTTTTCAGGAGAAGTGATGGAAGATGATTCCATTGCTTTCCATGAGATACACAACAACAAAGTTTGGTCAAGGGGAAAATGATTTCCTTTTTCAGTACTCCCCCTATGATCCAAATTTATTCACTTTCTTTCATTTTCCATCCATCATTGTGCACAAACACACCCTTATTGTTGTCATGTTATTGAACATTTCCAGTAGGTCTAAGATTCTATGCCAGTGAATTCTTGAAATTTTCCATGTAGAGTAAGCCAACTTCTGAGTTTTAGTCAATAATCTACCGCACATGAATTCTTATGAACAAATATGGTCTTCTGGTATATCAGTATCGTAAAACAAGTGAATCAGTCTTTGTTTAACATTGATACAATCAGAGTAAACCCAAATAGGATGGAATACCTTATTTAACTACCCCGATGATAACATTTTTTTTTTCTTACAGAACTATAGCTACACAGGGCATCCAGTAACATTCTCTGTGCTAAATTACATAATTGTTCCCCAACAGCGAGTGATACAATTGATCCATGTTTGTTAAATCATTTATTGTATATCATCTAGTCCTTCGATCTGTCTGGTTAAAAGCATGTGCATTGTTCAATTAATCATGCTACGATGAATTATTTCAATAGTCATTCATTGTCAGTATTTTGTGCATGAGAATTTTTGGATGCATGGATGATTCTATTTAGCTACCAGTTTTTTTGTTGTTCCACGCTTTCAGACATTATACAATTCAATTACATGGCATCTGAGGCTTGCAATCCTGTGTTCTTTGTTGCAGTTAATAGTGGAACAACATTTCCCAGCAGACCCCAAATACTTTGATATCAGCAACTGATGTTTCAGTCACCCTCTGTACATAGTGTATGTTTATTTTCCCTTCCCTTTCTCCAAAATTGTAAATTAGAACTCCCATGTTCAACTTCATCACTTTGTGGGTGTTGTTTGGGAATACTAAAAATCAAGTGTAAATTAAAATAGTACTCAGTAATTATATAATAACAAAAAGCAGGAAAACCAGTCTTAAGCAAAACTGGGTCTGCATTGTTGTGTTTCTGTCCATGCTCAACCATGAAGCAATTATTTTGTTATCTGAATATCAGGTGAATAATTTGTGATTTATAATTATAATTTGCAGTATTATGTTAATTGCGTACTAATGAGTGAAAATATTTGTTTTGTTAAAAAATTGTGCAACTCATTTTATTCAAAATAATGTTCATGTACAAGTGTCCGAAGGAAAATAGTTTTATACTAAAAAAAGCTACCAGTAACAAATATATTATTCATCAATGTGATGGTGGCTCTATTTAGCTCTTTAGGAGACTTTCATTATAAAAAAATTAAAAAAATCTACTACTATGTCGAGGTTGCAGAGATGCTCGAGGAGCTTTAATGGAGATGAGTGAAAGGTTGAAGGAGGGTAATTTTGGAAATATCAGAGGGTTTTCTGAATTATTAGATGTTTATAGGGGATTAAAAACAGAAAGGGAGGGTCATCCGTTGTAGACCTCTGAGGGGCTATAAGATCGCACCCTACAACATTTGTAAAAACCTTTGGGTCAACATGGACCAAAAAATGAATGGGCTAAGGCCCAGAAGACAAGCCCAAAATTCTTTTTCCATTTTCTTCACAGCCAAGAAGGCTTGAAACCGTCAAAGTTGGTCGGGAATGTTCATTTATTTTAATTCATCGAAGATGTTGAGTTTATTAATCACTTCCCCGACAGCAGTATTCGGGGGATCCAGCTCTCTTGCTCCATTAGATGACATCCGAATCGAATGTGATGACTGATGACCCTCTCATTCCTTTCTTTCTTTGGTTTTAGTTTGCAGTTGTGAATTTGGGTTTGTAGTGTTATAATGTTTATTTCTGAATGTGCTCATGTTTTTATTTTTTATGTTAGATTGAAAATTTTAATTTAGAAGTTTGATTTAGTTTTTTTTTTTTTTTTATGTTTCTGGTAGGTGGTATATTTAATATTGGTTCAATTATATTGGATTCTAGTATCCTTTTAATTTAGAACAATCTGGATCGCACTAAAACGGAACAACACCGAATATGAACCGAAAGATGAAATGAAGGAAGAGTGAATGTGAAGAAGTGATCGCAAGGGTTTGAAAAAAAATAATTAAACAAGGTCTTCAATGGACGCCGGAGAACATTGTGTCAATTTTTTTTGAAAAAAAATCTCACATATAAGATTAAAAAAAGGTAGAATGTATTTTTTTTTTTTTTTTTTGCTTTTAGACATTTATTTTATAGCATGTATTATAACAACCCATTTAGTGCATATTCATTTTGGGAATGATTTTGACATAATTGATTGAAAGTTGACAGTTTGAAAAAATTTAAAAATTGACAAGGGTTTTTTAGGATTTAAAAAGTTTATCAGGGACTAAAAAATAGAGGATTAAAAAAATGCCAAATAAAATTTCTTAAATTCTTTCGTAAAAAGAAAAAAAAAATACATATTTAAGAGAGACCTCATGAATGTTTACCTGACTTCATAATCCACCATGCCCAACAAAATCCAGATGACTTTCCATGAATATAATCATATGAGCAATTTGAAGACCTGAAAACAAAAGTGATAACAACAATAAGCTGTGTTAAGAAGTAAATTTAATCTAAATTGAAGTAAAGGATATAAATAAAATTTTTATTGTCCACACCGCCTTTGGTGCGGTGGTCGATGACACCCTCCCCCACGGGGGAGGCGCCAGTTCGACTCTTGCTGCCTGTAAGAGTGTAAATAATTAGTGATCCCAACCCCTTGGGCTTGTGTTTATGGGTCCTGTTTAGTCATCTTTCAGGTAAGATAAGATAAATAATTAAATAGAAAGAATGTGAGCCATCAAAATCCAATGGTATCCTTTTGTGGATTTTCTATCAAAAAAATATAAAATAAATAAGTCTTGTCTTTCATGGGACTTGTAGCAAACACCATGTTTCCCAACCCCAAAAAAAAACAAGGAAAAATGTGACCACTCTTCACCAAATGTGACCAGATTTTAAAACAAGGCAGAGGGAATCAAGTCAACACTATACCCATAACCAAAGCCCACCCAATCACACAATTTAAATAGAGTGAATTTAATATAGGTGAGTGACAGCCGGGGAAGGGATTGGTGAAAAATTTATGACTGTGTAATGAATGAACCATGACTGGTCACCCCATCGACGTGGCAGAAGAAGTACAGTTGAGTTAAGAAAAATTAATTCGACAGGCTTTTATTTATTTATTTAGTTACTGAGAAGATTTTTTTTTAAAAAAAATATTTTAAATATTTTATTTTTAAATTTTCTTGGACTATATGATTAAATGAAGATTCCTCTTTATCTTCACATTAATGTTTTTAAATAGCTTTTGCATTGATAGAAAGCTGATTATGCAATCGTATAAATAAATAATTTTATAATCGTAGTTTTCTGCAGATAGATTCCAGACAAATAATTTTTAAAAACTGCGATTGGAGAAAGCTGGTGAAAGACAGTTTCCTGCATTTAAACTCAGCATTTACAGAAAATCAACTTTGTAATCTCGTTATCAAACGTTACCTAACTAAGTCTCAATTTAAGTAATATGTTACTTATTAGTCCTCCAAATGACCTATCACTAAATTGGTTATTTTTTATTAGTTTTTGGAATGGGCAAATAAGAAACATAAAATTTAAATCAAGAGACTTAAATTAATACAAAAAAAGATGGATTTATCACTAAAAAATCTAGTTTACAAATATTTAAATATAAAAAACCCATCAATTTTTTATGATCTTATCTTAATTAGATTTCTCTAATTATATTTTTTAAAATGAAAACCTCCCTCGCTCCAGTATATTTTAGTTCAATAATACATATATTTGAGTCAATCAATTTTATATTTTTCAGTGCAGTTTATGCTTTTTTGAAATCTTAGAAATCATGTGAAGAGATGTCACCATGTTATTTTTTTTTGGAATTGCATGGACGTCACGGAAAGAAGTGATCGACAACACACTAAAATAAAATATCAATAACAAAAAAAAATGTCACCAAAAAAAAAAAGAGGAAAAAAACAAATGAAAACGCGTTTTCTCCTCCAGTTTCTACTCAATAAAATGACCACTTTTAAAAAGCTGAAAACGCGTTGGGAAAAGTAATAGTGTTGCACAGACTGACAGACGTACACAGTTATTATTGCACAGACCAATGTTGATTGAAAAAGCTGACCCATCATCAATTATCTATCTATCCATTTATACACTGTAAAAGGGGTATAGGATTTTTGAGATAAATTATACAAATTTTTAAATATTCCTGCATTTTTTAATTTTTAAATATTCTTGCTTATCAAATTGAGATAAAATTGTTCAAATAAATGTTATTTTGGTATTTAAATAGAATAAAAAACTCTTATTTTTATTTCAAAATCAGGATTGTCTACAAACCTTATTCTGATTATTTTTTTATCATCCATTTATTTATTCAAACTATTACCCATCATCCTATCACTCATCCCTTACAAGTAGCCATTGATGATTTTTGTTTAACAATATGTCGATTGGGTTGCAGTTGACCACTGTCTTAAACGTAGATTTTATTCAATTGAAAAATAATTAAGAGTCACTCATTTTAATAATTAAGTCAATTCCCTAGTTAAAAATCATAATTTTGTAAAATGATATAGTTGAGTTTTATAAAACATTTGAATAATTTTTGAATTCTAATTTTTTTTATATCTTTAATTTTTTATTTAATTGGCTGGATTTTCGGTTATTAGGTTATGAGGGACAGTCACACGGACCATCATATTGAATTTATTTATGTGAATTTTTTTATTGTGAATAATTTTATAAAAAATGTTTCTTTTTAGAAAAAGTCATTAGGTTTGCTAACAAATTTTTATCTAGATTTATTTTTCAGTATTTCATTTATATATAAAATATAATTCTTAACATGTAATATCTGGTTCAGCCATACTGGTCTAGCTGGGACATGATTTAAAATATTAGTTATTACTATCTTATTTTTCTTAAGTTGTGTTGTCTTGATGCAACGTATATCTGGCCAGAATAACACAGTCCTCATTGCCAATATCATTCTAGGTATTTGTCTGTAATTTTGTATTGAGTGGAGAACAAATAGGAGGATGATTGGATAATCCACTTTAAAAATAAAAAAGAAATTAAAGAAAATAAATTTTTTAATAAAATAGATCTGCAGGGAAGAGGGTTGGAGATGCTGTATTTTTTTTTTTTTTTTAGAATGAGATGCTGTTATTGTTTTTTTGGTTGAAAGGTCAAAATTTGAGTTATTAAGCTTTTTCCTTGTATTTTAATGACCCAAATACTCTTGCACCTTCCACTTTAAAATGTCACTATCCTCATTATTCTAGAATGCACACATTAATACTGGAGATGATAATAACAATAATAAAATAAAATACAATAAATGCATCAAATGGTCACACGTTATACCCAGGGGAGCCACCTTGGGACAAGGAGGGGATCAAGCCCAAAAGAAAATTTGGTAGTAAGGTTCTATAATTAAAAAATGTTTTTATTCCTTCATTCTCCATCTCCCGCTCATCCCTTGCTCTCCATGTTTTCAAATATTATTTTTAATTTTTATCTCAACTTTTGTATTGTCTATCTCTTTATCATCTATACAGTTAGATATACTGGAGCTTTAGGTATTCTACTATAATAACCCTCCATAACTTGACATGGTCTATAGAAATATTTGTGTATCCATGTGTTTATTTTTACATAATTTTGTGTTTTGAGGTAGCAAATCAATAAATCAAAACAAAATTCAAGATTATCAACCAATCAATTGTGTATCTACCGAGCAATTAAAAAAGTGTTGTTATACACAGTTTTTTTTCAGCCCTATTCCAATCTCATGTGTTGATAGAAAAGCATATATTTACATTAACGTGGTATATTCTTTTATAGAAATTTTACATATTTTCTATAAATGTATCAATATAATGCATTGAAGTATATGTTTCATTCTTCATAAAAACATCTATCTCATTAGATAAAATATACTATTTTTAAAATATTCAAAACACAAGTAGACTGAAATTAGGGCTGAAAATAAGAGTAAATGTAATATTATCTATAAAAAATGTGTCACATTTATTTTGTGTAATATTTCCTTTTAATGTATACGGTTCTAATAAATAATGTAAATAAGTAGTGAAGACTCCATATTCATTAATTACTGTCCAGCCCCTGCTTGAGTTAAATCCTGGCTCCGCCACTAGTTATACCTCACGTTATACCTAGGGCCTGTTTGGAAACCGATTCAGACAATTTTTAGTTTTCATGAATCTATTTTTTTCAAACCCATTTTCAAACACAAAAACTAAGATTAAAAGTTGCAAATACATTTATGTAAATAAGTGCGTAAAATTTGAGTTTTTCATAAACTGTGGAGAGGTAGTTCTTTGTAAAATAAGTTTTAACCCAACTGTTGTTTAAAATCAGTCTTACAATCATCAACCAAACACAGCTTCAATTCTTTTATAGTTATAAATAATATCTAATATATTTTATTAAAATTTTTAAATATATTTTATGAATATTACAATTTAATTTATTAAATTATATATTTTGTCTTTTTATAAAAATATATACAAAACCTTTCTCTTCTACGCCTATACACGGATTGAACTGCTTTTGAGTTATTTGTCGTTTAATTTTCTTTATCCGTCCTACTACTTTTTTTTTGTAAATTCTAAAATTTGGGAATACTATTATTTTTAGGAAAATTAATTAGGAGTTCCTTAGGTTACTCATCTATTATTTTTAAATCTTTGAATTTTTTTAAAATTTTTTAGATCTTTAAAGTTGATGAGATATTATCTTTAAGTCCCTTCAGCAAGATGCTGTTAAAAATTAATGAAAATGCCTACTCAATTATTTTAATTCACTATTAACACTTCTCAATACATTGTTAACTGTCACATAAAATATCTCATGTCCAATTATTTCAGTACACTGTAAATATTATTCAATAGAATGTAAAGTACATCCAGTACACTATTAACACTCCGCAGTACATTGTTAACACACACATTTGTGCGAGGGCATTTTCAGTATTTTTAATAACATCCAGCAGAAGAGACTTAGAGATAAATTTTTAATATCTTAGGAACTTTAGGAAAAACTTAAAATTTTTTAAGAACTTAAAAATAATAAATGAGTGATAATAAGAACTCCTAATTAATTTTTTTATATATTTTTTTAAATATTTTCAAAAGGTTGTTGGATTTTCTGTTCATTAAATAACTTTGTCATTGATGGGCTTCACTTTCATTGATTGAATTGATAAAGTGACTTTTTCTTCTGTCACAACGTGGAAACATAAATTTGGAAAGGAAACATCATAAATGTGGAAAAGCTGAATAATGCATGTGATTTGTTTTTTTTTTTTAAATGAAAGACATGCTACCTCTCTAATGCAAGATTAAAAAGAGTACATGCCTCCTTAGGCCACAATGTCCGTGATGTGATTTGTTAACCAAAGATTTTTTTTTATATTGGAGTATCCATGGTTGATCTTACTGTCAAGTTGTAAATGTTACCTCTGTCTATTTGTCCTGGTTTTATAAAAAATCTTTTGAATAATCACCAACAAACAGGTACATAAATCAGCGTCAATACTCAAACTTAAAACCTACCATTACACAGGTATGCCATGAACCAAAGGGTACTTAAGGCATCAAGCTAAGGGTGCATATCTATAGTTTCCTATAATTCGAGACGATGAGGACAAAATTCATCTAACAGAACATTTTGTAATTTACCATGAGAGGGTATTTTGGTAATTTCACATCATTGTATATCCAAACGTAGCCATCTGTCATGTAATTTCATCTTCATTTTTCATTTTTTAAATAATTCTAAGTTCCGTTGGAGTAGATGTTATTATATGAAATGAAGTATATATTTTCTTAAATACGTTAATGTATTTTTTTAGTTGAAAAAATAAAATAAAAAATTTGCACCATACATTATTATAGAACTCCAAACACTATGATAGCGCAATATATACTATGATATTATGATACATGAGACTACAAAACGAATTAAATATATTAACACTCTTTTTTTTCATGGAAAATGTTAGACTGAGTCATTTTTATCAATCAAAATTCAAATAACACATTTTTTTTAAATATGTTAGACTTAGTCATTTTTACCAACAAAAAACAAAACCACGTATGTTTTTTTTTAAATCATAAATATCATCTAATGAGGTAGATGTTTTAATTAAAAAAATGTATATCACTTCAATTTTGAGTTGAATGAATACATTTTTAGTAAGTGGAATTTTTTTAATGAGGTATATGCATCGTCTATTAAGATATATGTTTCATTGGATTTCTAATGAAATATATATGACTGTATTTATGCAACCTCCCATTGTTTTATGCAACCTCTGTATTTGCATTTTAATCTACCATATTATGTTTAATAAATGTTCATAATGTTTATTAAAAAAATATGACTAATGAGTATGTCTAAAATATGATAAACAACACACACAATCACGCGTACACTAACTAGTAATATCCTAATCAAACTCAGATTTTCTTTATTGATTCCTAAATTAGTTTTTAACAAATCTCAAAAGGAATAAATCATTCTTGCATGTTTTGATATATATAAGAAATAAATCAGTCGTCCCTCCCATCTATAATTTATTTTTTCATCCTCTAACAAATCCCTATCTATTAAATAGCTTTTCTAATAAATTATTATTAACGTACTTTTAAGTTTATGGGCATCACCTCTACAATTAACAAAGAATTTACATTCATGAGGTACTTAAAAATATATATCATTATGAATGACATTAGGATTACATGATTCTGGTTGTCCGATGCCAAGTGTGGATGTGGATGGATACGTCATGGTAAGTTGTGGATTATCTGGATGTGTTCACTTAAAAAAATTTATGCATTTGTTTCCTTTTGACAGTTGAAAGTGAAACTCAAGAAATGTGTATCTGTCTCATTCACACTTTGTGGCGTTATTTGTAACGTAATTTACCTTTTTATTATATTTCAAGTATAAATTTGTATTATTTGAAAAAAAAATTATTATGTATATTATGTAATTTGATTTTATAAATATTAACACATTATATATTTTATATATTATTTTCATTGACATACACACATGGTATCGCATCGTATCGTGTGTGGAGAAAACTAATGTTTTTTTAAAATAAATTTTTCCATACAAGGTTCCTTGTGAGGTTTAACAGTTTATTGACCATGGACAAAACATAAATTAAGCGTGATCAACTCTGCACAAATATTTCCACTACTACCAGCAGTCAACCCTACTTCATAAAGCCTATTACTTACTACTAAATAGTATTTAATAACATACAAAAGGTCTTTCTTTCATCTATATTACTATATAAAAGTCTCTTAACCCAAAAATCTACCATTTGACCATTTTACCCCTAGCAATCCATTCAATCCCATTACAATCCATTTACACCATTTTAATTACAACCATCTTACCATTTTACCCTTACAATTATATCAATACATAATTTTAATCAAATTCATAATTTGTTTCAATACATATATTTCATCATATAATATATTTATTAACTCACTATTAAAATCGAATATCTTAATATTATTAGGATAAATGGATGCTTATAAAATAAAATGATATTTAAAATATAATTCACTATTATAAATTAAAAGAATATTCAAAATATAATTAACTTATAATTAAAATTATATATCATAATATTATTATGATAAGGGGATGTTTATAAAATTAAAGGATATTCAAATATTATTCTTATTCATATATTTATTAACATTCATTACAACATATGATGCATGGACTATTTAAATTTTATAAATAAACCTTACATATCATATTCACATTTTTTTAACACGATAATGCATGGGGCTCCTATTCACATTTTAAAACCTTATAAACAATGCAATAAATATTAAATGCATGGCGTTAGTGTTCAATTTGATTTACACTTAAATTTTTGTTACTATAATTTATTAAAAATTATTAAGCATTTAGTGTTCAATGTTATTAATTTGCATAGAATCCCAATACCATTTATTTGCATTTATGTAGATTAAAATCAAAACAAAAAAAACCCACAGGCCCTTCCCCTTCCCCCTCTTAAATAGCAACCCTCACATTAATCCTCTCACCATTCAAACCCAAATGCTGACTGATGCATTTTCAAGAACCAGTGCATTCATTTAAGTGCTATTGAATACCCATTCATCCTCATCTTCATCTCCATCCTCATTTCATTTTCATTTCTATGGATAAATGAATATATCATTTGTCTCTTTTTTCCTCACTCTTTAAATTTTTTATCTAGGCTTAGGAAGCTATGTTAATCTTTGGTATACATGATTAATACTTTGATTAATCTAATAAATTATATGTTGCAGTTACATTAAAAATATTCTTTTTTTCATTAGTTCCCCTTTTTTGGATGTTGTTCGTAGTTCATTTGTTTTTGTGACATTTTGATTCGTATATCATGAAATAAAAAAATGTATTAAAATTTATTCTTCACATGTGCTCTGTATTTTTTTTATATAGCAATTTATCTGCTTATCGGTACGTGTATTTCTTTCTTTGTTATTTCAAAAGTCAAAATAAGAAATCTCATATAAATAAATTATTTTTTCTCTTAACAGATTCTACTTCGTTTTTGTACTTTGGTTGGAAGTGGCACAGGAGTGGATCTGGTATTTATTCATAGATCTTTTGCAATATAATTTTTTCATTATGAAAATTTCATGATCAACATAGAGTATTATTTCCTTTTCCACTGGTGAAATATATATTGAATGTCCTTTCATTTTATAAGCATCCCCTAATCATGATAATATTATGATATATGAATTTAATTATACACTAACAAATATATAGACTGTTTACCCAATTTAAATGAAATTTCATATCCGATATTTTTTCCTCTTATTAGTTTTTCATTAAAAAAACATTTTTTGTCATCTTCTCATTTTTTAAATCCAGTTATTTTATATGAGGTTTTAAAATTTTAATATGAATTGACTATGGCTTTATTCCATATATTTTAGGATATATATAAAGGATATGCTGAATTTGATATTTAATTAAGGATATATATAAAGGATATATATAAAGGATATTTAATATTAAATAAAATTTTAAAATTTTATTTAATTTTTTATTTGAATTTGTCTGTCTTCTAATTTTTAATTTTCATTTGCATATAACTTAGAAATGTTGACAAAAAATTGACTTTATCCGTTTCCTAATTTTTAATTTTTTATTTGCATGTAACATAGAAACTTTGACAAAAAGTTTGATTTTATCCGTCTTCTAATTTTTATTTTTTCATCTGCATATAACTTAAAAACTTTAACAAGTTGATTATATCTAAAATGGCCAAAAATTGAATTTCATAGATTTTAGGATATGATATCTATTAAAATTTTTAATTTTTAATATGAATTTATGCATCTTCTCATTTTAAATTTGCATTTGCATAGTACTAAGAAATTTTCATGTTAATCATATCTACAAATGACCAAAATTTAAATTCTACAAATTTTATATTATATATAAAGGATATGATGATATCTATTTAAAGTTTATTTAATTTTTAATATGAATTCATCCGTCTTCTCTTTTTTTCTTTTTTTCATTTGCATAGTATTTAGAAACTTTGATGCTAATCATATTTACAAATGGCCAAAAATTTAAAATTTGATAGTTTTCTAATATGATCTAGGATTTTTAAAATGTCAATAAAATTATGAAATCTATTTAAACTATATCTTTAAATTTGAATGTTGAATCTATTTTGTTATGGATATTATCCAAATCACAAAATAAACTTTCAATTTGAGATATTTTCAATGAGGGAATCATTTGAAATTTATAGTAAAAAACAATGGTGTCATTCTAATGTATAAAATTCAAATTTTGAATATTATTTCATTTCATGGATTTTTTTTATATATAATCATACATATGAAATCTATTTTAATTTTGAATAGGGATTTATTCAAAGATATTTTAAAACATATTTTGATTCCGATATTTTCAATATCAAAATAGAGTACAAAATATTTTGATAATTAAAATGGATCACTTTTTTTATTGTATTCTGTCAATATTAGTGTTTTGTTATTATTGTGAGCTATTTATTTAAAATAGATTATAGGATATATATAAAGGATATGATGGTATCTATTTAAAGTTTTTTTAATTTTTAATACTAATTATTGTGTCATCTAATTTTTAATTTTCCATTTGCATAGAATCTTTGGTGTTCATCATGTATAGAAATGGCTAAAAATTAAATTATATAGATTATATATATATATAAAGTATATGATGATATCTATTTAAAATTTATTTGATTTTAGCAGGAGTTTATCCGTCTTCTCATTTCTAATTTTTCATTTGCATAGTACTTAGAAATTTTTATTTTAATCATATCTACAAATGGCCAAATATTTGATTTCATAAATTTTAATCTAAAGGATATGATGATATCTATTTAAAGTTTATTTAATTTTTAATATGAATTTATCCGTCTTCTCTTTTTTTTTCATTTGCATGGTACATAGAAATTTTGATGTTAATCATATCCAAATATGGCTAAAAAAATCTTTGATAGGTTTTTAATGTGATCCAGGAATTTAAAAATATCAATAAAATTATGAAATCTGTTTAAAATCTATCTTTAAATTTGAATGTTATTCTGGATATTATCTAAATCATAAAATAAACTCTCAAATTAAAATATTTTCAACGATGGAATAATTGTAAAATTATATTAACAAAAATTTATGACATTCTAATATGTGGGGTTTAAAATTTGAATAGGATTTGATTTCATAGATTTTTTTGGATATAATCATACATTATGAAATTTATTTAAATTTTGAATAGCCATTTATTCAAATATATTTTATGACATATTTTGAATCTGATATTTTCACAATAAAAATAGAGTATAAAATATTTTCATAATTAAAATATATCACTTTTTTTCTTGTGTTGTGTCAATGTTGTGTTTTGATATTATTGTTAGCTATAATCTCACACATTGGAGAAAATTTTAGGAGCATATATCTTGATTTGACATGTTGTACAGTGATAGTTGTCATGCATGACATTGATAATTGACATTGCATAATAATATACAATACATAAATTTTTGTCCTTACTCCCCCATTTAGTTCTCGGTGAGATATATTAATGGATATTTCCTCAACTTATTTTCTCTCTTAAGTGGAGTCTCAGTGATTATAGCACAACGATTGGTTTATCTATATTAAGTGTAGGTCTTGGATTTGAGTCTTAACGTTGACTTACCCACCTGTTTGGGGTCCCTCCGATATTAAATTAAAAAAAAACCCCTTTAGTGGTTTCACAAAAAAAATTAAAATCCAATATACAAAGGTTAAAATTTGAATAGGATTATAGTTATGCAATATTAATATATAAAATTTGGGGTGTTATTTTAATGTATTTATCAAATAGCGGATTCATTATATATGTTGTTATATAAGATTAAAAAAATATAGAGGATAATATGAGCAGTGTATTGCACTATGTTCCATCAATATCTAATCTATTCTAGATTATCTTCAAAAAAAAAAATTACTTTGAAAAGAAAAAGTTTTTACTTGTGTTGGTCAAATTCTCATTACCACATTTTTCTATTTTTCTGGTATGTTCTCAATCATCTGTCATTATTCTTTTACTTGTGTAAAAATAAATTTATATTTGTTTCAAAATATATTTTGAATTAATATCTGAATTATTTTTAAAAAAATATTATTTGGATTTGATTAAAATTGTCACTTTATAAAAGAAAAAAAATGTGAAGGCGTGCATTTTCATTTGAGTATATATCTAAGAGCCGGATGTTATTATTACATATTATTTCTCAATGTTATTTGAGCTTCAGAAATCAGATTTAAATGTCGTCATTTTTTATCCAAATATTAAGCTATTTAATATATTTATAACATGTCATATAAAAAATGAATGCCTTTATAAAGAACTCGAATAATCATGTAAGGGAATGAAGACCGCATATAAACACTCGTATATCTTTATCTTAAGACAAAAAATAACATATCATGTACCTGTCAACTACATAGGAAAAAAAATCTCATAGAAATCAGATATGATATCATCATATAGTAGTTCATGAAAATCATCCAGTAAAAAAAATTAATATCTTATACAGTAGGAACGATTGCCCATAATGGTCACTGTAATGAATATGAAAGAATTATTTTATCCATTTAATTTGAATTTAAAGATTGTATTATTTGGTTCTTTTGAAATGATCAATTATGTATGGATACTGATTTGATTTTGCTTCGATCATGTTTTAGACCTAATATACTTAAATATGATGGTTTACTTTCTGGTTATTTTTTTCCTTAAATTTTAAATATTTTTTCATGTTGTGTATCCGTTTTTTTTAAAAAAAATGCATATGGGATATTGTCTACTGTAGTATGTTTTTTTGCATGTTTGGCACCATATTTTAAATTTTGTAAGGGCTAAGGTTCAATGATATATAGTTTCATATTAAATATGAGTTGAAACACTATTTATTATATATTTATAGTAAATGATATATATATTATATATATATATATGCATATTATCACAAAATCCACTAATTTGAGTTTCTGTTCAAATATAAATTTCATTAGACAATCAAAATTAGAATAATATATTAAGCAACATATAATTAGTTTTATAACTACATAACAAATATTACGAGTATGTTATTGTAATTAAATTATTGACATGAATGTTACTCAAAAAACGTATTAGACTTTGTTCATGTGCATTTGCACATGCACAACAACTAGTTTTTATAAAAAACATGATCAAACAAAAAAAATCTCCACAAAAGGCTTCATGAGTTAAACTTTCATTGACAGATAAAGATTATTATGTTTGATTACTCTTTGTTGAAAGCACATTATACAAAAAAAACCCTATACTATACTATATTAAAAATACAAAAAGAAAAAGAACATTTGCAAAATATGATCTTACCCCCTTATGAATATATTATAAAACTTTATCTGTAGAGGTAAAATCATCATTTACATATGATTTTTCATATTTTTAATATATTGTAAGGAATTTTTTGTACACTGTGTTTTCAACAAAAGTTGACTAAATTGAATATTCATCAACCGTCAATGAAAATTCAACTCAGGTGCTACTTGAATTTAAATAGGTGTTTACAAAGGGTCATTTGGAGTTCAAAAAAAAATAAGGGGATTATATGGGTTTTGGACAGTTTACACGGGGTTATGTGGACTTTCCCCCTTTTTTTTCTTCTTTTCAACCCTATAAAAGAAGGGGTGGTTTCTTTCCCTTCCTCCTCTGTCTTGCCACTAAAAAAATCAGGGAAAAATAGAGATAGAAGGAGAGAGGAAGAGAGTAAAAGTGAGCATCATCTCCAAAACCTCCACGACCTTCTCCCTTCTCACCACCATATCCTCCCCCCTCCCCACCCCTTTTGAACCTCCATTCCCTCTTTTTTGGCGTGGGTAGAAAATTGATGGGGTTGAAAAGAAAACTCCCCGTATATGTATCATGTGAGCGGTGGCATGGGTTCTTCCATGTTCTTCTATTTTTCAGATTTTTTTGTTATATTTTATGAAGATGAAGAACATGGGTTTTTTTTTTCTGGTTTGGGTTTTAACATGTGTAGATTTTTTTTTTTTTTTTTTGGGTTACTGTCGTTCTGGGTTCATGTAAGTTTTTGTTTTTCAGATTTTTTAAGGTTGATGTAGAAGTTTGAGTTTGGTTTTTTCCTTCCTTTTTTTTGTGGGAGTTTTGTTTCGGGCTCAGTTTTGGGATTGGGTTTTGTATTCTTAGATCATGCAACATTTCTTTTTCTGGGTTTTGTTTTGGATTTTGTGTTTTATTTTGGGCATGTAAGGTTGTCATTTCGGTTTCAGTTTTTTTTTTCTGTTGATGTAAGGTTTGGTTTTCTTTTTAGAATTTTTTTTGTGAATGGGAACTGTGATTGCAAAGGAGGACACATTTGTCCGTGAAAGGTGCATGACTTAATTTTGTATTGAAACAATGTTTTTATACTCGAAATGAATTCTTATCTCTTGTTACGAGTGTGACAGTATCAATTTTTTAATAGTTTTTTTTTTCAATTTTTTAGGTTTTCAGAGTTTCTTTTTTCTTTCGAGTTTTTGGGTTAGATTTCATTGTTGATTTATTTTTGGATTTTCAGGTATTTCTAAGAGAGATTTTCATTTTTTAGGTTTTCTTTGTTGCTTTAGTTATTTTGGTTCTTGGATTCATCACTTTCTTTTATTATCTGTAAGTTTTTATCAATGTAATGTGTTTTTGTTATCCTTCAAGAAAAAGTAAATGTTAAAAAACAAGTCTTTTACCAAAAGCAAAATAGTTTGCTACATATGATCATATGATCAGAAGTTTCTTTTACCTCGTTAACTTTCAGATTTTTTCCTTTTTCACATTGACGCTTATTTTTATTTTTTTGGGTCAATGTACGGATTTCAACGGACCACACATGACATCTGAAAAACATTGAATACAGATCCTTAAATAATGACAAGTCTCACCGATCATAAATAAATTTGGATAGTTGGGTTGGTAGAGTTATCAATCACTCCACCCAATATTTTATTTTTCTTCATTATTACACCAATGACAAGTCCTCTCTCCCCAATTAAAACAAGACTTCGAAAAGAGAAGAAGGGGTGAGGGGCAATTGTTTTTGGGGTGCCTCTTGGGGTGCACACCCTTATTTTTATACACTCATTAAAAATCACTAACATTTTTTAAATACTCCTATATATAAGTGAGCATTTGATTTTCATTGCACACTAACCATTTCAAATGTAACCCCTTTTGAAAATCCTAAACCTCTACCCCTCCCCTCGCCTCTCTTGCCGTGGACACCCTTCACCGTCCACTCTCTTGCTCGTCGTCATCAGCCTCCGTGTGGACGATCCAGCCGAGCAGTCCGTGCTCTCCCCCTTCGTCATCATATCTTTTGCACCTCTTTTGATCTTTCTTGTTTTTTCATTGGATATTGATAAGTATGGGTTGATTTATGGATTGATCTCATATAAACAAATTTGTGAGTTGTGTATGGATTGATATGTATGGATTGATTTGTGAGTTGTGTGTTTAACATTTCATGGTTCCAGCTGTTAGTAATGACACTGCACGTGTCGAAATATATCAAATCTGTTGACACTGCAAGTGTCAACGGTCCAAAAAATTAAATGAATATTTAGAGAACCTCTCTTCATCGTATCGTCATGTGCTCTCTCTCTCCGTCTCACCTCTTTTTCATGGATTGATCCCATGTATTCATTGATGGGGTCACATATTCTATTTTCGTTTGAACTTGTATAATATTGTGAGTTTTGTGTTAAAGGTTCAATTTTTTTTTTTAGGTTTTCATTGTTGTGTAGAGTTTAATTTATGTTTAGTATTCAGATTTAGGATTAGATTTATATAAGAATGATTGATTTTGTTTGAAGTTGTCATGAAAATTGAAGAATGCACTCCTACTCTAGTAATGACACTTTCAATGTCGCGATATATCACGTTCGTCGACACTTATGTTGTCGATCGTCTCCCAGAAACTTGAATGAATATTTAGACAACCCCAATGACACTGAAACTGTCGAGATAATTTCACTTTGTCGACAATTATTATGTCGATACGCCCAGAAAAAAATGATTGAAGGTATTGGTTGATGCGTTGATACGCCCAGACAAGTATTATGTCATTATTTTAATTTGAGTCTACATTGAATTTTTGTTGGGGGGCTTGTGATGAGAAGAGTGATTGTTGTTTAGGATTTGATTCATATTTAAAATTTTGTTTAAGACACTATCATCATTCACCGACATTCGCGTCACCCGTCTCTCTTCATTTGTTGCTTGGTGTCGCCGTTCCACTCATGTCGGCCGTCTCTTTCTTCACTGATATTCACGCCGGCTGTCTTTCTTCATTTTTTGAACAAGATCGTTTGATATTTTGATGTTGTTAGGTTTATAAGTTGTTTCAATAATGTATGTTTGGGTTAATGCTTGAAAGTGACTTTGTAAAATTTTAATATTCAGCTATTTTGATATATGTTCCACTGTTTTAATGTTTGAATCGTTCAAAAAATGAAGAATAAGATTAATCTGCTAGTATCGACACTGATACTGTCTCCATATAACTAACTCGTCGACACACAGAATGTCGACACACATATTAATCTGCTACGGGTTCAGGTTTCTGAAGCCCGCGACACAAGAATTGTCGGCGTAAACGTCAAATATCGACACTGATAGTGTCATGGTTGATGAAGATGCTACGGGTTCAGGTTTCTAAACCCCGCGACACTCCTGTTGTCGACCCAAACGTCAATGATCGACACTACGGGTGTCGCGAAGGATCCGAATATATGGGTGTGCACAGATCCGATTATAAACGAATCTTTTGTGTATTATCCGTTTATGAGGGGTGTGCACCCCAATTCGAAGGGTGCAAATAGAGGCACCCTTGTTTTTGGATACGGGGATTTTTTTTTTGGGTGGGTTGGATATTGAGATTTTCGAGTTTTATTATTTTTAGGTTTTCAGTTTTCTTTTTTTGGGTTAGATTTCATGGGTTTTCATTTTTTTATTATTTACTTTTAGATTTTTATAAGACACTTTTTTTTTGTTGCTTTATTTATTGTGATTTTTAGGGCTTTGAGTTTTTAAGATTCCTTTTTTAAGTACTTGGATTCATCGCTTTCTTTCTTTGTGTCATGTTCTTTTCAGGTGCATTGCAGTTCTCATTGTTGTGGTACGTTTTAGATTTGAGTTTTTTTTTGTTGGTTTTTTTTTGGGGTTTTGGATTTTATGTTATTAGATTTTTTATTTTGCATTTTTTTTTTCAGGTTCTGTGTTAGGTTTTAGATTTAGTTTTTTGTTTTTTTCCTTAGACAGTTGATATGCCACTACTTACTGTTATAACTATCAATGTGTGTATGTTAGTTCAACAGGGGAATTTCATGGCACTCAGTGTTTTTGAATGATATGATGTCTTGTTGGGGTTTTATGCCTTTGTTAGTTTGTTGTGTTTTTTTTTTCTTTACAACTGACTCATTTTTACCCGTGATGAATATAACGTGATTACACTTTCTTCGAAAACATGGACATTTGAGCAAGATTTTCTACAAGTTTTTTTTTTTCAATGTAATTTTTTTTTTGTTATCCTTCAAGTAAAAACAAATGTTAAAAAAACAAGTCTTTTAACAAAATCAAAATAATTTGCTACATATTTAAAGTTTCTTTCTTTCACTTATGCTTATCATGTTTCTTTTGAGAAACATATTGATTCTTATCATTGTCACTTACATTTACAGGTTTTTAATTGTTGTTATCATTATGTTATGTGGAAGTAATGAGAATTTCGTGGAGCATGAGAAAAATAGAAAAATAAGGTAAACATTTGTAATTTCCTGGTCTTTCTTGTTTAAATTCTTAATCTCTCATTTTTGTATAAGTGCATGTGTAATGGAGTTGAAATTTATTTGAGCTTGAATTAATGTTTTTATCACAATTTGATTCATCATATAGTATATGTCTTGCTTTGAACTTCTTACATGCTTTACCCATGATTCGGTTTTTGAAAGTATTTTTGAAATTTTGCACATGGAATGATTTGCGTTGAGAATGAGTTAGAATGTGTCATTGTTAATTGAACGTTGCATATGTACTTTGTGCAAATGTGGGCCCTTTTTTTGTGCGCGCACATGAAAAAAAGGTAGTAATTGTGAGTTCTTCCTCTCTAGGAATTGTAATTCCATTTGTGGGGGAAGATTTTATGGTTAACAGTCAACACAGTACAAATTTTCCTCAGTATTTACCTTTATAGATTCTGCGCCCATAAAATTAACCCCAACTTATGGAGGGTTATTTTGCATATTTGTGGAATAGGATTGAGTATAACATATTACTTCAGTTTCCCAAATTCTAAACATATTGGCTAATACATATCACCATAATTATCATCCAGTACTTTAGGCTATCAAATTAACTCATCTATTCAAATTGAAGTCTTTAACTCATCCAGTACTTTATCAGCCGCATTTTCCTGTTATGTATGCTTTGCTCTCTTTTTTTCCCTTTCTTTTCTAACTTTATATGTCACCACCACATGTGAACTTGATTGGGTGAATATGTTGATTATAATTTTGTGCAATTATACATGTATAGATGAGTTCACAGGAGTGAGATCGATATGCATGCTGAGGTCAGTAAATTGTGAAGTCTGTATTAGATGCCATTTGTGAGTGGTATATCTGTTAAACCTATTTGTTGCATTGATCTATATATAGAGAACCATCAATAAGTTTTCCATATTGTAGGATTTTGTAAATTTTTCTTAATACAAGACGACATATAAAATGATGTTGAGCCAGTAATAGGGCATCCTTTGGGGCCTGTATTTTGGCCTATATAAGAAATCCGTAAATTCTTAGGCACTTCCACTCTCCCCCATTGAATTGCCTATTATCTGGCCTCTCTCAATTTGGAGTCTAATTTGGTTAAGTGTCTTTTGATGTATATTGTGATGATTATTTCTTCTGCTTCTTACTCTCTATGAGACCGAGGCACTATTTATATTTTTGTTCTATTTTTTTCCAATATTGGTTTTATATTTATATTTTTGTTATTTTACAGGAATTTTCGAACGATGCTGGGTGGTATCTCAAAGTTTATTATGAGAATTACAACAAAGATTTCACATTGGAGATTTGAAAAATAACGAACATGCTTCTTTTTCAAATAAAGTGGTGGTGCGGAAGGGGTACAAGTTGTTATCCGTGTTGTTTACTTTTTTATTCAACACATCCTAATGTTATAACTCATATACACTTTCAAAAGTTATTCTTTTGATTTATCTTCTAACTTCAAGGAGTTAATGAGGTAAAACTTATTAGATTTTTTTTTGTTCATTTTTTATTTTTATTAATTATTAATGCAAAAAACTTAAATAATTTTTTTTATTACCAGGGGCATGTTAAATGATATAAATTCTCTTCATTCTCAAATAATTGTTCAACTGAATGTGAAAAAATAGATCTATGTTGTTTATCTGCATCCTCCACATTCAAAGATAGGGGATCGAAACATATATCGTAAGTACTTAGGCTTTTTTTATATTAACATGCATTTAATATTGATTTCTAATTTCTGACTTTTTTTTTGTAGATGATCTCAAAAAATTTAATGAGCTTTTTGAAAAGAACTTTTATGATTTAGGTTAGCTGTTAGAAAATATGACAAAAACGCTGAGTATTCTTGCTGCCAATGAGTGTTACTTTTTTTTTCAAAATATGAAAAGTTATCGGCACATAAAAATATATGCAGCTATGTAAGTGTTGTATACTTGTGTCTCTATGAATATAATTTACTCATCTTATTCCACTTTATGTTTTTTATATTCAATGAGTAGGCCAAAAGACATTCTCAAGTATGAAACAGTTATGTGGAGCGTTCCAACTAAGGAGTCAATTTACAAAACTTTGTTGAAATCCGTTAGAGGTATACTTTAAACAGTTGATATTGTTTAAATTCACTTGGAGTCTTGAAGGTATGATGTATAAGATTATAATTTATTTTCTGTCCAGGTACATCTGGAACCCACATTGATGGGAAGGATACGACCGAAAAAATTATCAGAGATATATATATGTCTAGGATTTTTTTGTGCAATTGTGAATGTTGAATCACAACAACCAAGTGTTGAAGCTGGAGCTGTGATAGAAGCTGATTTTTTGCTAGATACACTGGTGTTCTCATCATGATCGGGTGGTCTCATCATGATCGGGTGTCAACAATCGGTATTAGATGTGAATGTTAGTGGTGCCACCCCTTTTTATTTTTATTAATCAGTCTTTATTTTTTCTTTGATCGAATTAGTTGATTATGAGACTTTAGAGCTCTAGGTGATTTGGTTTGTTTTGACACACCCCGTGACCTGGTCGAAGTTTAGTATTTGGTTTAATTTATTTCATGGTATTGGACTTGGATGTCTCTCCGGTGAATTAAGAAAAGAAAAAAAAGTGTGGGTGCTCTGAGGATCGGTACTATCCAACTGCATGGTCCGCCCTCAATAATCATTTTCTTTTCATGGGAAGAGTGGGGATATGAAGAAGGTTTATCATCAACTCAATGTCTGAGAAAATATCTAATACTGAATTCAAAGTTGACATTACGTTCAGAATAATTTATGATATGATAATTGATGGGGTTGATCTGTTCAGTGTCTCCGTTGCTTGATGAGATGCAAGACGAGATGGAACTGAGGTTTTGCAAGTGTGACGATGGGTACTGATTTCCAAGTAATAAAAAAAGATCATTTAAGTTTTGACATTAATAGATATTTAAATTAACAAAAATAATGGAATATGTTTTTATCTTATTAACTGTCTAAAGTTAGCAAATAAATAAAAAAACGCAACCTCTGTAATGATCCACATAATACACTTTTTATTTTATTATTTTTATGTTCAACATTGTTATCATCAATGAATTAAAAAAGAGAGCATGATCAACATCTTTGAACTACAAGTAACAGTTAAATCCATAGCTTAATGATGGAAGATAAAATTACAATAAAAGGTCTTGTGTTCAAGTCGTTTACCTATAAAAGGGGTGATGGTAGATCAATCATTTATGTGTTCTTTACTTTGCTCTGACATTAACATAGTATATTAACTTAGTATATACTAGATTAAAACAATATCAAAAAATATGTATCGAATTTATTTGTAGATTTATTTCATATTTTATAAACATATGTATTATATTAAACAAATATACATTAGTAAAATGATTTAAAATGGTGAGACAGCAAAAGCACCTATTATAACATCGTAATATTTTTCAAAAGAAAATCAAATATAATGGTTCATTCCATGCACCATTATTAAATATTTTGATTATCATAAGTGTATATATTACATGTAATGAATATATATATAAAAGAATAATATGGTGCGAACACAGTACCTCTTGCATGCATACTATCACAATCTCATCACTCTCCTATTAAAGTCCACCGAATCAAAGAAAGAAAGACCACTTAGCCCCCGCTTGTTTTGGGTATAAGCCCCTGGATAACTTAGGATAACCCCGGATAAGGATTTTTGTGTATTTGTTTGCCCCGGATAAATCCTGATAAAGTATGCCAGAATAAACTGGTATAAAGTGGTATATAGATTCCAATCAATCCATGGAATTAAAGTTATCATATGTTTGTACACCCAAAGAATATGTGGGCCCACTATCAAATCAACTGTCATTACCTCTTATAATTCACATGTCAAATCAACTATAATTATTTTTTTACCTTTTTAAATCTTTATCCATACTTTATTCACATTTTATGCAAACAACAAAACATTTATTCGTACGTTTACCAACTAGAATAATTTAAAACACAATGAAAAACAAAATCATTTTATCCTTATATATACTCACTTATGCTTGGATAAATATATACCATGTCATAAATTCTATCACCATTCCAAACAGGGGCTTAAAGAGAGAAGAATTAATGAAAAAGTGGAATACCGATTTCGAGGAACCGATATGTTTCATGACGTGGTTTAACTACCAAATAAAAATCCATTTTCATCTATTTAATTATAAAAAAAAATTAAAGTAATCTGCACGTAAGAAGGAATAATGTTCTCATGGCATTGTATGATTAATATCCCAACATGCACGTGGGCTACCATTTGGATAGAGAGAAATGCGACCATCTTAAGAGGCTCCTCATTCTACTTTGATAATCTCTGGGAGAGGGAGAGGAGCAATATTTTGGAGTGGGGATCTCCTCTTCTCGACTTCCTTTGGCTTATTTAGTTTTTTTTTTTTTTATTCTCCCACAATTTGAACATTATCTGATTTTATACATGTTATTAAAAAAATGGATACAATTTCCTTCAAGAAAATCATTTTTGTACTAGTGGTAGTGTTCCATTTAATTACAATTGGAGTTTTATTGAATTAAAGATAGATATATGTTATTCAATTTTATTTAATAATCAAATTTCAACTCAGAATAAAGAAGAGCAAAGGATGAGAGTTAAAAAAAACAACAAAACAGAATGGAAAGGAGAAAAAAAGGTGGAGTTCATGAAAATGTATTAATGTAACAGTATGTTACTAAAAAAATTCATATTTTCGAGAAGAAAAAAAATCCGTATTCACGAACGATCAAACCAATGACACTGGTAGTCCAGTCTGAATAGCTAAAGTCGTCGCTAAAATTCTCTTATTTACCAAAACGCCCCTCTCCCTTCACTGGTCCACTGCCCCCTCGCGTCAAATCAAGCCCGTCCAATGACGAGTTGACGACATAACGTCCACCGTGTCAAGATCTGAAACAAACTTTTCAAGGTCATTTACGTCATTTGACGTAATCAACCAATCCAATCATACGTTCTTCTGCTTGAATATTATATACTAGTAACAGCTAAGGGACATCATCAGGCCCGAGGCCAGAAAGCCCGGCCCGGGTCCGTTCACGGGCCAGGAAGGCCCGGCTCATAGGCTCATGGGGGGCAATCCAATAAACTTGTAACGTGTGATTTTTATTTAAATTGTGGTTGAGGAGGATATTTTTCCCTCACAGTTAAATTTGTGTTTTGCGGGATTAGGAACTTCAAAGAGGATTTGGCTAATGGATTTTTAGTGATAGGATTATACGGAAACATGATTTTGTGGTGGAGGGGGAGACTGTGTCTGGCTGTTGTAAAAGACTGTGTTGTTACTTCTCAACTTTCCACATGCCGTAAGAGTGCTGTCGCGCGACCTTTTTTATAAGCTGCCTACGTACCCGCTGGGGATCAAGTCTCATGTAGTTCAGTTGGTTACTTTGTAACCGTTTTTTCACTAATTGGTAGTGGGCTATTTCTTAGGGAAACGTTCCCTGCATTTGCTCACCATGTCACCCTTATTACCCACGTTTTGTGAATAATGAGCTTTAAATGCTGTCGTGGCAGTTTCGTGCGTTCATGGTCCCTTAACCATTTCTGGACCTTCTCAAGGTCTCTTGACATGCTTGCCTGCACGTTATGTCGACGAATAATAAGGTCGACTGACCAGACCTGTCGTCTAGTTGTGCCTTACATTACTCGCACCTAAGCGATAAGATCGACCAACCAGACCTGTCGTCTAGTCGTGCCTTAGATCACTCGTACCTGAGTGATAAGATCTCCTGACCAGACCTGTAGTCTGGTCGTGCCTTAGATCACTTGTACCTGAGTGACAATGTCGCCCGACAAGACCTGCCGTCTGGTCGTGTCTTAGATCACTTGTGCCTAGGTGATAAGGTCGTCCGACCAGACCTGTCGTCTGGTCGTGCCTTGGACTACCCGTGGTGATCCCTTCTGATTTGCGGGCAAATCGACTATATGACTAGATCATTTAGTCTAGTTGTGTTGACCTGCCGGGTGACTTCATCGTAAGGTCATCTTTCGTGGACTGGGCATGATGGGGTGCCTGTCGGATGGCCCATGTTCCAATGTTCTGCCTTATTATGACACGTGTCCTGGTGCAAATTTATACCTCCACAGTGGTTGAGTTATAAAAATTATTAACATTTATGTAGGTGTCAACCTAGTTAGGTACATGTAGTTATTCATTTTTGTAAGTAATTAATTCATTTAATATTTTTATTTTAAAAATTCAATAAATATAAATATTTTTTTCAACATTATACTTTAAATTTTGTGTTATTTTAACATTATATACAAATAAACAACGTAAAATTAAAAAAATGCTTTGAATTTGGGCCCGTAGGCCCACCCGTGGGCCCAAACCCAGGCCCGGCCCGTGGGCCCGACTGACACAAAAAAATACAAACGATATATCGTCGATATATCGACGGTTTTTCGATGACGTCAGCATGACGTCAGCGGGATTTCGATATTTACTCGCGAAATCACCGATAAATAGCGATTTGATCGCTGAGATCGATATATCGATCGATATTTTTAACTATGATTCCACCCAAAGAATATGTGGGTGCATTATCAAATCAACTGTCACCACCTCTTATAAATAATCTGTCAAATCAATTATTATTATTTTTTTTACTTTTTATAAATTTGTATCCATACTTTATTCACATTTTACCCAAACAACAAAACATTTATTCTTACGTTTACCAATGAGAATAATTCAAAACACAATGAAACACAAAATCATTTTATCCTTATTCATATTCATTTATGCTTGGATAAATGTATATCCTAGAATAAAACATATCCCAGTTTCAAACGGAGGATAGGGTTTTAACCCAATCCAATCTTATACAGAACCGCTGCGTCACAAAGGTGTTTCGGGCATGATTGAAACCCCTCGAAGACACCCAGTGCTCCCTCTGTTGTGGCGACGACGAGACTGTTGAGCACCTTTTTTGCAATTGCCCAATGGCGACCCGGCTCTGGGCATTGCTGGTGGCGGCGTCAGGGAAACCATTGCGTTGCCGCTCGATTGAGGAGCTATGAGAGCTGGCAAGGAGGATGCGTAGTAAGAACGATAGGAGCAAAGCGAGGCGGGTCTGGCTCTCGTTGATTCCGGCTGGCACTTGGGCGATGTGGAGGACGAGAAACGATGTTATCTTTAAAAGTTCGGCATTCTATTTCGAGAACATTTGGGAGTCCACGATCCATTTCATCAAGGAATGGGGCACGTGTTTGGGCGGAGCGTTAAATATTCTGATCGAGGAGAACACATTTCACATTACGGAGTAGTAAGGTGCTCTTCGAGGAGGCGAGCTAGAAACCTTTTCTACTCGCTCGTCGTAGGGTTCGCTTTAGTGCCAGTGTGAGCAGGGAAGGGGAAGCCTCGAGTGAACTTTTGTTAGAGGTGGTTTTTCTTTTTCTTCTTTTCGAGCTATGTAATTCTTCTTCTTCTCATCTCTTTCGATCATGTTCAGTTTTATTTTGGAAATAGAAAATAACTACATTTGATTAAAAAAAAACATTTGGGTTCAATATGAATCTAGAAATATGAGGGGTTCATTTGAATAGGAGGGGGGGGGGGGGGTTTCAACGATAGCTTTTTGAAAAGTCAACTTTGAAAACCATGTCCGGTATTATGATGTGTCAAGAATCATGTTTGACAAGTTATTGAAAAACTCGGGTCACCTATGGTTGGAATGTTCGAAAATCTATTTCTGTTTGATAAAATTAATAAATGCAGCTTCTTAAATATGTTTGATTACCCAAATACCTTTCATTGAAAACCTTTAAAAAGCCACTTTTGCCTTCTCAAAACCCTCTACCGTCCCATGCACAAGACACAATCACGAAAGATATGCAAATCTTCTATCCTCTTTCAATTAAAAGTTTTTTTTTCAATGGATTTGTAGTACAAATTGGATGTGATTATGAAATCTGTGATGAAACTTGAAATTGTTTCATCGGTAGATTCATAAAAGAAAAAATTGTCCTTGGGGAGAATGGTTGATGCTTAGGCTTCATTGGATTCGTGTCATTTTAAAATGAATTTAAATTCCATGTGAGATTACGAGAAAAGTGTATAAAATTCAATGTTTGGTTAGTAGTAATCTTAATGATAATTGTGAGCTTCACTAGAATTAAAATAAAGGCATGTGAGAAAATATGGTAGAATCAAATTCTCATCATTTGAGTGGTAATCTTAAATTCCATCAGAAATCTTAAATTAGATTATTATTCTACTCTTTACAAATTATTTAAATGACTATTTACATCATTTCTAAAATAAATAGTCTCTCACATTTTTACCCACCGTTTATATATTCGTTTTGATTTTATGTAAATGGTTGTTTTTTTATTTACATTCGATAAATATTTATATAAAATTACTCTTTTTTTATAATTATGATATGGGTGAATAAATAAATTTCATAAGTATACATATAATATTTAAGGTATTTTAAACATTTAAACTATATTCCCTATCATTTTTCATGAGTGAACCAAACATTGAAAAATAATTCTTTACAGAAGTCTATTAACGAACAAAACAGTTTGATGAAATAATGATTCCCGATAAAAACAGATTCCCGATAAAGTAATTTTATAAAAAAAAAATTGACATGAATTAGACGGGGCTTTTTAAAAATAAACTGAATGGTCGGCAATACTACCCTTAAATTATATTCAATCTAAAGGGGAATGTCCAAAAGAGAAAGCAAAACAAAAGAAATTTGGGAGAATGATGCGAATGAATGGGTTTTTCATTTATATGTCAAAGGGACAGACATATGAGTGATGAGAATGAATGGTTTAAAGGTTGAATTGGTAAGTGATGAGAATGAAAGGATTTTTGGACAGACATGAGAGATGAGAATGAATGGGGTTTAGTGGTGAGTGATGAGAATGACAGGGTTTTTGTTTAATTTTCCCACGTCACTCTACGACCTGTAACACACTTATGAAAACTTCTGATCGACTACAATATGTTTTGAAGCTTGTAAAATCATTTATTAATTTGGGTGGATCTGCTGATTTTCTGCAGGGGGGGAGAAAAATGAGAAGGAATGTGTTTTCGAATGGGATACGTGGATAAGTCAGATTTTTTAAGGTGACATTTTTGGTGTTTTTAAAAAAATATAGGGCAATACGGTCATTTTAAAGGGATCAAGCGTGGTATTTAAAACTCATGAATCAGTGTAGTTTGGAAAAGCTATATATGTTTTTTTTTAAAATAGATAGATGTTACTACTATAATTTCATTGAAGATTTTAAATGAAATCACTGAAGAAGGTGAAAGAAAAACTACGTTTTTTTTTTTAAGAACAATATAGGTTGATGTGGGATTGGGAACTTGGACCAATTAACAAGTAAAACACTAGCAGCCCATTTCTGCTTTTAAAACGCAAAGACCCTTTTTGACATGAGGTTAGGGGTTGGCAGATTTTAAAAGGTGGAAGTTGTCCAACCTCACTATCCAAATGGGCCCTCAATTCAGAGTGAGTTTAGATTGAGAATCCAGATAACCTAAACATAGAGTAATGAGTGATAAATTTAAATATGTTTTATATTAAATTTTAATTATTTAATTTGAGAGATAAAATTTGAACCGTACAATGTGATTCCCTAAAAGCTATCATTCTATAATTTCACCTATTTATTCTTTAAATAAAAGTGTTTCTTTTTTATTCTTTTTTATAAAGCATTGATTATTATATAATTTATTTTTTTAAATGATATATTTTTTAAATCAAACTTCAACTCAATTTAAATCTAATCCAAACCCACTCCAATTTAATTCAAATCCAAATTAAACCAACATGTTGGGTTCAAGTTGAGCTCATTGGGTTTAAGAGTCGGGTTGGATTTGGACATGAGTTACTTTCCTTAACTTTAGGTTGAATCATATTTTAATTTCTAAATGTGCGTTTGGAAATACAGTTTGAAAAACAACTTTAAACTTTATACAATTATTTTTAGAATGTCATGATGATAATTGTTTTTAATTAATCAATTAATCATGTTTGTTGCTGATAACATAAATTACTTTTCTTGAAATAAACACAGTTTTAGTGACATTTTTTATGTAATGATGAGAGCAATTTTTCACTTAAATAAGCTTGTTTGATAATCTATTCAAGAGACATTTACGTCTTTTTTATAATTAAAAGAACCCACCCCACAATATCTTAGCTTCACTTTTTCAACAATGGCGGATTCAAAACCTCTGCCACGCATGACGCATCAAACCAGGTTTTCACAAATCAAAATCAACATAAAAAAAAAAAACTGAAAATCCCCTTTTCACCGATTCAAAATCACTAATTAAAGGCGATTTATTAATCATTTGGGGATATATAGTGAAGATCAGGCAAAGACACCTCCACACATCTCGCGCGACTCTTCATCTGATCAGCAGCGAAGACTTCCTCGGATCACCGAGACCTGATTTCGAACTTGATCTGGGGATCATCCGCTGTTGCTTTTGTTTTTCCTCTCTTGTGCAAACAGTCCGTCCGTTCAATCTTGTCCCCCCCTTTTTTTTTGTGTTTCTCTCTCTCTCTTTTATAGCGAGATGAGAAGAAACAAACCCTCGCCTTTTCATTCTGTCGTCACACACCACAAGGGATAACGCCAAAATCTTATTTTACTTGATTGCCCTTACAAATTGTGAAATTTAAATATGTGTCCCTGTCAAAATCTGATATTAATTATTTTATATTTTTTAACCAATTTTCAAAATCAGTTTAATATTTGAACTAATTAAAGTTTACTACTATGAAAAAGCTATCATCAATCACTTTTCTTGTAAATAGCTATTTGATCAAATGTGAAACTGAATTGGAGTTCAAAAATACTTATTTGAAATCAATTATCTAAAATCGATTGTGCAAAAAAGAAAACATGTTTGTTAAGTGTTTTTCAATCATGACCTAAACATCAACATATTTTAATTTCATTGATATTTTTTGTTAAAAACTTAGTCCAAAAGTGTTCCAAAATGTCTAGATCACAACTCCTTAACATAGTTTTTAAGCATAATCACTATACTTTTTCAGGAGTCAAAACAAATTGTGCGCTCCTTCATAATTATTACAAAATTTAAATAAACAGTAAGAAAATGAGTTCTTCAACATGTTTCCACATTCTGACTTTTTGGTCCCGTTTCGTATTGCATTTAACCTGTGTTTGCAATCAGAAAACAGTCAAATATTCAAACCCAAAATCAAACTGGACACTGCGTTTGGAACTTAGCTCTTCACGGTTTGCATTTACTGTGTTAAATATCCATGGTTCAAAATGCACAAAAAGAACGTTTTAAATAAATTATTACAAAATTTAAAAAAAAAACACAAGAAGAAAATGAGTTATTCAACATGTTTCCATATTCCAACTTTTAAACTAGTTTGAAGTTAAAAAAAACTACTACTTTTAAACTAGCTTTTAAACTAGCTCGAGATCCTAACTTAATTTCAGACAGATTAAAAGATGGCAAATGTAACTGCATTTGCAATAATTTTATATTATCAAGGGGGCCTACCAGTAAAAAAAAAAACAAAAAGCCCAACGATATGTAAGCAAACCAACCTCGAGAATCGAGAAGATTCGGACAAGCACACGCCACTCCTCTTCAAATAATAATACAATAATAAAATTGGAATAACTATCGACCCATTTTGGGTAAGGTTCCACGTTTGATTGGCCATCTCGACTTCGTCCTCCAACGACAATCCTCCACGTGTCGCCTCTCCATTGGCTCCTCCCCCATCACCACCTGAAAATCACTTTTGCCAGAACCGGACGTCGTCTCCTTTTTTATTCCATTCTGACGTATATACCCCCCATTAATCACGCCCTCTCACGTCACATCACACCCGTCCATCAACGACCCAACGTCCGCGATATCGAAATCACAGAAGGGCATTTTCGTCAATCAAATGTCCAGCCAATCCGATTCATCGACGTGGTTCATAAAACGAAACCCATCCAAAACCCTAACTCAATCGCTCACTCTCTCTCTCTCTCTCTCTTACTTTTGAAGCTTTTTTTCATCATCAATGGCGGATCCGAGCTTCTTCGGGTCCACACACCCTCCCCTCCGACTTCGGAGGACACGCCGGCGACGAAGACCTTCGCGTGCCTCTACTGCTCCCGGAGGTTCTTCACCTCCCAGGCCCTCGGCGGCCACCAGAACGCCCACAAGAAGGAGAGAGCCGCCGCCCGCCGCTCCTTCCCTTCGGAGACCTCCGCCGCCGTTCATTCGCCGCCGCATCTCCTCCCTCCGCCGCCGCCGCAGACTCCGTCGCCTCGGATGCTGGTCCCGCTCTACCACGTCTTCCCCGGCTTGTCCGCCGCTGATTCGTCGCCGTGGATGACGGCGGCGCAGGACCGCCGCCCAATCGGGTACGTGTACGACTACGTCCCCCTCTCGAGCTTCCCCCGGTTCGGGCCGGCGGGGGAGCCGGTGGAGTCTGGGTCGTCGGAGTCCGGTCCGGTTGACGGGGACCTCGACCTCTCCCTCCGCTTGTAGAGAGGGTGGTCGTCTCTTATCACTACTGACTGTTCTTTTTTTGGGGTTTTGTTGGATAGTTTTAGAATAGTTTCTGTTTGGGTTTTGGAGTATCTTTAGAGGTAGTTAGTGAATGGACGGTGATGATGAAGATTGGAAAAGCTTCTTGAAAGGGTTTGGGTTTTCTTATATTTATTGGTTTAAACAGAAGTATATATATGAAGCAGATTTTATCATGTTGAGATGTTCGTTTTTGTTGGTTTTTATAATCATTGTTTGTATTTTGGGTTGCGAAATGGACGGTGGTGATGATGAGTTCATGTTCAACTTTTGGGGTTTTATGTGTTTTTATTTGGGAAAGGAAGGTATTGATGATTGGAATGGAATGTCAAACGTTAAAGTTCGCTATATTTTGGAGTCATTTATTATAAGGGAGGCTTTGGACATTTCTCGGAATGCCCCTTCTCAGTTTGGGTATTTTGGGAAGTATATTTTCGCAAGAAAGCACGTGAGACAATTGGGTGGGTACAAAACATATAATGATAATTATTATGTAATATAAATTGCAATTTAAGCATATGTTTCATACAAACGGACTTATAATATACATTAATATATAACAATAGGCCACTCTGGGGACGTTCTTGGACTATAATCATAAAATCATATTTTGTATACTACGTCTCGAGTTTTAATTTCTTACAGGGGGTCTGATGTGTTTTTCCTAAGGGGCCTTTATTTCCACCCTCCAACTACTCAACCCACCCCTTTGAGAAATCAAATTTATTTTATTTAATGGATAGGAACGAGCCCCTTGTATTATTATAAGTCGGCTATCACCTCTGTATCCAATAAAGAGGTCATGAAATCGACACCTATTTTTTTAAAACATGTTCCAATACTAAATATAAAATAAAGTTTAAACAATATATATAATTAAGTGTTCCCTGTATCCATGACCCTGTCCATTTCATTATTGCCAATACATGGTCACACTAACCAGATACTACACTTGCACAAAGGAGTGTTGAAACATTCAATTTGTTTTATAATCTCGTTTATAATTCAGAAACGATATTCCTATAATTATGTATGGAAAAAAATTAATTTTTTTTCAAAAAAAAAAACACTAAAATATTCTAGTGTATATTTCACTTTTAATAATAATGTGTACTTCAATAGACGGGAATATATATTTTAAAAGCTGCAAAGAAATGGACATATCATTTTCCCTTTGCATAAGTTGCGTTAAATAAATAAAAAATACAATGGACCCTTTTCATGGCGTTGATATTATTTAAATGCATTACAATGTCTTGACTGGGAGTCGGGCATCAATGAGCAACCAATAAAGTATACATCCAATGGAAACTCAAAAAAGTTGAATAAATATATATGCCTAAAGGGTCCATTTGGTATAGAACTGTTGGAGATAGCAGGGGAAAAATTGATGAAGCATCATTCCTCCAGGCTGAGAACAAACACAAAGCAAAACACAAGCTAAGAAAATAGAATATATAGAATTCAAGAGGATATGGGAGAATCAAGAAAATGAGGATAATACCTTAGATGGGCAGAGATTTTCAGAGTTCAAATGTCGGTATTTCGGATGAGAAACCATGAGTAGCTTGGTGAAGAACCCTTGGGAGCAGATTCCTATATGGGTCTTTTTCTCTCTTCTCCTTTAGGTAGGACATGCAGTTCTCCACTTCAGATTTCACTTGCAGATAGAACTCTTGAGCTCTCTCTCGATCCCGCAGTTCCTCCTCCATTCCTTCAGCCAAATGAATACATCAGCAATGAATAAGAGATGATGGCAAGGATAATAAAAATTTATCTTACAGGGAAAAAAGAATAAAACTTCATGATATATATAGGTAACGGAGCCACATTGTAGATCTCAACACTCACTTCTCTGATACTGACAATGGTTGTCGAAATTATGGTTAATCAACTGTGAAGTACATGTGGTGCATATGTGACACTACCATAATGTGTCCATTATGCCACATCGTCTCCATATCAACTATGTTCATTTGGTTATGTTCATGTATACTTAATCAACATCCTTTCTTGAAGGTTATTACCCATTTTTAGATAAGAAGTCAACAGATTGATTTTAGATAATAAAACTACTGAAACCATATATAATGAACAATAGAATAAGAATAACAAACAATTAATAATAATAACTTCATTGTCCATAACAATGTAACAATAACAATAATAACTTCAATAGTATTTATTGTTAATAAAGTTAATAATAATATAACTTTAGCCTTGGATGTTTCCTTTTTCCATTCGGCCTAAATGCTTAAGGAAACAGAGACATTAAGAAAAAATGCAAATGGAGACAAGTGGGATACTAGGAACACACCTTCTGTTTCAATGGGCCTTCCAAATAAGTAGTAAAATCGACCAGGGAACTTTGGTAACATCCAGGGGAGATGAAGGTCTTGGTTACCAACCTCTCCAGCAGCATTAGCCCTACAATTACACAAGAGTAAGAACTCCTAACATTTCGTTTTAATATATAATATTAATATCTGTCATTCATCAATGTTGGGGGGGGGGGGGGGGGGGTGATGCCCCCATTAACAAAGGTGCAATTGCAGATTCAGTGAGATGTCAGGCAAAAGAGTAGGCCAATTAAGGGCTTTGGACAATTGAAAAATGAGATGTTGACAAAAAATAGCTTCCAATGTACAATAAAATAACCTCACTTGAAACACTTTGCTTCAGTGATAGCCATCAGGCAATAATTACGACCAATATGTCCAATAAGAAGTCAATTGTCAATGTGCATTAATTGAAGAAAAAATCTTTATTTTTTACCGAACCACGTCTGGACAGATTAGTAGAGGTACCCCTCTTCACCAAGGGTCCTGGGTTCGAGTCTTAGTGATAAGAGAATATTTGACCAGAAATAATAAAATAAAATAAAATAAAAATTCTCTGCCAACAGAATTTACCTCAATCTCACATCTTGTTGATTTATATACTTGATCTGATCCTTGATGAAGGGAAGTCTGACTAGATCATCATAGTCAGCAAGAAGCTGAAACACAAAATTCTGGTTAACATTTTTTTTTGTTGGTAAAATTCTATATTAATCAAAGAAATGTAAAGTTACAGTTGATGCACAAGGCAGAGCACAAGAACTTTTTGGTCCACTCAACCTTCCAACTAGAAGGGGAGCCAATATGTTTGAGAAAGTGATGATAAGCATGACCGGCAACACATGAATGCATGACATTTTCAGACATAAATTACTGACTTGATATCCTCACCTCACAAACGTCATCTTCTCCCATGACAGCAAATGGTATAATTTTGGCCCCAAATTTAGCTGACATCCTTACAAATTCTGATTGTTCTGGCCAGAACAACTTGTATTCTTCACCCTATATTGTTGATGAGTTAGAAAAAATGACAATAACATAATGAATATTCAAATAGCTGACTAATTTTGGATTATAGATAGAAACAATCATGAAGTGTATACATAGAGGTATATAACTGTAATTCTCCAATTAAACTAATATCAATTTATTTTCATTCCAATGGTACTCTTATTTATTAAGATCAAATGCATCCACTATAATGTATCTTCCTATCTCTGATTTTATTTAAAAAATACAGGCTATCACATACAACCTCAACAATTTGTTTCACTTATCGTTAAAAAAAAAATAGTTTGTTTCGCTAGCCAGAAAATACATCTTGCTTCAACCAATTTTCATATGTAACCACAGGCATGCATGTAAGTGGCATTATCATTTCCTTCTTATGTTTCATGAGAGAAAGAGATCCATATTTTTCATCTTCTCACTGAATGTATAATAACATTCAGCAAGTCTAATGTCAGCAGCTCCTCTGAATGTAATATGAGGATATTATGATCCGGCCAATCATTTCCTCATTGAATTGGTGTGACAGTATACAAAGAAACTATGCTGCAACAGATATGATAGTATTTGTGTACGAAGAAAGGGGTCAAGCTAAACCCCAAACACAAAAAGAATTATACTAATTTGGGGAAAACATTTGTTACCATTACTACCACTAACAGAAGATCATAAGAATAAAGTAAATAGCACTACATTCTTTTCCATAACATGAAAATTAATGTTGAAGGTGAATATGTCAGACAAATTACCTTTCTATGAAGAGCCTCTCTAGCACCTCCTGGGTACAATAAGACAAAGGATTTTCTTGATAAAAGCTTATAGAGGCTGGTGGCAGAGACAGGCACTGCACCCATGATTCTGGCATAGTCAAATGACGATGAATCTGGCATCAGCTCTTCAGAAGCCTTATTAAACATAAACGGATGTGCTATGCCACGTAGAAGGATGTTTTTCTTTTTCAGGAATTCTAATACCATCGGAGCCAACTCCCATCCTAATAACATGTGATACCCAACAAACACAACTGGTCCCTCAGAAGGAATCCCTGAAAGGCCCCTCACAATTTGCCCGTTCTCAAGAGTTGAGAGCATCACAGGACTAGTGGCGAAATTCACCCACCTGAAAATCAGGATTAATTAGTGTGAAAACCATAAGTTCTTGTTCAAAGCTAGATATCATGTATGCTCAACAAAACCTACTATGTTTCTGGCATTCACCCCATGGAGCCGTCCAACATTTGGTACAAGTAAACAAAGACATGCATTTTCGCTATATATAATACGAAGCAGCTCATGGAAGTGATTTGTCCAACACCAATGCAAGACATTTTTCCATAGTTGCACCATTCTAACAAAAGGAAATTACCTGTTGTCTTCATAAATTTTTTTTACTTCATCAGGCATTGGAAATATATAGTCTGAGACAAAGTCTATCTGCCGTGAACGACGATAGAAGCCAGCACCCTTTATAATGGTTACTAAATCAATGGAACCATCCTGTATACAATGATGGGAAAAATTCATTAAAAAATTCTTCAACGAAATATATATTAATTTCGCACTAAGATCATCCACCCTCCAGCTTATAACAGGAACACCACTTCCTTCCCCAACAAAGTGAAGGTTGACATGATAGTTGTGCCAATGATAACAAATTCTAAAAAAAAATGGATATGCATCCACCATGGACACATAATCTCATCATGCTAATACATGATGCTCACAATGCAAAGATAACATGAATGAGATCAAATTATTAGCAACATACCAGCCCACAAGTCATTTGCATGTCATAGATTTTTAGGCTCAGAGGTTAAGGGTGCAAAGTCCATCTTTTATAGTAAAATAGACATAAACATTTTTTACTATGACACCCAGATATGTTTTCATATGACATTTTCAGATTTAGAAAGTTCTATTCAATCAGCTATTTATCAAACAAGTTTAACTGGAGGAGATTTTATTTAGCATGTATTCAATGTGTTAAGTACAAACAAGAGTAATACAATAGTATAAAAAATGTGCATACTTACCAAAAGAATGGCGTGAGTACTGTCATCAAAATATCGGATTCTGCAATTTGGAAGTATACCACGAAGCCGCGCAGCTTCTTCACGACTTGGTAGCAACTGGTCTTTTCCACTAAAAGAGAACACCATTATAAATCCCTCAGTCTGAAAAACATAGCAGGGTTTTAATATCATAAGTAACAAAGCGTGTAACTAACATAAACAGAAATGTGAATGACAAATTATATAACCTCTATCGGATAAATCATTAACAATCCTCCAAATTAAACTACAATTGCCAGGAGTCACCTTCAGGAAAGAAATGAATAAATGAGAGTTTTATGCAATCTCTGTCATCAGATAAACAGAGCACCTATGAGAGGCAACTTGTAACACTACTACTAGAAGGTTTGCGAAAGTTGGTTTTGAACTGTGCCCAAAAAACTCAATGAATAAATTGACGAGTCTCTTCGGAAATATAATTCCAGGATGATGTATTCAAGATAACAAATATAGAGTCACACTTCAGAATGAAGTGAAATAATCCATTGGCACATACCAAGGGACTCTGGAAAATCAAATATCAGTCAACTTAGGTCACTACACATGAATTTCAGATCTATCAAAGTGTCATGTTTTATTTTGATTTTGACAGATGTGTATAGATCATGCAACAAACATAATTTACAAGTCAATTAATGAGAAAAGAAAATATTTTACATGAGATAAAACAATTAATGATTTTTTCCCAAACAAATGACTAATTCAATGTGAAATTCATTGTAGAACACTTCATGCTTTTAGATTTCATGCGGCCACTAATTCATATTTGTAAAAAAAATGTACACATGAGTGCTTATCATCTCTTTCATGTCTCTTTTTTTTTTTTTTGGGCGGGGATGCTTTGCTTGAAATTTTCTTCAAAAAAATTTCTAGCTTGAATTATAATCACTTCAATTTGTTGAAATGAACCATAGTCAAACTTTGAAACAGTGGTGAAAAAATGAGCTTTGCTTTATGTTAGCCCACTGCATGGAAGTCTAATCATAATAAAGACAAATGTTCGCACACGCAAAACTCTTCCAATGAGCCACACATCCATCAATCCCCTTTATTCCCTCGAAATTTAATACCCCCCCCCCCCCCCTCCTCTCACCACAAAAAACACCCAAAAGAACATTAAAAACATCCAATAGAACATTAATGACAGTGGTCATGCATATGAAATATTCTATATATTACGGAGTCTGATTCATGTACATGGAGTATTGTTGGCTCTTTGCAGACCCGCTAAGCTCGCGGGAATTGAGCTGACCAGTCAGCTCGCGGGTCTGGGCAGCGCCTATCGACATTTCTGTCCTTAACGAGATGTTAGTATAAAAGGGCATATTTTATTTTTCATTAAGCTCTAGATTTTTTTATTTTCAGTGTGGCCATTGTAAAAATCTCTAAAATATAGTGGATTGATCTCTGGCGTACTCCATGGACGTAGGCAAGGATTGCCGAGCCAGGTAAATTCTTGTGTCTCTCTTTGTGTTTGATCGATTATTTTCTAAATCGATTGCTCCCAAGATCCTCAATTAGTAAGAAAAACTACTGACACAAACTTAATAAATAAAATTTGAGATATTCCCTAGCTTTATCTTGGTTTTCATAACATCTCTATAAATCATGAAAGAAACCAGTGTGAAATACAAACCTGGCTAGAACAAGAGTTTGAGACTTCACAGCATGGAGACGGGAATTGGCATATAAAGAAGCTGATTTAACCATCTTCAATTTCCACAGAAATGTTTCCTTGGGTAAAACATCACCCAATAACTGTAAAAGAGGAATCATGTTGCATGTCAATAAGATCCAATGACAACATCTTGCACCACACATGTTTCACACTAGGAAAAAGTCCAATTCAGTATACTCGTCTTGCAAAAACGAAGAAAGAGAAGTAAGAACATGTTTTTTTGGGTTAAAACATATGAAAAACATATAACATAAGACAAGACAATACCATTGTGCTCTCTATTAACTCTCCAACTGTTTGAGGAAGCTCTTTTATGGCATTCTCTACAGCCATCCTGAAGGAGTTACCTAAGAGTAAAAGTGAAAGCATCACATTCACCATGAAAACTCCAATTTTACTTTAGAAAATGCCATTATTTCAGTACGTCTACATTGTTCATTTGAAATAGTTGCAGCTCACTCTATAATAAAGGCAGAACTAACATCACATGAACTGTATTGACTTTCACATTCCCATTTCTATCTTGTTTTTGCCTGATAAGTGTGTGCATCGAAATAGGGGGACCCCCCCCCCCCAAAGGACACGCACACAAAGCAAGGGCAGGTTGGAACCCCCTAAACCTCCTCTTTGGAGATGGACAGTGCAAATCATCTAATCAAAGTTATGTTCACAACCTTGGAAATACCAACATAAAACATCGAAACAGAAATTGCAGCATTGCAGCAAGAAGCCTTTTCCAAGGATACCACGTAAACTGAAACTTAAAAATCAACTACACTGATAGGCCGAAATCTACAAAAACTTCCACGCACACAGTTCACCAGATTAACAAGAACTGAAAACCAATTCATCCATCACTAGAAAACCCTATCTCTAGAGAACAATAATAAAGAAATTAGAAAATCATAATTCACTAGAATTATTGTCATTAACAAAAAAAATTGCAAAAGGAGGAATTGATTCACATTTTCAATATTATACTTTACAGACCATCTAGATTTAAATTAGGGTAGCATTTAACAGTAACTTTTTCCATCTTTTCACCAATTCATCTCCACATCTATATCATTCTTAATCACAAAATGTTATTAAGAATATCTTTGGTAATTTTTTGCTTCTTTAAACAAATACTCCACATATCCATGTCATCCTTTCCAAAAGTAACTGGCAATATAATTGGTATGAAACAATGCTTTAGTTCTTCTCTAGCCTGGCATATTTATCGGTACAGCCCCCGTCATAGATATGGATCAACACAATTTATAGAACGAAGCTAACAACACCAGTGCTATATTTTTCATGGCCTCTTCAAAAATTAATTCAGGACAAGAAATTTCAGACTTTTTTCTTATATAAAGCACACAATTGTACACAAATTATCTACAAAAATGATTTCAGCATATAAATATATTTTCCAGCACAAACCTGCAAAGCTCAAGACCTGAGGAATGGTATCATAGAGTTGTTCAGGCACAACATCTAATACTGGGAAAATAGGCTGCAACTGTGACCTAATAAATGATGTTGCTACAAGAAACAATCAAAGAGTTAGGAACGCAATGCTAAAAAAAAGTCGTTTAGCATAATATATCTTCTACAATACATGAATGCCTTTGGAATTAAGTTGCTTTTTAATGATTATTAACAATGCAACATAATTAATATATTGCTCAATATGAAGCAGTATATATTGTCAAACAATGTAATACTAATACTAATAATATAATCTCACACATGTTGAGTGAGTTATCATTCTTTAATAGAACAGGAAATAAAATAGTAGGCATAACCAAGCAATATATTGTATTAAAGTAATATCTAATAGAATATGGGGATATAAGTTTGATATGGTAGGGAATGGATACACAGTAAGGTTCAATACACCCAATATGGGGATACACCATTCAATCCATGCAATAGCTAATACCGAGCAACAAAAAAAAAATCCATGCAATAGCTATTAAGAGAACTGTAGCTGTATTATGTAATATCAAGTTCATATTAGCAGCATCTATGTACAGGTTGTGTTGAAGCATAATCAACATGCTCTGCAATAAATATGGATGCATAAATGAATCCTGTTTCACAACAGGAGATAGCCGGTCTCTGACCTTTTTTTGGCTTGTCAATGTGCTGTTCAAGGGCCTTATAAAGGATACCATGATTTAACTAGGAGAATACTTTAAAGCTTACCTGGGTTGGCCAAAATTAATATAAGATCAGCATCAGGGTTGCGTGCTGCAACAGCAAGAGCAAGACATCCTCCAAAAGAATCCCCAACAAGATATATAGGTCTGCTAGGTAGATGAGAGCTCTCTGATTTAATTGTTCTTTCTACGAAATCCACCAGGCCTGATACCATCAAAAGATCATTTTATGGAGGTGCTTGTTCTCTTTTAATTGGTAACAAAAACTAGCATTGTGAATTGTTCAGTGAAGTCCCTGAAAGACATATTGACCATATTTAGGGGACAACCAAGGGACTGTTTTATCTTTCTACCTCTATTTCACCCTTCAATTTACAAGGCTAACCACATATAAGCAGCCATCATGATACACAGGGTGACCATTAGATAAAATAAATTCATATTCATCTAAGGAATCTCAATGGAAACTTAAGCATGTACAACCTACCAACATAAGTCGTTCTTACATCTTTTCTCTACATAGATATCTTTTTTATATAGTATATAACCTTTCACCTGGCAATCATAAAGTGTCTCTACGTATTATCAGTTTATGTCAAAATAAAATATTGGCAAAAAAAAATGATGATGATATTGATGTAACTAATTTAACCATAATTTTTTTTTGAGCAAATTTTAGGCATTTCTATTCCAAAAAAACTTTCAAAACAGAGAATGTTCGAATAACATGAAGAGAGAAGTGAAAAGATAAATCAAAACAAAAACAACCAAAAAATTCAAAAAAAAAAGCAGAAAAGAGGAGAAAGACGGCGAGAGGATGAGAGCACGAAATGGGTAGAAAAGATCATACATGCTGAAACATAATTTAGCCATAAGTTATTGCTGAAACATAATAGCCATCCGTTCAATACAACACAACAAGTCAAAAATACCTAACACATTGAGTTACAATTATCAAGAATTTAGCCTTTATATGGATCTAACACCTCAATCATCAGAACAGGATGCCTTAGCTACCTATTTTAGGATGTTTATTTGTTTTATGAATATGCCGACCTTATTTTGGAAATCTTCTTTTGCGTTAGTCAACACACCGCATGAATAACTATCCTACTCTAATAGACTGAATAATAAAACAAATTTTGTATCGATATTACACAGCTCACTCTGATGTGTTTGTAGACTTCAAAGAACAAGAATATCCAAAGTTGCAATATATACATTTAAATTTTAAATATATCACATATATAAAGAGAGAGTAAGCATGAGACCTTCGAATGGTGTCCGGTCAGAAATCGGGATATGAAGGCACCAAACATCAAAAATCCTGAAATCAAACCATGACAAATCAGATTAGTATCTCAATTTACACAAAAATACAAAATTTTAAAAATATATACAAAATCCATACTTTCCCAATCTCCGATGATGCAAAATAAGCCCTGTCCCAATACCATGAAAACCTGTATAAATACACCCATAATAAAAATTTATTAATAGAACCTCATAATATTTTAAAACTTAATATCGACCCAATCTTTCTATAAAAAAAAATTGTAAACTTCCACAGCTGATTTACAAAAACTTTTTTTCATCAAAACCCAAAACGAGCAACAACAAAGTTTCTTTTTAAAGTAAATCAAAGTAAAACCGAAAGGGGAAATCTGACCGACCAGGTAAGAACAGCAGCAGAGGCGACCCCTCCAGCCGGTCCGGCCCGCACTCGACGGGAGAGAACCACCGGGGCGGACCACCATCCGACCTCATGAGCTCCCTCGAACGCGCCACGTAGTCTCCGACGCTCGTCCTCTCCTTCACCTCCGCCTCGTCCAGCACCCATGGCGGCGGCTTCTCCGCCGTCGATTCGACGGCCCGGACACGTACCGGTCTAGGGTTTCGGCCGAATCTCGGGCGATGTTTTGGCGGGAAAGTGAAAGACGCGAAGGGGTGTGAAACGGTCGCCATTATTTCTGTTTCGCCGATTTTGTTTGAGTGTCGGACATGAGTTGTGATGTGGGGAGAGGGGGGGGGGGTATGTGTTTACTCAACTGCGGTGAGGTTTAGGGAAAGATTTGGACGGACCAGATGGGAGGAATGTTTTTCAACGGATCGACGATCGTGGTTGGTTTGGGGAGTCAAAGGAAGGTGAAAGATAAGGCGGCGGATTTGAATTGGGTGACGTTTGTTTTTTTTTTTTTTATTTTCACGAGGTATACTCCATACCACAGCTGCCGTCAACGTATATTAAAAAATTCTACGTATTATTTTTCAACACGTTGTAATCCCACGTGAAGTCCATCACAGTGTATATTTTGGAATAGTTTATAACAAAGATGAATAAGTTTGAAAAATGTGTTTATTTGCAAGGTGGAACACTTGTTGTACACATGTTTTCCTTTTTTTTTTTTTTTAATAATCAATATCATCTGATAAAATATATATTTTAATAAAAAATGTATATTGTTCTATTTAAATTTAATGAATCTATTTTTAATAAATGTAAAAAAATATTTAATGAGGACATCCTATGTTTTACTGCATTTTGGACTGTTTAAAAAACCAAGTGTAACAACACCTTTTTTATAATAAAAAAATATAGTCTCATATATATATCATTAGAAATACAGTGAAACATATACATTATTAAATAAGATATATACCTCACTAAATAGATTTGTTTACTAAAGATGAGTTCATTCAACTAAATATTGAGCGACGTACATTTTTTCATCTAAGCATTTTTTTTTCATCTAAATAATGATGTTTATTATTAAAAAAAGTAAAAAACACATTTGATATACGTTTTGGATTGTAAAAATAACTGAATCTAACAATTTCCTTGTTTGTAAGATATATGTTAGTATAATTATATCTGTTTATATAAAAATAAATTGATATTTTTGATATTCCAAATCCCTTTGTAGTTGTGTTTTTTCTCCCAATCTATTTTCATTGGAATAAAAGGTATCACATCACATGTGAAATGATAATTTATCACATCTTATAAATCAGGGTCATATAATGAAAAGTGTCTTTTATATTTTATAAATTATTGTTCAATTCCTATTAATCTTTTATCCATAAATTATCATGATTAAATAAAACAACAGTTGTTATTATTATATATGTTTTTCAACAAGAATAGCTAAAAATACAATGAAACGGAAAAATAATTATTCCACTTTTATTTATATCTTTAGTAAGTGTTGTTTGTGAAATAAATTGTGCACCATGACTTTTTTTTATACACAATAAAGGTGAGGTATTCAGAAAATTTTATTGGTTATCAATATTATTGAGGTTTTAACACTCCTACCTTATTAATGTTTCGTGTTGTTGGGTTTGATTAATTTTAAATTGTGCTAAAGTAAACTTAAGCAAATTCTTTTTTTCCAATTATGTTTTATCCTAAGGTGGAATTTAATTTTTTAGACATTCTAGTCTATAGACGGGAGCACGTTTTGATTTATATAATTATCTAATGAATTACATATTTTTATAAAAATAAATTACATGCTCTAATAAATTCAATGAATACTCTATCTTTGCTAATTATTTGTGGGGGACAAGCATTATTTATTTCATTCTATGTAGCAATCCTGACACTTCACTGGGGTGGTAATACACTGACATTTCTACAGACATCTCTTTATATAATCTATTACAAAAAAATATATAATAAATTTTGCATTGGATAAATATATATTTTAAAAAAATTAAAACGTGACTGCACAATTTTGCTGAAATGAAAATTCCATAAGAAAAGGAGGTTCTCACACTCAGTCTACTCGAAGGCTAATAAGGCAAAGAAAGAAGCCACTGTTGGTAAAGATACACATACTGGATTTTTGGTTTCACTAACAAAACAAATTTAAGTAAACTATTGATACATCATTAGTGATTAATCATGATGGGCATTCATTTGATGGACCAGTACTGTTTGCATGCATCAAGCAGTGATGTTCTTTAGTAGTTTAGAAACATTTTGAATACTACGACATATCCTACAACAAAAAATATAACCAATTTGATGATCCTAACCAATCACAAGAGTACATGCCATCCTATCACTTTTTGGTAGAGCTGTCATTACTTTTGTGATTGGTACACATCAGCTTTGGTCACAAAATTGGTCATATTTTTTGTTACTTTATCATTCCCCTATTAAGTTAGGCCATATCAATCTCATAGACCTCATCCTCGAGATGCGCCTTGAGAGTCTGAACCTGTGGCTGGCATGTCTCAGCATCCCACATTGCGGCAATGTCTGGTAGCTCGTAGTCATCAGGTCTTAGCGAGAGCGAAAACTCTGGGAGATCTGGCAATGGTTGAGAACCCTGCTTTGTTGCATAGATGATGAATACAAACATGATGAGTGAAGAGAATCAAAAGACTCTTGAAGTAAAAGGCAAGTTGAGTATTGGAGGTCTATCTTCAATTGTGTTTGTGCGTGAATGTAATGCAGATGTGATTTGAGATAGAGATATTTAAAGAAAGCAATGTGCATAATTTAGGATCAAGGAGGTGGTTTGATTCAAATTATGTAAAATGAATCATAAGGTCATATTATATAGAATGGTTGTTCATATGATAGAAGAACCTGAATATGGGAAATGAATTGACAAGCAAAAATTATATAATCTAATTAAAATGTGCCATAATCAGTAGGTTTGATTTAGACCCGTTTGGAATCAATTGTCAAACGGATTTTGCTTTTACAAAATCAAATCACTACAGATAATCAGTTTCAATTGGTTATTTTTCAACTTCAGTTTTTGGTTTATGATTTTGGTTTTTATGTTTTAAAGGTCAACAAAACAGCTTTTATGAAAAAGCTGGTTGAGAATAACTTTTTAAATAGGAAAAAATCCAAATAACCCCCTGTAAACTGTCTAAAATCCATATAACCCTCTGATTTTTCCTAAAATCCATATAACCCCTTACAAACATATATGTAAATCCAAATCCTGAGTTAAAATTTCATTGACAAATTAAGATTATTCTGCAAATATTATGTCTGATTAACCCAGACTGAAAATATGATATACCAAAAACCCTACGATGTGTTGAAAATACAAAAAATCCTCTGTAAGTGATGATTTTACCATATATCTATCATAGGGGTAAAATCATCATTTAAAGAGGGTTTTATACATTTTTAACAAATTGTAGGAGGTTTTTAATATATTGTATTTTCAATCAGGGTAAATCAAACCGAATATTCGCAAGATATTCCTCATCTGTTATCGGAAGTTTAACTCGGGGTTATTTGGATTTACATAGGTGTTTTCAGGGGATAATATGGATTTTAGGAAAAGTCAGGGATTATATGGATTTGAGGCAATTTAGGGGGATTATTTGGATTTTTCCCTTTTAAATATCGATTAATTTAACCGCTCTCGAGCACAAGATGTTTTTTTTAAAAAAAAATTGGCTTCAAACAGGCCCCTGGTGTGATTATGCCCTCATGAAATAATAGAAGCAATCTAGAAAACAATTGTACAAAATTTATGAAAAAAGGGCCAATTCTACCAAGAATAAATGTGAACCATGTTAGTGTAGAAAAGGATGAGCATAGCAATCAACGAGGACAGATAAATCATCCTTACTTGTCTTCTTCGAAGAGGTAGCCATACGTCTGACACTTCTTAGACGCCAATTCAGGTATCTTTTGATGCAAGTGCTTCATTGCACCCCAGGCTGGAGGAACCCTGAAAGAAAATGGAAATGAAAATGTATATACACATAAAATGCCTAACATGTGAATATTTAGGATATACGATCCACTGGAGTGACCAACAAAAGATTATACAAGAAAGGAACCTGGTAACAGGAGCAGCAAGACAAAAGCATAAGCAGGCTCTCTTGCTATCTATGAGCAGTTCCTCTGCTGCAAGAATACAATATGCTGCATTAATATGATCGCTTGGTGCATTACCCTTGTCAAGCATCTGGCCATGAAAGTAATATGCTGCTGCCTGAATACATAAAAAAAGGAGAGCATGTCCCGTGTCATATTGATAGGTTTTGAGCCCATAAAAAACTGGCATTATGTGATGCTATAGTACCTTAGCTTCTAGGTACTTCCATTTGATGAACAACAAAATTTTCTTTTCATGTTCATTTATATCACATCCTGACAAGCAGTAGTGAGCCTATTCAACAAAAGAGAGAAGTTAACATGGGGAAATAAATAACCAATAACTCCATATGTTTTATAAGTTGGTGTGTTGATTCATTTTCCTGCCAAAGTGTTTAACGCGCAACTTCAAATGGAATGAGTAATTCAAAATTTAATATGTGAACTCATGTTATCTAACCTGAGCAAAATAACTGACTTGTTCACAGGCTAACCTCCTCTTTACAGACAGAGTGGCTTTCTGAGATTCGACAGCCAACCCAAGCTGCATTTCAGTACCCTGTATGTGACAAAAAATAAGTATATAAATAAATATATATGCTCATGAAATTTGTTAACACTGTAATGGCTGAAATTGATGAGGATCATTGCTCCAAGATGATGATGGGGTAAACAGGGAAATACTGTCAATAAGTAGTGTGTCATCTTTGGCTTGACGATCAGTTCACATCATATGGTTGCCATAATCATCTAGTTAAAAAGCCTGATACTACATTTTAACCGGGGTGGAAAATTGCCTATCCAGAGATTTTGGAATTTCCAAGGGAAAAAAAATCTCACATGCAATATTTCAAATTACATATTCTTATTTCAATATTTCTATAGCTAATAACAATAACCAAAATTTAAGCAATATTTCAAATTTCAGATTCATATTTCAAGATCCATTCACTTGTTGTAATCGAATGACTACTCTTACCTGTCAGTCAACCCATTTTCCTAACAAGAACACGAATGGGCACATGGTGTGTTGTATCAGGGGATGAGATGGTTAAGTACCTGACCAAGTGCTTGAGTTGCAATGGCCTCCAACATACCCTCTTGCAGCTCTCCCGGCAGATTCTTCCTAACAATTTCAATAATCAAACAGTTGAGTAACAGACTGATCATTTACTAGGTGCATTTGGATTCAGTGAATGGAATGGAATGGAATGCACAAATAGCAATTGGATGGAATTGAAATTCCAATCCCTCCCCCCCCCCCCCCCCCCAACACACACACACACTCTTCCAACTTTTCAATTCCCACTAAAATAGGTCAGCTCTCCAATTTCAACCAATGACATGCATTCAAATACTAAAAAGCTGAGTGTTTGATATAAATATTCAAAAAACCACAAGCAAAATATAAAGGCAATTGGGAGATCCCAAAACATCAATGACATACTTGACATCGAGTGGCATGTGAACAAGAATGTCGCGGACACAAAATTCCAAATAACCGGATGCCATTAGAAGCAGATCAATAGCAGTCTTCTTACAATCTGCAAATAAAATCGATCCAACAACCAATACAAATCACAAGAACCCAACAACACCACCATCTATAGATTAACCCCCACAACTACATAAAAGAACAACAGACCTTCAGATACCTCACTTTCGCATACATCTACCGAATCACTATGAACAATCACCAAATTCGCTTCCAACAGAGCCATCATCGCCATCATATGCACCACCGACAACAATTCATACCAAGCGCTCGCTATGCAAGTTTCCTTTCTTAATCAAAATTTCAAAATTTAGAAACAAATCGAACAAAACCCAAGAATAAGAACAATCTCCTCCATTGCATTCTTACTCTCTTTTGAACTTCCACATCTCTCCATTTGAACTCCACCAAGAATTCGAGGCGAAACTCTACAAAATTTTCCAAAAAAACACAAAGAATCTCAAATTTTAATAGAAACCCACATATCAAAAACGAATCTTTGCACATTTATACCTTTCTTTGTGAACCCCAACAACAGAGGCAGGTACTCTTCCAAAGACCTCCTGAGCTCCAAAACATTCGACGAAACTGCAACGAATCAAAACCGTTTAAAAATCCAATCTTTCACCCAAAAAAACACAACAAAACGTGATGGGTAAAGACCGGTCACCATTTTCGGAGGCGGAGGAGACGACGCGAGCGCGCGCGGCGGAGACCGTGTCGAGGGCGTGTCGGGAGACGAGCCCACGGAGGTGGCGCGCGAGGTCTACGGGGAGGGGGACACGGAGGGAGGGGACGAAGACAGCGACCTCCGACACGGGGGGTCTCTTGCGTCTCCTCCTGTGAAGGGAAGAAGAAGCGGCGCAGCCCATGCTTGTTGCGAGAGGGGCACAAAGCGGAGCATCATAAGCGCGCGCGAGAGAGAGAGAGAGAGAGAGAGAGATTGATTTTGGGAGGATTTTCTCTTTATGGTGAATGCGATGTGGGCGCAGAGTCCAAGGTCTTGGAGTCTTCACATGGCGATCTCGTCGGCACTGTCACTGAATCGAAGCTTTTGAAAGTTTTTTTTTATATATTTTTGCTTAAATTAATTCTTGATCATATTAATTATTTTTAGGTCCCCTAAAATATTTAAATGTTTTTTTAGGTTATAAAATTTCATTGTCTATTATTTTCAGGGTTTTTTTTAGTAATAGCAGTTAAATCTATTGTAAACATGTTTGGGTAGAAGAGGGAGGGAGTTGCATGAGGGAAATAGTCAGTGAAAGGAGAGAGAACACAAATAAAAGATGAAGGTGGGGACAAAAGTTAAAAATAAAAATAAAATCATTGGATAAAATGACTCATAAATAATACTTCAACTAATATGGGGATTTAAAAATAAATTTGATTTCCATGGACTTAAAAACAGTGTAGAGGTTCTCAAAGGATCCGGAAGTAATTTCCCTGTATTGTTTAAAGAATGCATGGATTTCTTTAATTTTTGGGGGGGGGAGACTTTTGAAATGATGTTGTACGGGATTGAATTAAGATATTTGGATTAGCGTTAATTGTGCATATTAGACTCCTAGAAGTCTCGTGCATGGAACACATGTAGGGCTAATATCATTAATAATATTGTACTCTCCAACCACCTCAATTTTTTTTTGTGGGAGCAACTATCAAACTTTTTTTAGGTGGTGGGTTAGGTAAGGTGGGAGAGGGGAAGGAAAAAGAAAGAGAAAGAGAGGTGGAGAGAGAGGAGGGTGGCATCCAGAGGTGAAGACGGGACATAAATGGTCAGAGAGGGAACGGAGTGTGGCGGCTGTCGGAGGACGCCGGGAGATGGTGGAGTAGAGAGAGAAAGAGAGAAAATGAGAAAAAAAGAGGGAGAGAGAAAGAGAGGGAGAGAATCCGCCACGCCGCTTATCCCACCCTCTCCGCCCCGTTGCACCCCTCCCGTCTCTCTCTCTCTCTCTTTCCCTTTCTCTTTCTACTCTGCCACCTCTTCGGCTTCTTTTGGCTACCATTGCCACCACCTTCTTTGACCATCACCCCTCTCCACCCTCCCTTCTCCCTCTTCTCTTTTTTTTCCCTCCACTAACTTGTCAAACTCACCGCTCAAAAAAAAATTTAGAATAGGTGGGGATAGTTGCTCCCATTTTTTGCTAGTTAAGTTTAACTAGTGAGATATTTTATTTCATGTAACGTAAAATCAACTAATGTCAAGTAACATCACTTGCATATGTTTGACTTTTTTAAATGATTTTTTATAGAGAGAACGGTAAATCATTACTATTCTAGTTTTATAAGGAAAAAATGAAATTACAATAATCCAAAATAGGGGAGATCATAATAGTTTAAAATACATAAAAATCGGAAAAAAAACCCAGAACATTCAGATAGTACAAACGGATAGAAGAGTGTTTTACCCGATTGTCTGTCGACCTCACTCTACAATGAAAACTTTCGCAACTTCTTAGAGATTCTCAAAATAAAACCGTTGCTCATAAAAAATCACTTAATTCCGCATTAACCATATCGACGGCTGGCACCAAAGGTCAATTTATCTTTGCCTTCCAACTTTTGTGTCAGTCCCTCAACATCACCTTCCACTGCCTCTCATAGTTCTTTAACGAAAAATATTTCATTTAGCTCTCATACGTATTTTGATTTTTTAAAATTATATACCTCAAGTGCTAAAATATTTAATCATATGAATCAAATGTATAAATTTTATGTTTTTTATAATATAATATATATTAAAATAGTGAAATATACATTGTGATAGATGAATTCATACATTGATGATTACTACGAAATTGTAAAACAAATTGATTATATTAATTAATTTTATAAATAAAAAGAGGCTTGAGGTGTGTGTATGGAAAAAAAACCGAAAAGATCTTAGGGATGAGTGACAATTCCATAAATTGTTGATTTGATGTCTCTAGTTCAAACTGAAAAAAAATCTCTGGAAAAATAATAATAAAAAAATATTATATGAAATGTCCACCATTAATTACGTGAATGGATGATTTCAAACAGTAATTACATAGGTGTTCCAAAAGCTAATGGAGAACAAGAATGACAGCCCATAACTCTTGACTTATAATCAGTTAATCACTCCTCACTTTCAAATCTAAATTTTGACATGATTAAAAAACAGTAAGATCAGTATAAGCTGGTATATGAAAACAGTGAGATCATTATACAGCTGGGATTACCTCATATAGGACAGTTGTTAAATGGATTCAGGACTTTGATTTTAAAGAGATTTCATGTCTGTCAATCCTGGAACATCATTATCTGTCTCTGTGCATCACTTCATCAAGTGGTCAGACCTTCGTATAACTAATAATTAAGTCTCCAACTAAACCTCACTGTTCTTATTCAAATGTCCAGTTTATTACTAGTCTCCAGTAGAGACGGGCAAACATTACAGGTTATTCTATTCTTTCACAAACGTCCACACATGAATCACAGTTTACATTGTATCATTTATCATTAAATTGTTTTTTAAAAGGGGTGTATAATTAAATTGTTTATTTATTATATTTGATGAATCATGGAAATATGATAAAAAGAAATCTTTTAAAAGTTTGAAATACTTAAATCAGTCAATTTTTAAAATTATACGTAAAAAAGTTTTATTTCACAATTTTAAAAACATAAAAGATCAATTTACCCTTATGCAATTAGATCTTTAATATATTCCATCCCTCCTTAACTTTGTTAAAATATTTCACCATTTTAATTTTATTAATGTATTTCGCACATTTTCATATAGATCAACTTTTTTTTATTCTAATTTTTTTATGATTAGATGGATTTTGTGAAATATGTATCAATATAATTTGAATTTTTTATGATGAACTCCAATAAACTTTAATGCATGCTTCTTTAAAAAAATAGATTTGTATTAATAATATCATAAAAATATGTGAATAGCAAAAAAAGTAAATAAGGATTTAAAATATTAAAATATTATCTGTTGCATTAAGGCACAACATAGATTTAGATTACATATTATTATTATACACAATAAAAATGATAAATAACATCATGTAAGATATATATAAGAAACACACAACATGATATATAATAGCAAAACCTCCTATAAGAGAATTGATTTTGGTCATTTATAAAGAGATAGTTGTTTTTGGTGTGGAATAAAAGTTAAATGGATGTTAAGGATTTAATTATATAAGAGTATATTAATATTTTGCATTTCCAATATGGTAAAATGATACTTTTTTATATATAATTTTAAAAAGCGACTAATATAGATATTTCTAACTTTTAAGAGATCTTTTTAATCATTTTTTAATGAATTATCAACATTAATTCATGCATTCATATTTTTTGCATTGGATAGATTACATTCGGGAAAGCATTATACCCCCCTATGGTGTAACATAAGGCGAGAATAAGAAAGAATACATAAAAATAACCTAAAAATATTGTTTATTTTGAAAATAAACTTTGATAATTATGTCTGAATAAGTTAATATAAGACCTGATAATTATTTTAAGGAAATGTTTGAATTGCTTACTAAGGTTTATCTATATCAATGAATAAAAATATTTTTCTATGTCATTTTAAAAAATTTATCTCCCCTAACAATCTTATACAAATTTTAAAAACTATTACATTTATCAAATCAGTCATACCTCTCTCACACTATTCCTAAAGGGTATAATTATCATTTAAAAAATCATAAACTTTTATTCATCCCCTTATTAATTACTTATCATCATTTTATCTAAAGTGAATCAAACAACAAAAAATCATTTTTATGTTTCCCAATGAGAATAACAGAAAAAACAACCAAATCAAAATATATTTATTCAGTCTAGATTGTTATCTATCCCATATAGCTATCAAGAACAAATAATCCAATATCACACCCCAGATGAGGGGTATGAGATTTTCTGCTCCGTTGCTTGTTTTATTATTCTTGTTGGGAAAAAAACCATGAAAAAATATATATATTATTCATGTTAGATAAATTGAATATGATAGATGCATTTTTAAATAACACTCCAATCCATTAACATGACACTAGTAAATAAATAACTCCGACTATTTTTTACCTAAAAAAAAAACTAGTCCAACCTACTATCAAGATATCCCTTTGACAACACAAATTTTCCAGCTTGGTATCTCAATTATAATTAAGATTACATGCATGTCTGATTAGGGTGTGTTTGGTTGCATGATTACAAAAACAACTTACAATCAGATTTTAAGCAAATTGTGTCCAAAAGCTACGATTTCCAAAAGCTGGGGGAAGTAAGCTTCCAACAGAATCAGTTTTAAAACCCAGATTCCTGGAGAATCAGTTTTAAAACCCAAATTCCTGCAAGATCGGTTTTGCAATCACGCAATCAAACACATCCAAAACACTCCCTCACCCAGTGAGAATGATTAACCCACAAAAAATCAAACTAAATGATTAATTACCCGATCATGGTCACTATCAGACAAGTTCAAGTAATAACATATCAGAGCTGCTACATTTGAATGAATATCAACAGAAATAACAAGCAAACCTATATTTATCATATTGCAACCCTTCTTTCTATTTTTTCTCCTCGTACAATGGAAGGATGAACATACATTAATATTTACATTCAGATTAAGACAAGCCTACACATTGAATCCACTGATACAATATGATGCGACAAGCTCAACCAGACTCAAAACACAAACATACCTGATCAATCATCAGCCAGAACTTCCGACATCAGCCACTTCATTGGCCTTGACAAACCGTCCCTTCACTCGCATCCTCGTGTCAGCCCTAGCCTTCCTGGACTCGTATCGAATGTGCTTATCGTATCTGTGATTAAAGTTTCAGGTGTGATGACAAGTCAAGGTTTTGGTCATGAATGTTTCATAAAATTATATTGAAAAAAAGCCATGCCTGCGAGTTTTTCTTTTCTCCTTGTAGCGTAACATGGCGTTGCCTCTGTTATGGGCCAATAGTTCCCTATCTACTTTGGTCACCGCTTTGACGGTTTCATTTCTCTGTGGGAGAATTGATTGACCGAGAGATGTGTGTTTGGTGCAGCAGTTAGGTTTGAGTTCATGGAAAGAGTTGCTTCCGGTTGTTGGGCATTGACTCACCAAATTGTCTGAGTTCTGCCATTTGTTATTCAGGTGGCTTGGACCCAACTGTATGAGAAGAATAAAGGAGAAGAATTATACATTGAGCAAACTGAAAGGAAATAATATATCTTGATATAGAAATAGCATATTCATTATGCATATAAATTAGGAAGTACAAAAAAACATCTTTTCAATTAGATAACCCAGAATTCGGACATAAATCTTATTATCAACAGGGAGGTTAGGAACCCACCCCATATTATTGATCAGTGGATTTCCTTTTTAACATAAACAAAAGATGGATGAAGGGGATCCCAATGATTTCCTACTTGGTTTAATTTGTCATAAACTCACCATAAGACAGACTAGATCCGATAGGCAGGATATATAAATTGATTCATATATCAATTTTTAAAATATAATAATTACCCCTCACGATCAAACTTGAGAGAAAAACTGAAACCATTTTCTTACTAACATTATTGAACAACAAACACTAAAAGATTTAGAGAAAAAGGTAAAGTCAACGAGCCATATATGACAACTCCCATTTTCCACGGTAATGCAGGTGGAAACATCCTAAAAGTGACCAAGGAGTTGATCAGCAATTAATTAAACATATCTTGGATGCAAGATATAAAGAATCACTGATCACATCTTTACAGCAGTTGAAATTTATAAAGACACTTACTATGTTAAACTTAGGCAAAATCTGAGCCTATAAATAATAAAAATCCACCTTAAATTTTATAGTATGGTTAATTGTTCAGCACCTGACTTTCAGATGGATTTAAGTGGGCCACATGATAAGGTATCTTTATAGGTGCAACTTCCTTTGAACTAAATCTGTTCCTATAGTGGGTTAGCCCAATTACTTGATGACGAAGAATCCAAAAGTTCCCATACCAACTTTGCGGAACTTGAACATCATTTGGCATTTTCATGTGTGCCTTCCATCTATAAAACATTCAGATTACTGGAAATACCAATTTACCACAAGAAGTTAACTACTGCATAAGTGTCAGAGAAGCAGCAATTATGTCTGGATTGCTCTCATGCCCAAAGGACTCATTTTTAACCACACCCAATGACAGAACAACGGTTGACAAATCCTCAAAACATTCCTTATCTGGTTAGTCTATTGAATTCCATAAAGCTATATAGACTTTTTATATACAAGGCAAAACATCATGTCAGCAGATGTCAGCACTACCGCTTATCTATAGGCAAAAAGGCCTATGGTCCCCTTACTATTTTCAGCACTTAAATTTTAATGGAATAACTAAATAGGTAACTGGACCTCTGTATAATTCATGAAGTAGACCCAAATCATGTTAAATACACAAATTAAGCTCAATTCAACTGACATGAATTTAAAGAATCCCAAAATTTAAAACAAATAACAGTCATGGGCATGGCTGATCATTCATAAAAAACAAGAAAACTTACGCTTTGGGATTGTTGCATATCCGATGAAGCAATCTCTTCAGGAACCAAAGGGCCATATCCATCATATGCGTCATTCAAGGCCCCCCCAACAGTAAAACACGACTCCTTAATCAGATCATTATAACTCTTGATCGCAAATCCTTCACTTTTGACACCATAATCCATCGTCTCCCCGTCATCCCTCGACCTCCCCAAATTGAAATCCCATGTCTATCACAGGAATTGAAAGACAAATCAGTCGATATTCCGAATTTCGATGCAACACGAAGAGTGAAAGCACAAAAATCAAGACCTGAGCGGACCGGACAGGGGGGCAATTCTCCCAGGGGAACTCGTTCGTGAGCAGGGAAGTAAACGGGACCTCCATCGGCAGCTGCTGATCCGGATCTCGAGGCGACCCCGGCGGAGGCCTCTCGACATCCCTCCTCAGAAGCTCGATCAGCTGTCCCACGATCGGCCCGGCCCGCCGATCGCCCGGGACGGTCACATCTGGTTTGCTCGGCCAAAGGGGATCGACGACCACGATCGGATCCAGGGAGTCCCAATCGCCCTGCACCGTCCGATCGACGGACTTCTCGCCGAGGTCGAGGCCCCAGGCGGAGGCGAGATCGAGAGGGGAAGGAGTGCCGGTGAACCCCTCGAAGGTGGACCTCCGGTGATGGACGGCGGAGGAGCCGCAGGTGCCGTGGGAGTCGAAGTCGCAGTCGTGGCAGAGGAGGAGACCGTCGGTGGCGCAGGCGACGGTGGCCGGGGAGGACCTGCAGTTGTCGCAGATCCGGGAGCGGACGTGCTTCTGGGAGAGGGGGTTCGCGGAGTGGACGTGCCGGTCGCAGGGGAGGCAGAGCCGGGCCGAGTCGGCCCGGCAGTAGATGACCGCCTTGGAGACCGAGCAGAAGTCGCAGGCCGACGAAGCCGCCGGAGATGACCGCCGCCGCTTCTCGTCCTCCATTGGAGACCTAGTGAAACCCTAATTTATGAAGGTCCGGTCATTTCGGGTGTAGATGATGAAAAGAAGGTCCAACTGTGTAGATGTTAGAGAGAGATATTTGTGTGAGCATATATGATAAGAGTGGGGGCCACACGTGTGAGTGGACCGCTTTTCGGCTGCGCTGGCACGTGTCTGAAAAGGTTTATCCACTGAGTTTTTTTTTTTTTTTTTAGAACTTTGTACCTTTTTGAATGGTTTTATAATCTAAAATATTGTATAATACATTAATTGAATGACACAGAGTCCGCCATGAATCGAAGTTCAAGTCAGTATATATATTTTATTTTTCTATTAAATATTAGTATTATTTAAAAATCTATGTTTTATTTAATAGTTAACTTAATCTAATAAAAAAATAGAATATATATCAAACAATTAATTTACAATTTAATTAATATGTTGTGCAATTTAAAATTAATAGAATTGACTAAATCCGATCACACTGGACCTACACCCAAAATATCTGGATCCACACCCAAAATAGTATAATCAGGATAATATTGTATGATTCAAATGTTGCTATTTTTCCATTAAATGTTAAATACGAAAAAATTATTTATGTTCTTCATCGTACATTTTTGTATGATATTAAGCATCTAAATTTTTATACCACATGGATAGCAATAACTAAAAAGAATAAAAATATAAAAAGGTATATATTTACACTGAGCGTGATTTTTTTGAAATATTAAAATATTTTATAATTTCAAATAATCACAAAATCTACTTGATTTATCTCTAAAAAAATCTGAAACTCATAAAATAAAAATGGTGTGAGGTAAACAATTCATATTTATATTTTGTGATTGGATATATAAAATAAAAGATCACTTATTAAAGTATGCACATATAGTATTAAAAACACCTAATTATTTAGAAACAAGGGACCCAAAAATAAATTACGGGGGTAAGAATAGCATATCCTGTTGATGGTTATTGGCAGCCTCTCAAGTATGGACGTTCAATGTACGAGTGTAACTTGGACAGATTGAACCTAATCCAATCTGAAATTTGAGTGAGTTTAAGTTTAGGTTTAGTAGTTCGGTTCAACTTGAGCCTGAACTAAAGAGCAACCGTAATCTAATTTAGGTTAAGGTTTCAGGTAACCTAAATCAATTCAAATTCAAAGTTTTCATATCTAGTTAGAATATCCTGAGAACAATTATAATTTTTTAATGTATATGATAATTTTTTAATGGTATAATTTATTTTTATCTTGGATATTTCACTTCTATAGTTTTTAAATCTTTATTCTTTAAATAAAAATGTTTATCTTTTTCATCTTTTTATTTTTGTTATACGAATAATTCACTCTTACAAAATTTTAATTATTTAAAATAATATATTTTTCAAATTCAATCCAAATCCGAAACAAAATCTGATGGATTAGATTTGAATGAAGCTTTTTAAGCCGGAAGGTCGGGTTAGGTTGGGTGCGCCCCTAATTCAATGGTCTTTATCACCGTCCAAATTGGGTACCGGTGTGGAAGCATCTAAGGCATCTGGACCGTAGAAACTACGCCTCATATTAACACGTTACGTACGTCGGACGGGGTGAGAACTTTAAAAAGGGGGGGGGGTGTGAGAATAACGGAAATAAATGGGTGAGCACGTGCTCAATGAAATGGGGGTGGGGTCACTCGGCGGAAGAAAAGGAGGCTTTTGTCATTTATTAATGGAGAAAAAATCGGTATCGGATTCTTCGTTCTTACCGGAATGAAGGATCAAAAGTTGTTATTTTTATTGGTGAAAACAATGGTAACTTTCAATTGTTAGTGATAGATGTTGAAATGAGTTGAACTTCTGGAAAAGTTGATGGTGGTATTTTGTACCGGAAAAAATTCAAATAAATATCTGGCTTTTTCCAAAGCTCATATTAACTCCTAAAATATCTATGTAAATTTAAATAACTCCTAAATTAAACTTTCATTGATAATTGATGAACATTCTACGAATTTTTTGTTTGGTTAATCCTTACTAAAAACATAGTATATTAAAAGCCTTATGCAATTGGTTAAAATTACAAAAAATCAATTATAAATGATAATTTTATTCTCAAAATAGATTTTTAAAAACTCTAGGGGTAAAATTATAATTTATAAATGTTTTTTTTTTGCATTTTAAATACATTGCAGGGGTTTTTGGTATATTGAATTTTTAGCTAAGGTTTATCAGACAAAATATTCACGAAATATATATTCTTCATCTGTCAACGAAAATTTAACTCAATATATTATTTAAATTTATATGTGTTTTCAAGGGGTTATATGGACTTCCGAAAAAGTTAGGAGGTTATATGAATTTTAGATAGTTTACAGGGGTTTATATGGTTTTTTCCCTTTATAATTATATATACTATAATGTAAAAAAGGGTTGAGGATGATTGTTGTTATTTTGAAGGATTTTTGTTTTGTTAAAGTGTTGTTGGCTGTATGTTTAAGTTGAGTCAAGATCTAAGTTATCCAAGTTTTTAATTGTCACAATATACATAATTAACCAGGTTTTTACAAAACTGTTTTGTAAATAGATTTTAATTATTTTGATAGTGGTCAGTTTCCAATACTAATATACTCTTACGAGATGAATATTTTTTTTATGTAATACATCTGAGTTGAATTTATTCATTTTTTACACTAATCAATCCTTCTATTTTCTGAGGGTTGGTTTGGCAAGGAGATAAATGGTAGAATAAGAAGTAATTATGAAAATAAATGAGTGAAAGAACAGTTTATCCTCATTTAATTGGAATAAACAGTAGATAGTTCTCACGATATTGAAAAGAAAATGAGGATATTTTGTTCCACCTAAAGGTTGATATAGTGTTTATTTTCACTTTTTATTCTAATTTTAACAAATGTAAATATGAACAAATTTAATGGACTTTTTATATATCCTATAAAATTAGAACAACTTACTCTCAAAACCTTAATCCCTTGGCGGTGTTTTGATTTATTCTTATTGAGAAACATAATAATAATAATAATAATAAATTTGTTTGAATAAAATCACATAAAACATCTAAGAACCCTAGGTAGTGGCTAGATCATGTATCATTGAACAAGCCTCCTCATATTGGCCGGAAGCCAAACTTGTACCTTTTGGATAAAGAATTAAGTTATTATGAGATTTATGATTATTTTAATATAAATAAAAATAAAAATGAATTTTTGTTTGATTGTGTTTTAATTTATTTTCATGAGAAACATAATAATAATAATAATAATAATAATAATAATAACAGTAATAATAAAAATAAAATTATTTGAATAAAATGTAAATAAGGTGTAGATAAGGATTTATAAAAAATGAAAAAATAATGATAACTGATTTATAATAATTGATGACAATTGATTTGACGGTGGACTTGCATATTCTTTTGGGTTGACAAATCTGGAATAACTTAATTTCATGAATTAGTTAGAATCCATATATCATTTTATATTAATTTATTATAACATATATATTCTTATTTATTTCAGCTATCCAAACAATCTTAAACTCCTTATTCCATCTTATCCTTTGTTGTTCCGTTTATTCTCTATCCAAACATTCCAAAAAGCATGAACAAAAGATGAGGATTTCATGGGGTCATGGTACAGGACAGGTTGTCTAGAGCCTTTTTTTTTTCCAAAAATAAAAACAGTCGTCACGCGTGACGTTACATATAAAGTAGCCAAAAGTAAGATTATAAACTTATAATACGATGCCTGAACAAGTCAAACTATAATAAAAGTATTTGGTGAGTGAGTGCTGTTTGATTAAAATTAATAATGAGTTAGTGGGAGCTCACATATACATAGATAGAAAATAATAAAAGGTTAAGTGTCACATCTGTACGAAAAAGATATATTTTGACCAATGTAATGGCATATGTAACGAAGACGTGATACTCATTGGGAATGACTCGTATGATTGTACAATTTTATGCTGTTAAAAATTAAACTCAGTAAGTTTTATTTTGATATTTATCTGAACTACACTTTTGAATGCAATTTTATGTACAAAGTCCCTATCACTCTCTATCAGTTCAGTTGGTCGGTGACAATAACGATAGAAACCCCGAGGAGGTCCCCCTTCATTTTTTTTATATGGATTGGTCCCCTAAACATCGTATTTGAGAAGATATGAGAAGGATTTAAAATTTAATGACAAAACCTGCTCCGTCCTATTATACTTTGTTTGACAATTTAAATCACTTATATGATGAAAATTAATATGATATATAAGTAAAAATTAACTTATCATAAACATTATTATTACAATTGATAAAATATTTAAGCATGTATCAAGTAATGTTAAATAATATAATTATTTAGTTTATAATCTAAAAAAGAATAAAAAATATTAAAGTATTTGAAAAAGTGAGATTTTTAATTTTAATTCCTTCTGAATAGGATGAGATGTGATAAGTTTGGATTATTTGAAAGCCCGATGGGGACGGGTTTTAAAAATAATTAAACATGTAACGGGTTTGGGATGTGTTTTATTAGCAGGTTTGGTATTGAAATTAACTAAACTCATCCCACGATTCCCATACGCCTTGCCTTATCTTTTTATTCTATTTGAATAACGATATAAATTATTTTAGTTATTCTCATTATAAAATGTAATAATAAAATTTTTATTGTTGGAATTTGGTGACAATAAATAAATAAATTTTATTTGAATGTGATGTGTAACTGTTCCTTTATTATTGTATTCTCAGTGACATGGGTATCCAATGGGGTTTCTTGTGAACCGTCAAGGAATTTATGGATCATACGGTTCATATGGTCAAAATGTTTTAGCAAATCTGAAACGCACATATAATCATAGCCTATCTTGTTTAATGATTTTTATTAGTGGAGTTACACTTCTTCTCACTGCCTATACATACCTTTCTTGGCCACCATGTGAAAATATAGTTCCAGTGAGTTCATTTCTCTCTCTCTCTCAGCTAATTTAACATGAGGTGTCTATTATCCATTATTTAGATAGAATGAGAGCTGTGTTATCTACTGTTTAGATAAAGAAAAATGTCTTATCATTAAAATATCATTTCCTCATCATAACTAGGCCTTTCTGTGGCTCAACGAATCATCTCAGTGTCTATTCTCTTTGATCCGGGCGTCTGAAAGGATCGTAATTTATTTATCGTGGTTCTTCCGTAGCTCGCACCACAAAAGAATAAAACACATATGGTTGTGTCTCTCAGTGGTAAGAGTCATTCAATCCTGTGCGTGAGGGGACCTTATTCACCGAGGACAGAGTGTCTTTACTCGCTTTTCACATTTTCGGATACATTTTTCTAATCTCTAACTCTTTTATTTCATGCTTTTATCATATATTTTAGAGTATGCATGATTTAATATATATTTGATGTTTATATTCTTGATGTGATAATTATAAGAATTTGTGTTTAACCTAATATTTGTTTGTCACGCACAACATTTATTGTTTGATTAACCATATATAAGTTGTGGATAAAATATGAATAATAATTTATATATGGTGAAAAAATGATTTGTAACATGGATATCTTAATTTATAAAAGATGACATCTGATTTGATATGTGAATTCATAGCCATAAATTTGGTGGAATCTTAATAACATAATATGGACTTTTTTTTTTGAGAAAAAGTTGTCCTTTTTTTTTTAGAGAAACTTGAAATACTAATATCAATTTATTTTTATTTATTCTGATATATTCTTTGCAAAACAAACATGTTTTTGAACTTATTCCTCTTATTCCATTGTATCTCCCCCATATTCTTCTACCCAAACATGATATTCGAGTTTTAAGTTGGGGAATAAAAAAACCAATGAGCTACAACACACATATCATGCACACATGCTCAAAGCCTCAAATGGACTTTACAATAAAATTTTTTTAAAGCTTATTACAAATGGAACATATTAACTTTTTTTTTATATTTTTGGTAGTGAGGCCACAATGGCGCCAGAAGGCATAGCCTGCAGCAACTGTATACACATATTAAAGGAACCAAAAAGAGGACTCAAAAGTCGACGCACCTCCGTAGATTAGAGAGCGATGTTTGGTAAAGAAGCTTGGTGACGCTTAGAAAACCGAGCTAACTGCTCAGGTCCGCGAACATGATCACAGGCAACTTCACAAACTGGATACTTTGTAGAGCCCGAATGTGCTGTCGAATGCGGTAGACAATGTTATATTTCCCTTTGGAGTGTACAGTTGAAGGAGAATGATACGTCTAACCCCCATTGTAGTCCCACTTACAGTTCACATCGATTTTTTTTAAAATCATATACTTTTTCATTAAAATACATACAGTGAATTTTTTTGTGTTGAAAAAATGATAATTTTTTTTTATGTCATACGCTATGATAGAACTACATACGCTGTGATAACGCAGTATATGCTACGCTGTCATAACATGTGAAACTGTAAAATGGACTACAAAAGGATTGAATGTATCGGCGCTCATAGTTGAACTACGAGTTTCGGAGATCAATTAGGCCAAGAATCGAAGAAGGGAATAAAAAGAAAGTTTATAAGATAAGATTTTAAAATAACATCAACCATTATGATGAAAGATATTGTTCATTTGTTATAATGTTTGAAGCCAATCTTAACCTTAGCTATGTGGGATCCAAAAAGTCTAGTTCTATTATGCGAGCTGTGACAGCATACCTGTTGCAAATATATCCGCATGTCGTTTGTCATTTTTCTTGTTCTTGTAATCTCTACTTTCACTTCTACTACAGTTGCTTGAGTTTTCTCACTGTCCCAAACATTTGCACATGAGCTTCTTTGATAATGTATAAAGTCCCTACAACTTGCCAACTGGTCTGCAACAGGTGTCCTCACATAAATTTCCAAATGAGCTGTTCTCCAAGCAGTCAGTACTAACTTCATTGAAACAAACTTCTGTCACTTGGGACAGGGCTTGATGGCTGATGCTCAGTTTAAATGCTTATGTTTTTGTGGGAAAGTGGAGAATGAAAGAAGAGGGTAAAAACTAAGGAAAAGAACTGAATGGATTATACTTTTTTTTACTCTTTTAACTAGTGGATGAAAGTAATTATGAAGGCATCGACCAATTGACAACAATGTAAAATTTGCATAACAAGAAAAAAGATCTAATAATCAAATATCATATCTAAAATGAATTAAATATCTAAAATAATTGTGTAGAACATACTTTTACAAAAATATGAAACGCATACTTGAATGAATTGAATACATACAGATTCAATTTTTTTTTTTTTTTTTTTGTAATAGTATGTACTGTCTGTGTTAGGTCCAAGTGTAACAACGCCCACATTCAAAATGCTAAGATTTGAATAACAGTAAAAAAGATATAATAATCACCACCATGGCCAATTTGACATGAACCAATAACAAAAGGATAGCCGACCACTCCCAAAAGTGATATGATGTCATGAATTTTTATCACTGGTCCAAAATCATTTTTGGAATAAGTATGCTTTATGGGACTGTAAACATAAGTTCACAGATTTTTTCTGTCATGTAACTTTGGCTGTACTAAGATTAGGAGGAGAAAGTGCGGAGCATCTTTGATTTTTCTTGTAGACACAATCAGATCTTGACTAGTCAGATTGATATATGAATGATTCATATCCTAGAAAAAAAAACCTCCAGTGTGCAAAATTAGGAATGTAAATTAGCTTTATGAATCCTTGAATACATATATAGAAATGTAATTAATTAGCAATAAGTAAGAACAATGTAATTAACAGGTACTAAAGAACTAAAAAGAAAAAACATGAACATGCCAAAACCAGCATTTCAATCCCAGAAGTGACAGTCGAATAAACCAATGTTTAAAAAAGCAGATTCAGGAGACTATAGAACATGTTCAAATAACAACAGGCCTCGGATTAGCAGCTAAACAAGACTGATGAAGCCTTAGACCTATCATTACCTCATCAGGATTTGTATAATTGATCTACAATTCCTATCTCAACATTTTCCATGAACAATTAATTATCCAAACAAGACTTTAATACAGAGCTGGAGTTCTGCCGTGTTCAAACTTCAAGCTTTTCAATGATCAATGAATGCCATAAATTCTATCAACCTGTAAACCTCACATCCGTTTCATATTTGATGTTTACATCCAATGCCACCACCTGTTCAAGATTTTGTACACTTGACCCAGCTATATTCAGATGAACAGAGTTTAGTTCTTCGCTTCCCAGATTCATCACAAAATCTGGAGACTATTAATTAAAAGCATCAGACATAGCATACTAACTAATGATAATTCACTAAACTGAAGATACACCGTTCAACAATACAAAACATCAAGAATCTAATTCATACTCCAAACACTGATTATGTGCTTCTATCATGATTAATCATCATTAATGTACGAAAATTTCCTTGAATCAATAAAAATAGCAAAGTTGCATGGCGCCCCCTGCACATTGGGCATGAGATAATAATACCTTTGGATACCCTACTTTGAATTTTATCCTGTAAAATCACATTCACAATTACTCTGCTTATCCTCACTTCCACCATCAGAATAAGTTTTACATATATGTCTCCTACCATATCAGCATTTACAAAACCTCATTTAACATCAAAACCATCGCTGCAGAACAAATTTACTCATTGATGACCAAATGATTCCAAAAAAAAAAGAAAAAAAAGGAAATTTTCAGTCTCAATTCAATCATACACATAAAAGCCACAATGAAAAGCAATTCAATTAGAAACCTTACAAACAAAGAAACACCAATCTCTATTTATTTCGTGTTAAGCAGAATCAACAGCAAAAACCTCTCCAAATCTACAAAAGACACCATGCCTGCCACCTGAACCACCACAACCTCTCTACAGAATACACCAAAGCAGGGGAGGCACTAAAACAAGTAACATAAATTCATCCCAAACAAACCTCATATATACTAGCAATTAAAACCAATGAAAAAAAAAAAACTACACAGTTCATGGAAAACCAAAAGAATATATATCAAATTATCATACATACATAGATAATAAAATCGAAAGGAGAGTTACCCATGCGCGGTGAAAAAATTCCCCCCCTCCTCGAGATTCACGACCTTGGAAACACCCCCCACAGCTTCCCCTTCTCCAGCGTCTCCAGCAGCCTCTTCGCGCTCTCCACCTCCATCTCCGCGAGCCTCCTCAGGTACCCACACCCCCCCGCCGCCACCATCTGCTTCCGGCACCTCCTCGACTCGGACACTGCACCCAGGATCGCAATCGGATACCTCTTATCGACAGCCACGATCGATGCATCGAGCAATTGAACCGCCCCATACACCCCCGCCTCATCCTTCCTGAACAAGCGCCGGTTCGAAGAACACGTCAAGAGACACGCCAAGGCCTTCGCCGCCGCCTCCCTCTCCTCCATCGATTTCGCCTCCAACATCCGAACCAACGGTCGGATCCCCCCGGCCTCCCCGAACCCCCTCTTCGTCTTCGCATCGTACGCCGCCTCGTAAATGGCCCCAGCCGCCGCGGACCTCGCGCCGGGGGTCGACCCCTTCTCGAGGACCGCGACGAGCCGGGCGACGAACCCCGCCGAGACGACGATCTCCGCCACGTATTTGTACATGGAGAGGTTCCTCACGAGAGCCGCCGCGGGTTCCAGACACCGCTCAGACGGTGAAGGCGCGGCGTCCCAGTAGTCCCGGACGCAATCGATCCCTCCCGACCGCACGATCAATAGCTTGATCTCCTGATCCCCCTCGTCGGAGGCCAAATTGCATAAACATCCAATCGAATTCTCTCTCGCTTCGGCCGTCCCCGAATTGGCGAGCCCTACGAGGATCGGAACGCAATCCTCGTCGACGAGGTTCTGCCGGACCTCGGGGACGGCGGCGAGGTTCTTGAGGACCGCCGCCGCCACGGCCTGCGACGAGGGCGTTCCGGACCGGGCGATGTCGAGGAGTCCGGAGACGCCTCCGCGGCCGCCGATCGCGCGCGCGTTGTCTCTGGAGAGGGACAGCGACCGGAGGGCGACGCAGGCGTCGCGGCGGGCGGCGGAGGAGCCGCCGGGATCGAGTGCCCGGACGAGGTGGTTGAGGAGGATGACCCCCTCGGCGATGAGGACGTGTTTGCAGCTGTCGACGGTGGAGATCCTCGTGATCGCCGACACGGCCTTCTCGCGCGTCTCCGGGGAGGCGGAGGAGGAGTCGATGAGGCGGACCAGGACCGACGCCGCGCCTTGCGCGGCGACGATCATGACGTTCTTGTCGTCGGCGCTCATGAGCCCTAAAAGGGAGTCCAAAGCGACGGCTCTCGATTCGGTGGTCCCGATCTGGAGACGGGTGACGATGGTCCGGGCCTCGGATCGGACGGCCTCCCTGCCGTCCGATCTGCGATGATCGGACGGCGGAGGGTCGCGGAGGACGCCGCTCTTGAGGAGGAGATCGGCGTCGGAGGCGAGGCGGTCGAGGGCGGCGGAGAGAGAGTCGAGGTCGCTGCGGGTGCGGAGGCGGCCGACGGCGGGGGAGAGGGAGAGGGAGAGGGCGTCGGAGAGGGTTTGGGAGAGGCGGCGGAGGAGGTCGGAGGAGAGGGGGTGGGACGAATCGGGCCGTCCAGGTCGGCGAGATGGACGGTCAGGATGTCGAGTTTGGAGTGGATGAGAGACCACTTGCCCTTGAAAGACTGGACTGAGGGGACGGACGCGGAGAGGGAGGAGAGGAGGCGACGGCAGCGGCCGAGGTCGTCTTCTTCGGTGACGTCGCTGGTGGGGTCTTCTGGGGATTTCATGGCGGTGGCGGGGGTAGAATCGGAAATTCGGGTTCGAGAAGGGATCGGGGACTGATGAGTGAATGAGAGTGGGGGGGGGGGGGGGGGGGAGGGTTTATGTGAAGGGAAGGGTATTTCGGTCAAATGAGATGGATTTTGCATGGAAACTCGAAAGGGACTTTCGTGAGGTTTTACTGCTTTTGTTATTGTTTTTTTCTTGGGCTTGCTTTCGTTAAAGACTGTAGTAGTTGGGAGTGGACTTTGACTTTGGAAGGTTATTTTTTAAAATGGCGAAAATGCCCTTTTAGTTTGACGTGGCTTTCAATTTTATGGCGGGATATGTTTCAAAGAATATAGATGGTGTGGAAATAAATTTTTTTTTTTAGGTCAATGGAAATAAATTGTCCTTTGTTACATATGTTTACAGTCTTTTATTTACTTTATTAAAAAATTAATATTTTATTTGTGCAAACTGCATGAATATAAATGAGATTGTGTATAATGTTTTTCATGTTTTCCTGTTTTTTTTTACGATGGAAGGATTAGTTCTATTAAATTAATTTTTATGAAAGATGATAGATATTTGTTTTTTAGGCTTGAGAGTGCATAGACTCTATTAAATTTATAATTAATGAAATTCTTTTACTATTTGAATGTAGTTCATAAGTGTTATTTTTCCATGTCATTTTGGTATCATTTTAGATGATGAATGGATATTGCCCCCATGGCCTGTAGTCATGTAGCATAGGATATTATCCTTGAAAGGCCCCCACGGCAATACCTACGTAGGTATTGCGCATAATCCTGAACATTCATGTTATATGACCACTAATACTAGTAGTAGAGAGATTTGAATTAACATGAATTAAGAATAGACTTTGGATTTGTACATAATTCATGTTCAACGCATTTTATTTTTTTATCTGCCAAGGCTATATTGAGCCATGATTGTACCAGAGAGAGAGAGAGAGAGTATTTATCAAACTAAACCTTTTGAGGATCGGATCCTATGTAATATGTAATATGCTACAAAGAATATTCTATAGCAACCAATGAGAAAACGCGTCATGCAAGAGTGGCTCTTTTATTAAACAACTTAGATAATTGTTTGAGGCTTCCAGATGCATAAGGCCCTTAAATTTTTATTTATTTATAAGTATGTCAGATATTGACTAATAATAGCTCAATATATTGTAAAAAATATTTATTTTTTTAAAAAATAAATAGTCATTTTGATATATGGTTAAAAAGTAACCAATAAAAATGACAATATTTTATGATACTTAAAAAATAGCAAAAAAAAAATTACATAACGAATAAGATTTAAAGGCTCTTTTAATAAAAAAATGAGAATATGAAATTGCAAATCTTTAAAAAAATGCATCTTTTAAACTCTTCTTTTATTCTTTTCCATCTATTTCTTTTTTATTTTTTTTCTTCTCACTCTATTTTTTTTATATTAAAAAACATCTCAGATTTCCTGTTTGCTATAGACGAAATTTTTTTACGGTATGAACAACAAGGAACAATTCCCTTTTTTATTTGAATCAGATAAAAACTTGAATATAAAAACTTAATTAATAATTTTGCATCCCAACAAATTTTAAAAATAATATTTAAATAAATATTAATAATTTAAAATTAAAACAAATATTATTTAAATTTCTTTAGGCCTCATAACGTATCGAACCGGCCCTAGCACCATGTATGGAGTGAAAAAGTTTTGTAAAATTTTAAATAAGCTCTTACACTATAGCCTTTTTATTGAAAGTTTATAATGCATTTGATTTATGTGGCATGATTCATGTGATGCTATAAACCACATAGGATCCGATTCCGGCGTCAGAGATCATGTTCTATAATTATCCTAAAAAATTTGATTCACACAAATCTTCTAAAAACGTACAAAGAGCTATGGAAATCATTACAGTGAACAGAAAGGACAGTCTGGTCTTTTTGTCCACTTTCTGCTACTGTGGCGGGGGCAATAATAAATTAATTATAAAAATGTTGGTGAGGACTTAAATGTAAGAAACTGCAATAATTATTGATGTAGAAAAACATGGAAACTGCATCCAAAAATATCTACTAATTGGGCCTATGAATGAATCGATGAATGAATGAATGTGCGGTACACGTATGACCTTTGCATTTGTGTCTGGCTGACGTCGTCTATAAATAATAAATGGATGTGATCAGATTCACTTTTGATTTTATTGTGGTGACTCGATTCCTGGTTGGTGTGAATAAACGGTTGCACCAGAAAACATTGAATCACTTTTTTTTGGTAGTAACGTTGAAAGCATTGTTTTTCTTTAAACACTACATAAAGACTTGCGTAGCTGTTGACATTTCACGCGTTCATGTATTTTTTTTTAAAAGGAAATGGGAGACAATCGCTCTATATTAGTAAATGGAGAAATTAGAAGGCAAAATCTGTTTCCTAAGAATGCTTTGTGTCTGAAAGAGATATGAAAAAATTCATACAACTCTGTGGAATCGGATTGAAATTCATATAATCTTTCGATTTTTCTTAAAATCCATATAACTCTTTGAAAACACATCGTAAATTCAAATAACTCTTAAATAAAATTTTAGCTAGTAGATGATAAATATTTTATGAATATTTCATTTGATCAACCCTGATTGAAAACACAATATACTAAAAAAAACTCTACAATATATTAAAAATGCGAAAAATCCTATGAAATGATGATTTTACTACCTCTGGATATATTATAAAACTCTATTCGGATAGATTAAATCATTATTTACAGATGATTTTTGACATTTTTAACAATATTATAGTTTTTTTTATATACTGTGTTTTCTACCAGAGTTTACTAAACATAATATTCACAAAATATTCATCATCTGTGAATGTAAATTTTATTTAAAGGGTTATTTGGATATACTAGGTGTTTTAAAGGAGTTCGTTATATGGATTATAAAAAAAGCTAAGAGTTATATGGATTCTAGTCAGTTTAGAGGGGGTTATATAGATTTTTCCCATTAATAAATAAAAGAGTGTTCAAAGCATACATAAGGAAAAACAACAAGAAATGAGAGTAATAGAAGAGAGATCTACAAAAAGATCCCCGAATTCTAATCCAAGAGCAAATAATTTTCACTCAATCAATAAGCAACCATAACCCTCTTTAATGAGGGTCATAACAATCTTTCATACATTATCAAAATAGACCTTCTTCACCCTAAAAATGAGATGGTTTCTTGTCGGCCATAATGCCCACGTTGCTGTTGTTATAATAGACTGTAAGACTTTGACCTGCGAGCTCCTATCACCTCGATAGACCAGGTGCCTCCATGCCATTCACAGATCCTCGGTGGACGAAAGATGGTCATTGAGATCTCAAGTGGAGCCATACTTGTCGTGCAATCGGGCAATACATCATGATATGAGAGCTGAATTCATCACCACCCGACTAGATATGACAAGTCCTCGGTCGCGGATTTAAAATTGCCTTTGTGTATAAGATTTAAGTATGCTAAAAAAAATAAAACTCAAGGATTATAATTTGAAAGGAGCATTTGTGTATAAGATTTAATTTAAGTATCATTTATGAATGGGTTTGAAAATTTTACCCCAATGGATAGATTATATAACCCTATCAGGAGGGGTAAAATCATTATTAAAAGAATATTTTTTAGTATTTCAACACATCGTAGGAGACTTTTAGTATACTATGTTTTCAACCAGGGTTAATGAGATAAAATATTCACAAAATAATCCTAATATGTCAATAAAAATTTAACTAAGGGGACTACTTTGATTTACATATGTGTTTTGGGAGGGTTATATCAATTTTAGGAAAAGTCAGGAGTTTATGTGAATTTCAGACAATATACAGGAGGTTATTTAAATTATTTTAAAAAAAATTAAAACATATATGGACTGTGTATGAAACTGTGGTTGGGGCTAGTTATACCTAACATTATCTAATAAAAAATAATCCATATGCAGCCTTTCCACAAAATATCATCGGCCGGCCACTCATATTATTGGTTTTTTTTATATATGATAAAACCCAAAAACCATTGATCCTGTGATCTTTGGAAAGTATAAAACATACAAGTGTTGCTTTCACATAATGTTAGTTTATTAAGATAACAACCGAGACGTTACGCTGTTATTTGTTTTTTTCCAGGAAGCGTACGAATCGTTGAACATATTATAATGATATAGAAAGGTGTATCTTGGGTTATAAATATATCAATCTTGGTCTTAGAGAGAAAAGTTTATAGGTGCCTACCACATGCATATATTCATGTGAATGAAAAGTTCGAAGTTAATTTTTAGGGAGTGAGTTGGCGACATGTACAAACTTTCTTATATACATGTCACAAGTTATCTATGACAGACTTAATATATTCTAATTCATATTTATAATATAATCTCTGTTGATCGATCATAATCTAGTTAGATGTATATAATATAAAGTACTAGGGTTGATTGTATAATCATCGCTCAATCAAAGTCAGGTCTTGGGAATAGCGAGCAATGTTGGACTTCCAAGCTTGATTAATTAGTGCGCGTGTCACATGTCAAGATTACTAGTTATCTTTTGATAAGATCCAAATATATACAATGATTTGATAAATAAATTTTTTGGATGTGGCACTAAAACAATTTTAAACACCCTTTTGGATAAATAAAAAATGATAAAATTAAATATTTAATAATTCATTATTTTGAAATATTATTTTTATCCATAAAAACCCAACTACAACACAAAAATTAGAGAACTGATGCTACATATATAATGGTCCACAATTAGGTATAAGTGTACAGGGAACCGATTAGGTGCGGCGAACGGCCGGTGCGATAGCGATCACGGGCCGTCGATCATGGGTCCATCACATCGGACGGTCGGGTGCGATTCAAATCGACCGTCAGATGCGATGGACCTGTGATCGAACGGCCCACGTCGCGGTCGCATCCGCCGTTCGCCGCACCTAATCGCGAGCATAAGTGTACAATGCTGTTATTTTTTACGGTGTTTGGTCACCCAAATGGTAATATATCAACCCAACATTATATTGTCAAACATCATCCAATGTTTTTTATGTTTATATTATAATCCCAATACCTTTCAAACAATAATTTCATGAAGCAAATTAAAAACACAAAAGAGGATAATCAATGACAACTTTGTGTCCCATTCTTTGGTTCTAATGCGCAAAGCGAATAAGTTTTGATTGTTATCATTAAATTAAAGTCTCAATCAGGACATCGACATCTCAGCTGATCTTTTTGGATCACCATGAAAAGATGATCAAACGGTTGTGAAAAGTTAGGGGTCCCACTCGTTTTAGTGAGGCTTATCTTGCCAGGTCCCTTCCCATGCAGATTGTTCTCTTGGTCTGGGGCCTAGGAATTTTAATTTGAAGGACCCCTATTGTCCCACTCAGTACAACAACAACCACCAACACCATGCACCTATGTTAGATCATAATTAGTAATATTGTAATTATTGGAGTACTCTTTGATATTATGCTATATACCTCACTCAAAATCATTATTCATGCTCATGCAACTGAGATTCACTTAATTAAATTAGGTTTCACCACTCAATTCTTTTCACACTTTCTTTTGCAGTCTCATGAATGCATTTTGATTTCTATTTGATCACCAATGAAATACACTCTTTTTATAAAAATAAATTATATATTCATATAAATTAAATGCATATATTTATATATTTTTCGTAATAAAATATATAATAACATAATAGGATGTATATTGCGTTAGATAATTTCATATGTTTCGACAGTGATGATTGCAAATAAAATTGTAAAAAAGACTGAGCTCGCTAACATTTTCTCTCTCATCATGCCATAGTATATACACGTCAATTTGCATACATTGGATTAATTACAACAATTAACAATTAATGTAAATGGTGCTATAATATGATATGATATGGTATCCTTGCTGAGCTATGTGTGTTTTCGATTCACTTAATTAATGTACTACTATAAGACTTTTGGTAAATAGAAAATGAGAATCCAATTCATGATATGATCTCTCCGATGTGGACACCAAAAGTTTGTCAATCTTTATGAGAATACGAGTAAATGTCAACATAATGATAAAACTACACTCATGACATATTCTTCTAGAGTAACATTTGAAAAACAAAATTTTATTTAAATAACTTTTGGAAATAATTATTTAGGAAACACACTTCATTAGATTCTTGAAAAGTTTTTTTTTTTTTTTTTTTTTTTTTTATATTAGTTTTTGCTTATCAAAAGTCGAGACCATCAGATATCATTTTTTGAAATGAATTTATATTAACTTATTAAGTAAGGTTTCTACATAAACAAAATATCATAAAAACAGTTTAAACTCATTTTCAAACACTTCGTACAAAAATATATATTTCTATCATATGATGCTCTGAAAATTATACTCTGAAAATTTTACGGTCGACTTTTAAGTGGAGACTTTTAAGTGGAGTACTACGTTTAAAGCACAAGTCAAATCCCATATGAGAGAACAAAAGAAAAAAGAAAGAGGCTTTACAAAAAGCATTGACTTTATGTGGGTGTCTTTATGTGGGTGGGAATGAGGGGATTGGATGCAATTCCTTGGTTAAAACTTAAAAGGGACAGAAAAGAAATAAATAAAGAATGAAAGAAAGAAAAAGGAGCTGGGGTTGATGGAACTAATCCCTTCAATAGGGATTATTAATCTCAATCAAGTAGATTTTTAGGATCAAGAAGGAACATCAAGTATCTTTCATAGATCATAGAATTTCAATTGAGTATGGTCAAAATCTTAATTTCTATTCATATAAAGAATAGCACAAAAATGGTAAAAAAGAGAGGCTACATCAGCATCATCAATGATATATTGAAATGAAGCGATCATCTGTAAAGATCTATTGGTCCCTGAAGATCATGAGAATATATTCATTGTCGAAATGAGTGGACACCATATAAAATCAAAGGTCGACAATGATAGCTATAGGTATCATTTATCAAATGGTTGAGGCAAATTGATGTGTAGGAGAAAAAAATTTATGTGGCGAACCGAATCTAAGACGTTGCTAACTTTGAGCGAGGCTCTTATATTTCTCATGCCAGCACTGGCGATCTTGATTTTAGGAAGAGAGGTCTCACATGGAGCTAAGAGCCTTTGTTAGGTAGCCAAGAATGACTTGCCTAGAACCTTCAATGAGGTTGGATTTCTTTGTGAAACCCCAATGAGGTTTCATAGGCAGTCACCTTGGCTAACCTGAATGGCTCTTATTTCTCATGCCAGACCTACATTTCTTCGAAACATACATGATCAGCCTCTTGAAATAGAAGATATGGGTGAAGTGGTTTCTGGTCTCTTTTTTTTTGTCCGCTTGGTATCTGGTCTAAATATTAGATTCATGAGAAGGAGAACTTCTCATTTTGTCCTTGCATTTGCATGCATGACTGATGATGAATGAGCGTAGTTTCATGCATGCACATTTGTTTAGTGCGCATGCATTTAATAGTATTCCCATGTGAATGTCAAACATGCATATCTATGATGGTGATGAATCATGATTGCATGAATATTCATTAATCGATGAGGGATTACAATGTATGGGATGCAAAATTACTCTGTAAAGGAGGTCAGGGATCAATTCTGAGATACCAATTCTCTCAATTTTTTTTTAAAAAACACATAATTGGAGACAATATTGTATTTTTAGAATTAAAAAAGATTAATGTATGAGACCAAAGGCATGCTGTGCTTGATTAAAGTATAGAATACGCAAAATTATTTGAATGATACACTATCATCCTAATTGAAATTTAGGTGAAAACCCCATCCTTTCATCCTTTGTCATCTATTTTGATAGTTTTCATTAGTTCATAGATGGGTTCTTTGGAAAACTCAAGGTAGATCTCATTATCTTGTTTATTATCCAAAAAAAATATGAAAAATGATATTATTATGGTCATTCTCGCATGCAATCATCATATCACATAATTTAATTTTTCAAGTGTACATTTTTTGACAAATTATATATAACACTTAACTACAAAGTCACATGTTTAAGCTAGCGGTTGGAAATAAATATGAAAATATAGTTTTTTTTCTTAAAACAATATCTGAAAACAACTTAGATTCATTATTCCCACCCCTATTGCCCTTATCCCACCCCATAAAAAACCAAACCCAATTATTTTTACTCAATCCTTCCCCCAATCTTCCTCTTGGTGAAGCGGCAATATCTCCGTCATGATAGGCACAGAGAAAGCGAGAAAGACACAACGTCGATGGTGACGTTGGGAACGGGGGGGAGCCGGGATGGTGTGATGAGGGTGGCATGCGGCAGCGAGGTGGTGGTCGACAAGCAGAGGGTGTCATTGATCAAGGAGGGGTGGGGGAGAAAGTGGTAGAAATGAACAAACTTGTATATTGATCATTAAAAAAATGGATGGGGTGAGTTAAACAATGAGGTGGGACTGAAAAATCAAAGTCTTTGGCTGAGTTTGATTGCATGATTATAAAATTAATTTAGATAAAAATTGAGTTTAAAACTTATTTTACATGAAACTGCTTCTCCATAACTTTTAAAAAACTCAAATTTTAAATATTTTTAATAAAAATTTGTCTGCAGCTTTTGACTTTAATTTTTCTGTTTGAAAACGGATTTGGAAAAAACAATTTCTTCCAAATTCAAAAGTTGTCAAAACCCATTTCTCAATAGGCCTTTAGTAATCGTGTCCAAACAACTTTACATTACCAAGGGATTTGAAAATAAGTTTAAATTAAATGTGATCATGCAAGAGTAGGCTTTCTAAACATATGAAATTGATACATCTATCTTCCAAAAATCATATGACAAATGTTATATATTTTTTGTTTTAGGTCATTAGCATTTGATAGACTTTTGTTTCAATACTTTTTTTTAATAAATATGTAACTTCTAGCAAAAGAGTATATGACCTTAATGTAATTTTTGGGACGGACTGTATTAAAGCTCTAAACATATATATGATTTCACGTGGAGTTGGGTGTAATTCGATCAGTTTGACTTGATTTTTTGTAAATCTATGTTGAATCAAATTATAATCACATGTAATTGAAAATCGAACCGAATCGGACTAAACATTGTTTGGTTAAACAAAAATTAAACTGAACTGAACCGAACATTGTTCGGTTAAACCAAGCTGAATCAAACTGTTAAAATAAGCATATGTCATTTTTTTTCTTCCTACCGATTTGAGTTGGTTAGAGATTTTCTAAAGATTGGTTATAACTTTATATAAATATCAAAATGAAAGGATTTATAGTATAAATTAGTGTATTCATTTTTTAATGAATATTAATGGTATAACAACAATATAGTTTTTAATATAAAAGAATGATCTAAATGAGTATGGATCATGTATTTATAACTCTGTTCAGTTCGGTTAATTCAATTTTTGTTGAGGCAAAATCTAACCCAAATCAAAGTAGATCGGTGTATTAATTTTTCATCCATATCTAAATCAAACCAAACAAAAAATCTATTGACCCAAATAAAAAAAATCGGTTTAGATTGATTCAAATTCAGTTTAAACAACCAAAGGTGCACCCTTAATGTGGAGTGTTGTTACACACATTCCATTTTCTAGCTCCAATTCTACTTTTATATGTTTCATTAGTACCATATATTCATATTAATGAAGCATATGTTTTGATAAAAAAAATTTACATTTTTTATTAATGTATTAATGTAATTCATTAAGTATATGTTTTATTTTTATATAAAAATACGTACCAAAATACATACCTCATTGAATGGGACTTACAATCTTACAAAAAAAAATGCGTGACTAGAATTAAGGATCCCCAAAAAGCCCGCCCCACCCGGACTGGCTCGGGCCTGATTATGGGCCCGCAGGTTCGCCCGAAATGGGCCCGTTTAGGATGGCTTGTAGGCCCGCCCATGGGCCCGGCCCGGAGGCTTGTGGGGGGCAATGTTATAAATGTGTCACATGTAATTTTATGTAATTTTTATTTGAATTGTGGTTGAATTATACAAATAATTGACATTTATGTAGGTGATAACTTAGTTAGGTACATGTAGTATTTAATTTTTAAGTAATTATTTTTTTTTATATTTTTATTTTTAAAAATGATATAAATGTAAATATTTTTTTTAATATTAAATTACAATTTTATGTTATTTTAACATTTATATACAAATGAACAACTTAAAATTAAAAAATAAAAAAATAAGATGTTGAAAATCTAGATCCGTAGGCTTGAAGCCCAGGCTCGGCCCGTCAGGCCCGGGTCCGTTGGCCAAGCAGGCCCGCGGGCCTGGGCCTGTTTCACCGTTCCCGACCCTTAACTAACGTTCACTTTCACGTGACGTGGTACAACTCCGTGTACCCGGTAAGAGAGGTTGACAATAGTCCAATTAGAAAGTACGGGTGACGATATCACAATCCCTAAATTTTCAAACCCTATTTTTCTTGGCCCCCTCTCATCGGCATCTTCCACGAAAAGAAAGTCATCTCTCTCAGATCCGGAACCGAGAGGGTGATCAATTTCGATCGATCCATCTTTCCATTCGATCATGGCGGTCCTGAAGCATCTCTTTGCGTCTCTCCTCCTCTTCCTCCTCGCCTCATCGTCGACGATCGCGATCTCCGACGCGCCGTTCATGGTGGCCCACAAGAAGGTCAGCGTCACCAGGCTTAAGTCCGGCGCCGATCAGGTCTCCGTCGCCATCAACATCTACAACGAGGGATCCGCGTATGTTCTTCTTCCTTCCAAACTCCATCTCCTTTTCGATTTCCAATAGATCGCCATATATGTTATCCGATCTTTGTGGTTTTTGATGTTAGATGTCGCTTCATGACCTTCTCTATTATATTTCTCTGTTTTTATTGGAATAATTGAATGACAGGTTGTTTACGTTGCAAAACAATGATTATTGTGTAATTGTGCGTTGGATCTATGAATTGTTCTGCTCAGATGCCTTTGCATGTTTGTGGTTATGTGTCAATACGATCTTCGGATGGTTTTGTTGTGTTTTGGTTTCGATCGAAGTCTCATGGGTCCGAAATCTGATACCTGTTGGTTCATGCTTTTCTCACCATGCAAAACGGTGTTTCTTGATTCTTCTTAAAAGCAATTGTTAACCAACATTTTACTTGAAAAAAGCAAGCCATTGTTGTGATCGTGTTCCATTTTGACATTTTTATAATTTATATAGTAGGTGGAATTATTTGAGATATATATTATGGTGGAAGGTATGAGGGTTTTTTTTTCCCTTTAATATTTGATGCATTGATTTGTTTATATACAAATAGTGTGATTCACCCTTTTAGGTTATGATGATGATAAGGAGCATTTTCACCTTCTTGCAAGTGAGAAACCACTTATTTTGCAATTGCCCCATTTCTGGTCAAGGAGAGGATAATTCATATTTTTATGTATGGTCTTGTTTCATGTTGCACCATTAATATGCATAATGATTTTATGGATTTGGGAGGAAAATAGTAGCACATTAGCATAGGCATACAAACTGTAACATTTTATGGTATCGTGGATTGAAGAAATCGGCAACAGTTGAATGTTATGTAGAGTTGATCATATTCATAGCATCATTGACTTACACTTTTTACCAATTTGATCCTGATGAATGGTGAAGTTGGCACCATGTTTCCACAAATTTTTGCAGTATCTCCTATTATCTCAATTTAGATTTGGATGTTAGATGAAAGGAGATTTTCTTTCAAAACTCCTATTATCCCCTGTTTTAAGATTGTAATTATATAATTGTTCTTTAAGTGATGTGTTGGGCAATATGGTTGTTTAGAAATGAAAATGTGATTGAGAAGATAATAGTGTATATGTGAAAAACACTTGGATTTGTGTAGTCTGCTGCTTTAGGAATAGAGCAAATTATATCTAAAAGTTGAAAAAGTACCAGTTGGGAGGGTGACCCCTCTCTATGTGGAGAGATGAAGGCTTTGATATGTTGTGGAGCACCAATCAGCATGTTGAGACATTACTGTTGTCCTTCCTGCTGCTCTTTTTTTTTCTGCTTTGATGGTCTCTCTTTATTTAATTTTTCTTTTCTTTGGTTTCTCTATCCGACATATCCTTTTCATAATGAAAGTGGTAACACTGCCATTTCTCAGAAAAAAATCGAATTTTCCATCGGCTTTCTTGTAATTCAGTTTTTTTTTGGAATCATGTTTTGCTGGGTGGATGATACATTATGTTATGTTTGGACTTGAACTGTTTAGATTTGAATGTAAAACTTGGAATTGAAATCATACATCATCCCAAAACCCTGTTTTGAATTCCCAACTAAATATGTGGGTGTTCCCATATACATAATTTCCGATTCTGCTAATTTCAGTTCCAATCAAGTTCTCTTGAATTTGGTGGACCACTTGGTTTTGGAACTTAAAAAAAACAAAACAGGAATAGGATAATAAAGTCATTCTTTCCACATCCATATAAAGAATTTGGAAGTTGCTGATCAATCAATAAGATCTGTCAATATAAATGAATATCTATGAGAACAGATTCTCCCAAAGTTTTTGGGAAAATAGCTCCATTACTGGTAGTTGAGAATTGTCAGGTTGAGGAAAAAAGTTTTTGGGTAGACTCTGACTGCCGATTTCATGATATATGAGGAATGAAATCCTTTATAGGTTCCATTTGGTGAAATATGGCAATAAGGTCGCATATCTACCCATTTGTGGAGGTGCCTTGATGCCCATGCCCCATAGTAGTTGGGATTTTAGTTTAGACATGCTTGGAAATGCTTTATTTTTAAGTAGGTGAAATAATAATGGATTATAGTATGTCTAAGATTATGTACTGAAAGTGATCTAAATGTAGAAATGGTTCTGATATTTTTTGGAAGACTATTATTTAATGAAATCGTTGTCTCATTCAGCTGACCTATCTCAACTACAAATCATTAAGCAGATGACCTATCTCAACTGCAAATCATTAAGCAGACTTTGCAAAGAGATTGTGACCAGGAATACAACTATTTTTTATATATTAATTTTAATAAGAAAACTGTGTGAGTTCAAACACATCTGGATGAAGCATCCTAGTTGTTGACTGACTAGGCTAGAAGCTTATTATTTAAAGTCAATTATATAAAGTATCTGTTTAGATTGCTTGAAACCTTTTTGGTTAAATATAAAAGCAGTGTTTCAAAGTAATGTGCGGTCAGGTTCCAAACCGCATGTGCGGCCGCATATACTGTATTCGAACGGACTCATAGATCCGTTCGAACAGTAGTTTTTTTTTTTTTTAAACTGTCAGTTTCGAACGGTTTTGGACGTTTGAACTCCGTTTAAATGGAAGTTATTCCATCGAATGGTCCATTGCAAAAACCACACATGCCAGATCAATGCCCGGGCTTCTAAAACGGCACTTGCGGCCCATATGGTCGCACTTAAATCTATGTATAAAGGTTCATATCTTGCAAATCCACATCTTTAAATTTCGCACCATGACTGTGTGATGTGGTTCACGAATGCAAAGAGTTTTTTTTTATAAAATCAATTCAAAGGACATTTTGATTATATCCCTCAAAAAATAAGAAAAAAGGGGACATTCGATTTCATGATGCTGCACAAAGACATTTATAAGTTGCATTAAGCAAAGAACCTGAATGAGGTGATTGAATGGTTTTTAAACGCTAGAAAAATTCTATTCATCAGAGAATAGCTGAAGGCAACAGTCAACTGTTTGCTTTAAAATTTCCATAGAGAACATGCTATTGTGATTTATCAATCTGTATAAGTATTCAAGATTTTTTTGTTTTTTGAAAAGCAGTAGGCATTCATCTTCTATTGAAATGAGAAGATGTGAGGGATAAAAAGGAGGAAATGAGAGAAAGCAGAATACACACAGTATTGTAGAGAATAAGCTGGTTTCCTTGCTTAAATATTTTATAGAAGTCGATGAATGTTTGTTGAGGACCATCATAAGTATGAAAGCCTTCTGGAGTCCTGGTCCGAACTGATGTGAAAGATGAACTGAAACAGCTGGGCAGATGGTACTGTAACATATCATTAAGACACAGGAACAATTTGTACGGTTATATTATTGTGAGTACTGTAACATATCATTAAGAGCAAAATATGATGTTATGTGTCATTGAATCATATCCAATCATATCCCTTGTGAAAAATGGAACTTGAAGTAAGTTACTGGGTTCTGTATCCAAATCTTCCTGATGCTTGTGATGTTAGAGCTTATGTTATTGGTGAAATAGATTTTTTTTGTTCATATCAATTTGCTAATTTATAATTTGTTAATTGACATTCTGATTTTCTATTACCATATTGTTTGGAGATGGTGTTTTCTGTATGTTCTTTGGCCATTTTCCAGTTATCTGCTGTTGTATACTAAATTCAATGTAAACATTTACAGGACTGCATATGATGTCAGTCTCACTGATGATAGCTGGTCAAAAGATGTGTTTGATGTTGTATCTGGCACCACTTCCAACACATGGGAGAGGCTTGATGCGTGAGTTTGAATGTCATAACTTTTGTTGCACAAAGTTTAAAATTTCTCAATTCTTAATAATTTTCTTGAGATAAGTATGGGATGACTTCACGTGCAGTGGTTCTACTGTTTCACACACATTTGTATTGGAGTCCAAAGTGAAAGGAATGTTTTATGGGGCTCCTGCTCTTATCAAATTCCGTGTTCCTACAAAGGCTGCATTGCAGGTTTGTCTGCGACCTTGTCAAGATACGCTTAGAAATACCTTCAATGACACTGAAATACTGAGTATGATTCACTGTTCAATTAATACTGGCTAGTTTAATATGAAAGCCCCCAACTTCATCTCAAAAAATACTGACCAGTTTTAATGAGGGAGCTGTTAATTTTTTGTGGATTTTGTCGATTATAACTGATGGTGAGATCTGAAGTGGAGGGCTGTGTTGTTCTTTTTCCATTATGTTAAATCTTGATACAATCTTTAAAATGTTTTCTAGGAGGCTTATTCTACACCCATACTGCCAATAGATATCCTTGCAGACAGGGCTCCTGAAAAGAAACTTGAATTTGTAAGTTCTCTATTAATAAATCTTTCTTATATATGGATATTTTTTCTTATCCGGTCTTGGTTTTTAACTACAATTCTCTTGGTGTGTTTTTTTTCATGAAACCATCGTTCTCCATCATTAAATTCATCAGGCAAAGGTGAGTAACATGTTGTTCATTATAATTCTTTCTAAATTTCTACAATACATGCAACTCATCTATAATTTTTTAATATATACAGAAGCTTTTGGCAAAATACGGACCACTGCTTTCAGTCCTCTCTTCATTGGGGTGTTCATACATTTGATCCTTAGCCCATCGAAATCCAGTGCTGCGAAAGCAAGCAAGAAGAAGCGCTAAGCAGAATGGTAGTAGGTATGTCCTATGCGTGAGGATAGAGTGTTAGTCAATTTCGAGATGTAAGCATGTTTATGCGTGGCTATCAAAGATTTTCCATGTTTGAACTACTAGAGGCTAATGTTATATCATTTTGTAGGTAGATTTTATAATTTTTGGTATTTTGACTACCCCATTTTATGGTGAGTACATTTTCCAATAATTCTGCATGTTCTAATTAGTAGCACTTAGACATAATGGATCCAGGGTAGATGTTATTAATCCAAATGTTGGTAATCAATATGAAGATCATTGTGATATTTTATGTTGATAGGGGATTATTTGACCAAGAAAAAATATTTATCAATAATAAAAAAGTAGATCAGGGAGATATTTTATGCTGAAAAATGTTTCATGCTATTATATAATATTATATATAGAATAATGATTCTCAGGTCCATCTTATTTGAATGGATGGTGGATTGTTTTTTTTAATCATATGTGATATGTGATTCGCTTGATATGGAGGATCAAATCCGAAGATTTTTGACAATTAATAATCTCTCTTTTACTTTACATTGTAAAAAAAAATATATGTGGTCTGTTTGTAGCATGTGACCATAGCGTCTGTCTTTTTTTCTCTACTAAAAATAGAATTTTGCATTCGGGTTCTCATCCCTTGTTTTGCCTTTGTTACAATTTTTTTAATGAATTCGATACTAGATGTTAAATCTCGCAACTTTTGGTATGACCTTTATTACACTTTTTTATCTTAAAATATTTTACATTGACAGGAGTTGTGTAACATTTGAAAGTTGGTTACATTTCAAATTATTATTTTAGACTAATATGCATTATTTTTTAAAAGTTGGTGACACGTTAATCTAAATTGAACATTCAACAAAAGTGAGTTACGTTTACAAATATAATTGACTTTAATGTAATTTATTGTTGAAATTAAGTTACATTTTATAAATGTAACTGACTTTTATTTTGAACTCTAGTTTTATATTGTGATTTGTGTTTCATTTCTGCATTCATGGAAAAAATTGCATCCATCACAAATATTTTATCTGATGATTAGAATCGAATAATAATAAAATTAACAACAGCTTTTGAAGAAAAAAAATGTTGATTATTCTTTGTTATGCAAAGCAAAAATTCGGTCTTTCTCAATGTTTTTGACGAAATGAGTTTTTTTGAATGAATTCATTTTTCATTTTTTTAAAGAATCTTATGGGATTTGAATTTCAGTTTTGTTTTCAATGAATGATTATTTATTTATTTATTTTGAGTTGATTTTGAAAAAACTAGGTTTCTAAAATAGATTGAATAAGTTGATATGTTTTTGGAAAAGGTGGGGATGGGTTTAATGAAGGGAAAATGTGAGTTTTAAATGATGGTAACATTGTAGGGTTAAAGACATTCAAGTCCTTGAAAACATAAATAATATCATATAAGTCTTTATCAAAGTTGACACAAACACACAAGTTCTTTAAAATTCATAGAACTCATAACATCCTTACATTCTTGATTTCAACAAAAATTAATCATAACCCAACCTACTCTACTTAACACTAATCTATAATCATGAAATGATTAAATTATCCTTAAATTTTTAACAATTTTCAAATTATACTTCAATGGAAATAAAAAACATAAAAAATGATAATTTAATCTTTACATGGACTAATTGATTTTTATGATTATTTATGAAAACTATAATGTCTACATGATTACATGGTGATAAAATATTTTGTTAAATTTGAATGAAATTTGAACTTGAGCATGATAATTAAGTTTTTGCGAGTTTTTAGAGACTCGTGTGTCTATCTCAATTTTTACCGGGACTTAAATGAGATTATCTATGTTTATAGGAATGTAAATGTTTTTAACCGAATACTGCATTTTAAATTTTTAATATTTTTTAAAAGTCAAACAAGCAATCAACAAGGGAATGACTTGTCTATGAGACTTAAATAATGAGTCCTGTGTTGCAAGACATATAATGGGGTGTTGGAGGACGGTGGTCGCGGGTGGACCACCTAGATTTTTTAAAAAAAGACTCCAATGTACCATCTATAATCAACCTAAGTTTAACTGGCCCAGCTTTTTTTAAAAGAAAACTCCAATATACCATCTATAATCAACCTAAGTTTAACCTAGATAAAATCAACCTACCAGCCCCTCTTTTCTGTGCCATTACCGTATCACATCCATTGTTCTTTATTTATTTATTTATTTATTTATGTGTGATTTGTTTATGTTGTTTAGGTTCTTTGTAATATGATCTATGGAAAGTTAGTCATCGGATGATGGATGGATATTTTTTTAGGTTCTTTGTAATATGTCAGGATGAGATTTTAATTTTTTTTGAAATACCTATTTATATTTTATATTTTTGGAGATTTTTAATTGTTCTTTTTTTGGTATCATTTAGGTATGTTTAATTTTGAAATAAGGTAGATTTTACTATCTCATTTCATCTTTATTTATTTATTTTATATATTTTATATTTATTTATTTTTTATATTTTACAAATGAATATCAAAGTTCAATGATATTTTATGTTTTACAAATGAATTTACAGTGTTTCCCATCTACAAAACTCGGTATTGGTCAAACACTCCATTATACATGAATAACTTTTTTTTAAAAACAATAATATAATTTTGAAAGTAAAAATAGTTAATTAAAAAGGTTTTAAAATTTATTGATTATAAAATAACTTCAAATTTTTCTAGTGATTAAATGGTTCTCCTCCAATGTCTCATTGAAAATCACATTTGTGTGAATATAGACATGCCTAAGAAATAAACTCGAGATATTCTAAGTCACTTATATAGTTATATAATATAATGAGACGACTATATAGATTAGTATAATTTATTTATTTGTCACATCAATTACGCCTTTCGATTCATTACTCAAAAACACAAAAAACATCGGATGCTCACAGGTTTACCATGCAATATGCCCTCAAAGTCGTAACAATGTCGTGATTCGTGACACAAAAATACATACTCATTGTTACATTGTTGATGTATTTCGAACCTTGCTTTAATGTAATAACAACTTATACTCACATGTTAGCACAAGTCATATAATAAAGTAATATAATAATTACATCCAAATGATTAATTCTTTAATAAGCATTATTTTTTATTTAATTTATAAGGGTTGGCCCAGAATTCAATAGTTAACAACATAAATTATAACCATGAGTAGGTTAAATTTGGGCGGAGTCTAAACTGAACAAGAGGGTTCTAAAAACTGGGTTTGGATTTGGGTTGGTAAATTCAAGTTGTCTATAAAATCGGGTTGGGTTAAAATTGATATCATAGACAATCAAATCCAATCCAAACCTATAGTACACCCATGTGATATTCTAAATGAGCTATAGACAATTGATATTTGATTATTTATTCTAAATCTCTGTCGTTGGATCACAATCTTAATTTTTTTTGTGGACTTAAATTGTTTTAGTGGGTGATTAAAATTTATGCAACATGTATGTGTGTGTGGTATTTTTTTTTAAATACATACAATTTGTTTTGGTGTTTATTTTTGTGAGCTAGGCTTGAATACCAGGTTTTGTGGGTTGTTTCATGTTACCACAGGTTGGGTTCGGGTTAGAGTCGTCAGATTGAAATTCGAGTTGGGTCAAAATATGATTGAATACCTTGAATTTGGGGTTGGGTTCGGGTTGAAGTTAATCCAAACCTAACTCGCCCGAGTTACAACCCTAGTTCACGAGGTCTAAGGGAAAATTATTGCAGTGGCGGTGAAGAAAAGTATATTCAGTTGATTAATGTGTAAGATATAATCAATCATCAAACTTTTCTGACCATTCAAAAAAATTCAGTATTGTGTCCCTCATAACGTGCCTGGTTTATAAACGTTCAATACACATGATGATATTTCGAGTATAATATATATGGCACAATAAGGACTATTATAATTAATGACATTGCTAAGATAAGCTGGTGCTTGTATCAATGGAAAATTGTATATAAATGTTCAATACTTCAATGGTCATGTTGATATTTCAAGTATAATATAAGGCACTAGCTGGGCTATTATGATGACATTGGTAAGATAAGTTGGTGTATGTATCAATAGAAAATTATATGAATTGACAATATATATGCTCTCTGTTGTTATTGTGTTTAACGCTTCTACTTTTGAGTAAAATGTAACATTATCTTAGATTATAGCTTAACACAAAAAAATTAAAATTAATCAATTTATAAACGTAACATTTTTAATTAAAAAAATATATTACATTTTATTGTTAAAATTTAATAATTAAAATTGTAAACTTATAATATCTATTATTAAGTATAATTATATGCATTAGTTTGATTTATAAGTATTATGTAATATAGTCATAATGCAACATATATTTACTTTGTATTGCGCGGTGAATCATCTAAGGGTAACACTCCTTGAGGGATATAAATCTCTTTTAAGCTCCATATTGACCACCTTATCCAACTTATGATATTTGTCTACATAACCTGTGACATAAAAATTTGCTAGTCATTCTTTTTTTAATTTTTAAAAGACATTGTTCAAATGAATACCATTTTAGCTAGAAATGACATTCATGCTTAATCTATAACACTTTCTCTAATTGGTCCTAGTTTTATTTAAATTAAAAATTCACCATTCTATCATCATAATAGTTCCATGAAGCTACATTTGGCAGACAATATTTTGTGCTATGCCCTAATATAAATTCTCTATTTGTCAATGCATTTAGTAGTCATATATGCAATTGTATTATTTATTACACATGATATTTACATTATAACCATGGTTTTAAAAATAAAATTTTATGGTGGATGAGATTCTCCTCCAATATATAATGTAAAAGTAAACAGGACAGGGACATTTTAGTCAGGGACATTTTACTTTTAATCAAATATAAATATGAATGCACTAAATTAAATAAAATTTGAAAATATAAACTCTTATACTTAGGCTTTCATGCATCTTAAGCAAATATCCGCATATAAAGGCTGTTTAAATTATATCAATATCTCGGTCAATGAATAGGAAAACAATAGTTTTTTGTTTTTTTTGTTGAGAAAAAGATAGATCTTACTACCATCACTTGTATTAAAAGTAGATTATAAGTCCGAATGGTGGTGAGAAGAAGAGAGAAAAGTAATTAAAGGAAAAAAAAAATAATACAAAGATAAGAGGTGTCTAAACGAAAGTGGGGTGAAGAGATAGCATTGCATTAGATAGATTGTCTAATGTCATCTCGGTGGCTTCCTCCTCTCCCACTCCTGACCCTCTACTTATTCGGTAATGACTATTCTGTTTCGAGAAAATGCGATCACTCTTGCCCCGGCGATGCCATGCGCCTACTAGAACACAGAAAGTACCACCATTTCTCACGTATTTTCCACGTAGACTCTGAAGTCCTTGAATGTCATCTTGTTTTCAATCTTCCAAATGGCCTATGCAACCGCTAGTATGACCGATCAGAACACAGAGTTCGCGAGTCTTGATGTGTCCAACCGGCGGATATCCTTTCTAGCCGCTCACATGCCCTCAATGTCATTGAAAGAAGGTCTCCATATCATGGCTGCACCCATCGCATCCCATAGCTGTCTAGACACCTGACATTGACAGAAGAGGTGTGCTAACGTCTCAGGTTCCTTCTCGCAGATAGCACAGTCAATCGGCTTGAATCGCCTCCACTTCACTTGGTAGACCTTTGTGAGAAGGCCCTGATACAATTGCCACATGAATACTTTGAACATGAGAGATATCTTAGGTCGCCAAATTTGCCAAAATTTTGGGGTTGTGTGTTGCGCCATGGGCCGGGCTCTTCTCCTCCAACGGTAGAGGTTTTGAAAGAGAAAAAATAGTCCTTGTATTATTTTAAATGCACTTAGATTTTTTAAAATTAATATTAATTTAACACAAATAATATATAATTAAAAAATATTTGATTGGATAGGTAATAAAACAAGTTTATGATAAAATTGTTTAGAAATCATCCTAATTAATTTAAAACAGAATTTTCCAATCATATTAATTTTTAACTAAATAAAAAAATCAATAATTTGAGATTACTTCGGATGAAAAAGGAGTTGATTTACTTTACAAAAATTTCCAACTAACCTTAATTTTTTCATCAATTAAATGGTTCTCCTCCAATGTCTCATGGACAATAATATGTTTTGAGAAAACTAACATGCCAAGAAATAAGTCTAAGATCGATCATGATATTAATAAAAAGTTTGCAATCAAATGCATACACATACAAAGAAGCAACCAAGTACTAAATAGATGATTAGTTTGTTTATTTTGTCACATCAATTACACCTTTTCATTCTATTCTCGAAAACTCAAAAATTGTACAATTCACACTTTAACCATGTAATATGCGTTTTAAGTCGCAACAAGATCATGACATAAAATACATACTCACTGTGTATTTTGAACATTGCTTAATCTAATAACTTGGGAATTTTAGTTTTAAGCCCTTATAAACATGTCTATTTAGGGATCGATCCCTCCCTTCCTCATATTTTTTTTAGGTCCCCAACTTCAATCGCACTCTATCAAACGTCCGTTCATATACCGTTAGTTGCTGAAATGATTTTTATTTTTAAGTCCTTATAAACTATGTTATTTAGTGATCAGTCCCTCATATCGTCATATTTCATTTTAGGTCTCCAATTTCAAATGTTTTTTTTATTAGATCCTGAACAAAATGTCTTATTGATTTTGTAAGTATTTTGATATTTGAAACTTGTATACAAAATGTTTGTATGATTTATATTTTGCATGATTTTAATTTTTCATGAAAAATAAATTTTTAATAAATAAAAGTTTAGAACCATGCAAAATAAATTTTTTATTGATTGCATACAAATTTTTTAATGGCATTTAAATTTGTAAATTTAAAATTCAAAACACACTCAAAATATCTAATTTAATATTTCAAAATTTTCAATCAAGAAAAAATCATCTAAATCAAACATCAATAATGAAAAATTCTCAAAATTTGCTTATTTAATTATTCTTCTTCTATTTATATAATCAATACTAGTTACAGAGCTAAGACCTTAAGAGAATGTAATATCGGATTAAGTGGGCATATGCAGTGTTAAATAACACTGAAATTATTATTGAACACCTAACATTTTGTATACGAGTTTCACAATCAAAATACTTATAAAACCATACATACATTTTGCTCATAGACTAATAAGAAAAAAAACATTTGAAATTGATGACTTAAATTAAATGTGTAGAAGAGAGGGATTGATCATTAAATAACATGGGTTATAGGAACTTAAAAATAAAAATCATGTTTCACAAACTCACAATATATGGATAGACGTTTGGCGGACGAACTAAAAACGAAATAAGCGGTTGAAGTTAGGGACTTAAAAAGATATATAATGAAGGAAATGATCAATCCTTAAATATGCATGTTTATGTGAATTTAAAACTAAAAAAACCCTAACAACTTATCCTCACACATTACACCCACATTATTAATCCTTTTATTAAGTGATATTTAAAATCAACAAGGGTTGGACAATAAGCACAACAAAAGTACTGAGATAATTTAACGCAGCGTGAAACGGATAAAAGGATCTGATCTACGTCAAGATCCCATAACTCCTTGAATCCACAAGGAATCCTTGAATACACAAGGATGAAAAACCCAAAAGGGAGATATTTTATTAATTAATCAAAAATTGTCTATTACAAAATATGGTGGCACTCATTATATAGGCCACAAACATAAAATAAATGTTCATAATGTGAATTATGACTCTACTAAAAATAGTAAAGACACAATTACAATGATAATTATTAAAATCTAATAAAATAAAATATAAAATCCTAAATTCCTAAATAAAATCTCATCAAAATTTATTTTGATAACATATTTGAAATCAAATATTCTGCTATGATTTCTTTCCAAATCCGTCCTACATCAGTCTCATCTTCTTTAAAAAAAATTCGTCCTCGAATTTAAGAAGAAAAGATCTTGGATGATCAGGAGGATGATATTTGATGTAATCAAGTACATCAATAGAAGAGATTAAGACCTTTTCTTCCATCTTATTTGATGCATCTATGTATTTGACCTTTGGCAAGAGGAGAGACATCTTCTTGATTTTAAATTCCTCTCAATCAAATCGATCACTGTGGTAGTTGCAATGTTGTTGTCGACGATGGCATAAAAAAACGCTCATGTTGATGTGGCATGTAGTTTGCAACATGAACATTTGCAGGGGCTTTTCTATCTCTGTAGTTACCACTAAGAATAAGAAAATGATTTCTCTTGTTCTCTTCCATTAATCTTTTCAGATTCAATGCAGAGAAAAATATCCTCCACTTCTTTATTTGACATGTCTTCATCTATTTCTGATTCAACTAAAGGTTGATCATAGGGGTCGGTCACTAGATTCTCCTGATTTTCTGGTGGACTTTCTTCGGTCTTCTCCATCGATCCATCAACCATATCTTGACTTAATGTAACATCTAACGGTTTGATCATGGAAGAGCCTTTAGACATCATATGCACCCTTGATCTCTCCCGTTGTGATTCCACTTTTACGGCCGCAGAGATTGCTTCTGTCAAGTTGTAAATCTCTTTTGATTCAATACGATCTCGAACTGAAGACCTCAACCCATTAAGATAATGGGCCACTCGTCGCCATTTAGCTTATGCGAGGTTATATCGACCAGAAAATTTTAAAAATTCAGCGGTATAGTCGAATACAGAACGATTACCTTGGCGACAATTATGGTACAACTGGAGCAAATATTGTTCATAATCTAGAGGAAGGAATTGATCCATGAGAAGTCGTCTCATCCTCCTCCATGTTCGAATAGATGCTCTTCCTTGTCGTTGTCTGGTCCTTTGAAGGTGGTCCCACCAATTAGCGGCACCGCTTGTAAGTCGAAGCGCCACCAATCTGACCATCTCCTCTTCATGCACATCCATTATCTCAAAAAATTTATCAATCTCTAAGATCCAATCAAGGAACTTATCGATTGACAAATTACCATTGAAATATGAGATGTGCACATTTGAAAAATAGTTATTGTAATATGTGTGCCGCCTTCTCGGCTGATAGTCGTACAATATACCGCTTTCATCATCAAGTCATCCTCATAATCGGGTAGATAATGAGAATGTCATCGACCACCTTTATAAGCAACAGGTTGGCCTTGGGCGAATCCCTCGGCGCGCATCCTGTCACCCCCAGGTCGTCTATTGTCGGTGTTGAGATTCACGTTAGCCTTCACCTCACGAAGAGCATGTCGCGTTTGTTGACGAAACTCCTCTCAAAGTGGCTGTTGGTCTTCCCACGACGGCCGAAACAGCTCCTGCACCCCACGATTATCGTCAATGGGATTGTTGTTTCCCGCACGGCTATGTGTCATCGAAGCCAGGCGAATCCTCGCTCTGATACCACATAACGCAGCGTGAAACAGATAAAAGGATCCGATCTACGTCAAGATCCTATAACTCCTTGAATCTACAAGGATGAAAACCCAAAAGGGAGATATTTTATTAATTAATCAAAAGTTGTCATTACAAAATATGGTGACACTCATTATATAGGTCACAAACATAAAATAAATGTTCATAATGTGAATTATGACTCTACTAAAAATAGTAAAGACACAATTACAAAGATAATTATTAAAATCTAATAAAATAAAATATAAGATCCTAAAAATCATAAATTCCTAAATAAAATCTCATCAAAATTTATTTTGATAACAAACTTGAAATTAAATATTCTGTCATGATTTCTTTCCAAATCCGTCCTACATCATAATTAAAATATATCTTGTTGAATAAAGTATATGGTACATTAAATTTAGATGAAGCATATGGCTTTTTATTTTTATTTTTAAATAAGGGAATATAAGACTCATTGGAGCAAAAAAATGTTGCTGAAAATACACAAAAAATGAGAACATATGAGGTGGGGATGCAGAAACAGAAAACCCCTTTGGATGTGTTTTAGAATTCTCAGATTTTTTTTTTATAACAAATGTGATTTCACCGGATTCTATTAAAGAGAATTGGTAAAAAAATATATGGGAATAAAAAAATTAAGAAAAGGAAAAAAAAAGTGGATATATGTTACACAAGAAATACAACCATTGTATTTCCAAAGATTACATGCCATTCCATGATAAAATGGTTATCCCTTATACAGGGAATAACTCTAAAACAACCAATGAAAATATGTCACGTAAATATAATGCACCGTAAACAATTAAATTTGAAAGGACTCGTACTGGTAAGAGTCTTTTTATTAGAAGGTTTCCTGATAAAAGTACTTTTGTTAGAGAGATTTTAAATCATTGAAGGCGATGTGGAAAATCATAAGAACAAAACTTCAGTCCATGTATTATGGATCTTAGAATACAAAGTCCAATGAACTCCACTCCACCCAGAAATGCAAGCCAGTTAGGTTTTACTGAAAATACCATGTTCGCATTAGGTTAAATGTAAAAGAATTAATTGTAATGAAGACCATGAAGTTTACTATCAATAATAAAAAGTTGTTAAATAAAAAATTTAATTTGAAATGCATCAAAACCAAAATTACTTACATGTATTAGATAATTCCAAGAAAATTATTTAATAAAATTAGGCATAAACACTTAAAAATATAATTCAGCGAACAAATAATCAGATTATCAAAATGACACCATAAATTCTCTTCTTTTAAAAATAAGTTTAAGTGCATAAAATTTATTATGTTTATTATTCTATAATAATTTACATGAAATTGTCTGTTTTTTTGTTTAAATATGGAAATATGGGTAATGGGTTATGTGTGTAATTTTATTTTATTTTTTTGAAAAAAATAGACGATTGTCACTATCACCTTCATTAATATAAGGTGTGACTACAAGTCTGAATGGGTTGTGTGTTTTATAATATTGTTTTAACTTTAATATTATTATAATTAAATCAATAGATGAATATTATAATTAAGGTAGTGTTTGATTTTGAGTTTCAACCAGCTTTTCAAAAATCTTGAACGTGATTCCAAACATGTATTTTAAATGGTTTTGACTCAAATCTATTTTTTTTTCTAATAAAATTTTAGCGTTTCACAAAAACTCATAAAACAATACTCCTGGGGAAGCTGAGTTTTTAAAATAAAATGATTTTTTGGTCACATTTACCAGTGGACAAAGTTTTAAATTTCCATTTGTATGTCCTTTTGACAGCTTATTTTGACACCATTCAACTCTCTACTTTGCCAATTTAGAGCATTTCTAATGAAAAAGGAACATAGGGAAATGATGGAGAGCAGTGATATTGTTAAATTACAGTTTTCACTCTCCAATTAAAATAATTAACAAATATTATATTGATTTCGAGTAAAAGAAGTTTAAAAAATCCTAGCTTAACATAATCTTTTTTCTTCGTTGGCAAAAATTGCTACTTATTCTTCTTCCCATTCTCCAATGATTGATGTGATGACATCAGCACTCATTGGAGGCCCTCATAGTCAAACAATTCTACTTAGAAAATCTCCTACTATTTAAAAATTATTTTACAGTCATATGAGATTTTAATATAGTTAAAATATCTCGGATAAAATATGATTGTATTTAGTTACACCAAAAAAATTAAAGTGAAAATCAAACACTTTAGTATACAAGAATAAGTTTTTTTTTAAATGATATTATCTTTAAAGTAAAAAATAGTTATTTAAAAAGATTTTTCAATTTATTAATTATAAAAGACCTTCAATTTTTGATTAAATGGTTCTCCTCCAATGTCTCATTAAATTTTTTTTTTTGTGAATATTCATGTCAATTATATATTGAGAAGATTGGATTATTAGTTTGTTTATTTGTACGCTTTTCATTCATTCCAAATAAACTCAAATTTTTTTTGAATAGCATCCAATCACAAAACTTTTTTGACTATTCAAAAAATTCTAGGGTATGTCCCTCATAACGTGCATGGATTATATATAGATGTTCAATACTTCGATGGTCATAAATGCAATAAATAAAATTAAAAAAAGTTATAAACATAAAACTAAGAGAAAGTGTGACAAATCTATATAAAATTATATTAACCTTGAAGAGGCATAAACTTCTCTACATTTCCATAAACATTCTGATTGTAATATCTGGGATCCATACACCCACTGAGTGTCCAACATTTACAGGGAGGTTCTTTGATTATAATAATCAGTAAAAAACATTGGGTGGATAAGTTATTGTTGTATGTGCATTGTTGTTGGTGATGAGATTATGTTGTTTTTATTGATTGTGTTATGTTATTATGTGGTTCTTTCTTTATTTCCACATTCTTTCCATTCAAATTGAGCAATTTAACTTGGATTCGATTCTCCACAATTTCAGCTGAAATAGTCCAACCACCTTGATATTGATTAACCACAAATAATATATAGTTATGTCAGTAACAAAAAAATTGATTGGATAGATAATAAAATATGTTTCTCACAAAAGTGTTTAAAAATCATTCTAATATTAAAACATAATTTTCTATCAGATAAAAAAAAGGAGTTGATTTACTTTAAAAGTTTTTCCAACTAACCTTTAATTTTTCATCAATTGATTGGTTTTCCTCCAATGTCTCATGAACAATAATATATTTTGAGAATATTAACATGCCAAGAAATAAGTCAAAATCATGATACAATAATGTTTTCAATCATACACATATATATAATGAAGCAACCAAATACTTTACAGATGATTAGTTTGTTTATTTTGTCACATCAATTATACCTTTCATTCGAATCTCAAAAACTCAAAAAACATTGTATAATTCACGCATTAACCATGTAATATACCCTTTGCAACAATGTCATGACATAAAATCCATATTCATTGTGTATTTTGAACATTGTTAAATGTAATAACAACTTAAACTCACGCATTAGCACAAAACTTTTAATTAAGTTGCAATTACATCCAAATCATTAATTCTTATATAAGTCATATTTAAATCACTGAGGGTTGAGGTGGGGATATAAGTCATATTCTTGTATAAGTCATATTTAAATCAATGAGCAAAAAATGTCTGACAAGACACAAAAAATGAGAACATATGAGGTGGGGATGCAACAATGGAAAACCCATATTTTAAATGCAAAATTTACCAAAATGCGGATTCAAACGAAACCCAAAAAAATAAGTTTGATGCATATGTGACAACGATGTATCACATTTCTACACACTCTTTATCAATCAAATTCAACAAACAGCTTGTAAACAAACTCAGAGTTCCATTTATCAATTATCCGTCTGAAATGTACACTGTATATCTACCATGTAACACTAGTCACATTACAAGAATGCAAAACTTCCCACCTATGATGGAAACACCTTTCTTTACATCCCCAGCAGACAGAATTGCACAAATGTATCATGCAGGCAGAGCAAAGCTCCTCTCATACCATTGCGGAGGGTCCACGACGATGCACAGATCCGATTTCCTGAAGTCCGCAACCTATACAACATTCAAAAATTGAAAACTTTTTACAACCCACAAAAAAAATATTCATCAAAAAATACATATTGCAATACATCATGTATGAAACACAGACAGATGAATAACTGTTACCTTTTGTCCACAGTGGGGGCAGTAGTGATGTTTATGCCATAAGCAGTCCATTGAAGGGCAGAGGAAGCAGACTCCTAGCATGAAAGGCATCATGCAACCGACAACGGCTGCCAGACTTGGCTTTGATCTAGAAAGATAATGAAGCATTTGTTTGTGAGTTCTCAACAAGAGACAATAATCTTAATGCAAAAAATCAGAAATTCACATTATAAACAGCAGCAAATCACATGCGTTCAAATACATCAAACAGTGAGAGATCTTGGCAACATGTTAAATAGTGTTGATAAATGGCAAGCAGATTCATAACAGCAAAGATACACAGTTGATTCTAGAGAATACGAATTGTTCTCTTTATTTATCACTGTTCTGATTAACGAACAGACACCATGCTTCTGCACAACAGCAAATTATGATGCTAAGCATAAACATGGGTAAATTTATCACTAGTGTAAATGTTAAAATGGCATATGCAGTAACCAGTGTGCATAAGTAATAGGATGTGGTCTGTGCTATAGCACAAAGTTTCACTTTGAGAGCTTTTTAGGGTGCACAAAATTTAAACAATTGGAAAAAAAAGGAGGAAAATACAATCCCAACATTTTAGAGGTCAGCCAGACAGTCAAGCCAGATCATTGCCAAGCAGTTTAATATACACTCCCAGCAGTGCATATCAATTACACCATTGAATATATACTTCCAAACGATAAGCTAGGTTTTTTTTTTGTTCGTAAATAAACAGTATTAAGGGAAAAGTTTGTGATTACAAAAGTACATATAAAACCAAAAAATTACAATTATACTCTAGGTATAGGAACAGAACAACATGCTCTGTTACCAAAGTACATAGAAAATCTAAAAACTTACAATGATAACAGTGCCAAATAAATGGGAAAAAATCACACTTTTTATTGCATTGTTAGATAACTCTACTGATGAATATTATCACCTTAGCAGGTAATATACATAGAGTATGTTAAAGGGCGACATCACCGAGTGACAAAATTTTACAGAGGAGCTCTCAATATGAAATAGATACAACTCCAAATGTCTCACTTCAAAAAAAAAATGTCGCCTGTTAATCTTATTCTCATATTTCATTTCAAATACTGATCTTCCTCTTTCTTTTTTTTTTGGATAAATATGATTTCATCGGATTCTATTAAAGAGAATTGGTAACAAAATATATGGGAATAACAAATTAAGAAAAGGGAAAAAAGGTGGATGTTACACAAGAAATATTTCCTCCAAACCCCAAACAGGAGGAAAACACAACCCCTGTAGCTCCAAAGATTACATGCCTATTCCATGACAAAATGGCCATCCATCTACAGAGATGAGCCCAATCCGGAATATGAACCATAAAAGAAAACACCCACTGAACCGATCACAGGAATACCAGCTACAGTATCTCCACGTGAATTAGTATATTTTTCCCTAAAGGAAAGTGGGATACCCACCAGAATCATAAAACTATACAAGTGTAATAAACTATGTTAGTATATCTTCTTGTTCATATTCAACATAAGCTAACATCATCCAAGTATACCAACCCTAGCAGTTTCTTATCATCCAAGGAAAACATAAAGTCTTATCTCAATTTAAAAATTAATATCAGTCTTTTTTATTATTTTATTTTATTTTTAGTGAGGGATGTTGCAGATTGTATTAAACTTACACCGTCATCAGAGAATCATAAACGGAACCAAAACAAATTCCAATCAAACATTCATATTTATAAATTCTAAATTTCAAGAATCACACAAAATCCCCAAAACCCAAACCCCCATAATCGATTTACAACCCCATCCCTCCCCAAATCAAATCCTAAAATCGTCCAATTTCACGAACATTGAAAGAATATAAAAAAAAATAATCAAAACTTTGAAACAACCCCTAACCCCAGATTGACTGGAAACTCACTTGATGTTGGTGAGACCGGAAGATCCGCAGTAGACGCAGCTGAAGGGGGCCGGGGAGTCTCGGAAGAAGGTCTGCCGGAGGGGCACCCCCTTCGGATCCTGGAAAATCGCGTCCGGCGGGATCATCCCCGCCTGGTAAGGGTTCATCCCCGCGTAGTACACCTGCGCCGCCCCGGGAAGCGGAGGAGCCGCCTGGGCGGGGTAAGCGTAAGGGATGCCCACCGCCGGCTCCTCCGGTTTCGTCGTCACTCCCATGGCCGTGCGATTCGATGATTTGAACGGTCGAGATCTTCCGATGCAAAGCTCCTCGGTCAAAAACTCGAAAATTCGCTTGTGGAGTTTGAAATACAGAGCTTCGGTTTGAGACGTCTGTGATTTTAAATAGGAGACAAAATGCTGTTGAAGTCGAAGAAGAGATGTTTCGCGCGGCTTTCCAATTTGTTTCAATTACGAAACCACACATATTCTAGAAGGGCACTGTTACACTTTTTTTTTTTATATATATATTTTTTAGTTTTTACAGCTCAAAAATAATATCTAATCAGAAATACAGTAAAACATATATTTAAAAATGAGTTTATTCACGTTGAAATATGACAATATGTATTTTTTATTATTACATATACATGATAAGATGATGTTTACTATTTTTTTTAAATAAAAATATTTTCATGTATGAGTTTTGGTTAATAAAAGAATTGAGTCTAATATTTTTCAATCTATAAAACATGACGTGGGGCCCACCAATGGGATCATCTTTGATGGGCCAGGTTACCCATTACATGAAGTTGAATTTACATCATTGTATATCTCGTTAGTCCTTACACCCACTCATTAAATCTTTTATACATTCTATAAATGTTTAATTTAATTTATTAAAATATATATTTTATTTTTATAAAAGTATTTTTTAAAATATTAAAAAGATTGCAGATTATATATGGGGTTTAAAATATGCTGAATTCGTATTTGATTTTGTCCATGACATGTCGTACAATTTTTTATATATTTTAAATATGTCAATTTGACTAATGAATCATTTTTATAAAAGATTAAATGGATATTGTAAATAAGACTGAAAAATAAATTGATTGTATTAACCCCAGAACATTTCATAAAGGATGGACATCATTCGAATTCATATAATTTTTTTAAAGTTTATCAAAGTTATTCAAATATTTTTTTGTTGAAAATTTTATTCAATTGTCTTTATAACTTTGGTTTGTGAATGTGCATAAAACTTGTGACATTCTTATTGAAGAGTGTCTACTGAATATATATAATAATGTAAAATGTACAGTATTTTGAATGAATAACCTGGTATCTATTCGGATACAGAGAAACGTGTGTGTTTTTAATCGAATATTCAAATCTGGGTAATTGTTTGACTTGACTATTAATTGATGTCAATTACTTTCATAACACGACTACTGAGAGCTAGTATTAGATAGGCATAACTGGATTTTCTTATGCGTTGTTGATGGAATATTTTCCATATGATTTGAGGCCCTGAGCTGTCCATTTATCTCTTACACCAGAATCTTCTAGATGTTCAACGTCCTCTTTCAATATTTCATGTCTTCATTCCAAAGGATTATTCGGGGGGGGGGGGGTGTGTGCAAGCCAATTAATCATTAATCAAAGCTTTGTTTGCTGTGAGTTTAAAATGGACTGTGGGGGATAAAACTATCACCCTCATGAGTATCATAAATATTGTCATAAGTGATGATCATCCCAATTAATGATATAATAATTAGGGCGACAAGATATTAATTTAAATTCAAGAGAATTCCATGATTTTAGAGATTGCATGGATTATCATATTCCTACACCACTGTAAACACGCAAAGAATAGGTAAACAACACAGAGAACATACATAAACTTTTTCTTTTCACTGCACTAATTTGAGTGTTGGAGTGTTTGTCCTCCTTTTTACATGTCTTTTCTTTCACGCAGATGGGATTCTGTTTGTGATGCATCGACTCCAAAAAACAAAAAAAACTTGCAATCAGGGCGGATTAGGGGGGGGGATACGGTGGCCATGGCCTCCTTTTTTTTTTTTTTTTTAATTTTTATCTTAGGTTTGATTAAGTGGGTTGATATAAACACCCCATCCACAATGGCCCCCCTCCAAAACATGAAATGGATGGCTAAGATGATCATCCCTCATTACCCCTAAATAATGAAATGAATGGCTGAGATTATCCCCTCTAAATGATGAAATGGATGGCTAAGATGATCCCCCTCATTCATATTTAAGCAAGTTGTGAAAAAGAGAGAGAGAAAGCAAGCTCCGTTAAAACTATTTTAGATCTCTTTGGTTGTCCATCCACAATAGATCCCAAATTCCTAACAAAGAAGTGATCCCCAAAACGGAACCCTTGCAGCCTCCCCCAAAACTCTCTGTTGCATTTCTCTATCCCTTTTAATTCAAGGTATATATGATGTGCAATTCTTTACATGTTATTTTTCTTTTACAAATTACAATGTTGACGAATAACAACTATCATGATTGAGTCTCTAAACTTTTTTGTTTTGTTTTATCCATTCAAGTTTAGTTTTCTTAGTCATTTTGTTTATTTTGTTCTTGTATGTATGGAATTATGAAGTTTTACTGAACAAAATTATAGAGTAAATATGTGATTTTGTTATTCAAATTTAAGTGGCCCCCTTTATAAATATTTCTGGTTCCGCCTTGCTTGCAATATATGTCAAAATACAAATATTATTATTATTATTATTATTATTATCCATTCATAATTATATTTCTGAAGAGAAAAAAAAAGCAAAAAACAATCACTCAATAATGATGGAGTGGGTGAGTGGAATCATCTGAAAAGTTAGTTCTAAGATTAAAAGCAAATTACCTGGCCATCAATAAAAACACGACACAAAAACAGGCCGTACAAACAAAACAGATCTATGCAATGTGTTATGTAACCCTCATTTATTTACATGCAAATCGCAGTACAGTAAAAGTTTTTATATTTTATAAATAAACTCATTCAATAAGTCATAAATGTATATATATTTCAATTCGTTATGAATGATTATATATTTTATAAAAAAACATTTTATTAAAATACATTTACTATTATTTTAATAATGAAACGCAAAACGCTTGTCATCCGCACTTAGAAAAAAAAAATCCAATCTTAGGCTTCAACCCTCTAAGAAAAAAAAAGGATAATATTATATATAGTTTCATTTTTAATTTTAATTTTAGTCTACATGTATTTTGAATTTTTTAAAAATAACATATTTAATCTAATAGGTTACATGCTTTTATAAAAAAATAAAATATATATTCCAATGAATTGAATGAATGTATTTATAAAAAATCTAAAAAAATTTATCGAAACATATATTTATTAATATGAGTATATGCGTAATTAATTTTTTATCGATGCATATGGGATCGGAAAAAAATGTAACAACACTAAAAAAAACTTAGGCTTCAAACCTAGCTAGTTCATTAAAGATGAGAGAATTCCGCACGCACGCATTTACTGTTGGAATAGCTCAATGTACACAAAAATCTATATAGATTAGGGTTACATTATTCTCCCTTCATTACAAATGCAACAAGTCATTTAATTCGGGTTACATTATTCTCCCTTCATTACAATGCAGCACACCCCTACTGTTCTACCTTATTGAGGCAGGGTTGAAGCATTGAGAGAAGGGCATTCAAAAGTCTCCTCAGAATGATTGAGGTCCCAAGTGTCTGATTCACCGGTCTCAGTGTACTCTTTTGAGTTGCCAAGTTTACCTTTAAATGGTCTCTTTTTTAGGGTGCATTCTATTAAAATTTATTGTATATCTTTGTGATTTGCTGTTACCCATCTATGAGTAGTGTACTCTGAACAGTCTAAGGCTCCGTTTGTTAACGCGTTTGGGCGGATTTCGCTTTTTGAAAAACTGAAAATCCTCAAACGCATAACCAAACGGGTCGGATTCCGGCGGAATCAAAAGCTGGATTCCTTTTAATTTCTCTCTCGAAATCCGTGTTTTTAAAATCTAAAAAAGAACGCTTTTTTGTCGGAATCGATTTTTTGAATTGAAAAACAACTTTTTCTACGAAATATTAAACTTCTTTCAAATATTGATTCCTGAATTAAAAAAAAGCATCCCAAAAAAATCAAAGGTCTAAAATCATCTTAAAAAGCAGCTTTATTCTAAAATCTACTTTTCAATCTATGTTTCCAAACGAAGCCTAACCCACTCAATCATAAATATATCTTAATATCTATTTCTAATATAAAATATTTTGGATACAAATTTTAAGTTATTAACATTCCAATTGAAAAATGTTACATTGTCTTGGAGTTGTATTTACGTATAAAAATACATTTTGAATTTGTTTGAAATATGTATATTTGATTTGAAAAGTTAAAAAATATATTCAAATGAATTATGAATTTCATATAATGTGTTAAATGACATGATTTCTATATAAGTAATTAAGATTATCAATGCCCATTTGAATTTATATAATTTTATATTAATTCTAACCGGATGAGAAAATTTTTTATTGAATAATTAATACATATAAATACGAACTCCTGTTTGGATGGAAGAATTGAGTTATTTAGGATAGATAACTATATCGGCATAGATAATTATATCAATAAAATAAGAGATTTTTTGTATGTTTGTATTTAATTTCAATTGTTCTCGTTAAAAAATATAATAAATTTTTTTGTGGTGTTTAATTGACTAAGAATAAGATGTGAATAATACTTTATAACTTTTATAATAATATTTTTACCCCTACATCCATATTTGGTGTTAGAAGATCTATTTCTATTACATCATGAAACCCATTGTTTGATACCGATATATTTTGAATATCAATCATCTAAATAAAAGGTATTTATTTATTTGAATATGAATTATTATTATTAACAAAATTTATGAAATTTTAGTTTATAGGAACAATACCCCGAAAAAAAACCACCTCACACTATTTGTATTTGGTACCATATACACTTGATTCTGTGTTTTTTTCTAAAACCCAACATCCATGAACATACGATGAGAGCAGTGCCTTATCAACATGTATCTGTTTAATTGGAATGCATCAGTAATGTTCATCATAGCATATTCATACACCACATTCATATACCACTGTTGAATTTAAAATCAACATATATAATGGCCTTCACTCAAAATATAATAACATATATAATGGCTTGATTTGTAAGGAGAAAGCGCGTGAAAAGTTTTGATGTGACTCGTGGGGCCCACGTAATGTTGTGGAAATAAAAAGTTAAAATAACCAATTCCATGTGAGTATACCATTTTAACCAGCTTATACTAACGCATGAATTATCACTTTTTTTTTTTTTTTCAAACACCAATCCTTATTCCACATTATCCCTGTATTCCAATGCAATTCTTTCATCCAACCAGCACAGTAAAGTATTAGAAACAAAAGATATGATGCTTTCTAAAAGTTGACTATTCGAGATTTCATGAACCTTTATTTTAGAGTTCCTAAAAATGAAATCATGGGGTTATAGAAATTTTCAAATTTTAGCCAAGAAAAAACATCCTGAGATAAAAGAAGTCTATATTTTGAAAATATTTTTGTATTGATATGATCTGATGAAAATTCCATCCATACATATATGTTGATGGATGACTCTATCAAAGAGTTAAAAATCATTCATCAATTAACAAACTAGGGATGAAAAATCTTAAATGTTATATGATTATAATGCTATATGATTATTTAAAATATATTTAAGATTAATATAATTTTAAATTATCAATAATAATTAATATATTTATTATATCATCATTATTTCATGATAAAATTCTTTATAATTGATGGTTGATTAACTCATAACCCAGTCCAATCAATTTTTCAATTACCAAGAATGATTGGATTTAAAAACATTGGTCATAAATTCAAACGAACTTCACGTGGTTTTCTTTCAATGTTATTTTTTTTACAAAAAAAAAACCTCACTTTCTGTTCTATTTATTTTTATTTATCAGTTTTATAAAATAAAATATATATCTTAAAAATAAATTGTATGGATTACCTACTTATACAAAAAAATATAAAATAGGAAAATGTTACATATAATTTTTTTCCTGCAATCTCATATCCAATCTACATGTGATTTGATTTTTTTTAACAGCTTACATCATCTAATGAGTACATACTATTAAAAAAATGATACATATGTTTTAATAAATTGCATTGATGTATTTATAAAAAATATAATTTTTTTAATAAGATATATACATTATTAATATAATTATACGACGTTAACAAAACATTCAAGATTGAAATTGAAAATGAAAAATACACTGTATGTAACAGAACTCATGAAAATAATATCTTTCACTAAACATAGTGTATATGCTGACTACTCGACAACACCCAAAATCAATGGTGGGTTCTAAATTCAAATTCAAATCAAAACACCCTATTCTGTAGCTGACCCATACTACATAATCCAACTCTACAAATATAAAAATATCAGACAAACAAAGAGACAAATATAAGCTAACGAAAAAAAGTATCAAAAAAAAAAAAAAAAAAAACTTTTGTTTTATTCCTTGATGGATCCTTTTGGTCTCTGGAGACCTCCTGTCCCAGGCAGAACCCCAGACAAAAAATACCCAAAACCCCCCTCCAAAGTCCCAAAATACCCATCACCCACTCCCCCATCTATAAAACTCCCCCGGACCTGTCGAAGAAGACGAGACCTCCGCCGCACTTGGGACACTCTCCGGCGGACCTTGGGAGCATGTGATACATGAAGCAGCGGTTGCAGCCGGCGACGATGAGTGGGACCCTCTCGTCGACGAAGGGGGGGTTTGGGTCATCTCTGGTGATGCAGGAGGAGGTGAAGGAGGAGGCCTCGGACTCTGATAGGCCGTCGTAGTACATCTCTTCGTCTTCGTCTTCGTCGCCGTCGTCGTCGTCGTCGTCTTCGGGTGGTGGTGGTGGTTCGAGATTTGGGTAGCTGTTGATGACTTCCGATCGGTCTTCCCGGGTCGGGTTTCTCGGGTCGTCAGTGGTCCGTGTTCCGGTTATTCGGTTGATGTAGGAGATCTCCCCTGTCTGTTCAATGTGAGCCACCATTGAAACAAATGATTATGATTAACAAAATTGTTGTTGATGATGATGATGGAACCTATATTTAATAATGAAATGGATTTTTCCTTAAAAAATTGATCATTGCAATACAGAAAAGAAAATCAATAATGGAGTCTCAAAGAAAATACATTTCAAGAAAAGGTGACTTTTTTATATATAAAAAAAAGATAAGAATTTTTTCTTGTATTGCGAATTTATTCGTCAAAAAAGGTTCTTTGGTTGAGAATCGAATAAGAAACGCATTTTTTTATAAAAAAAACCCAACAATCCTATTCGATTTTTATGATCTCTCAGTTTCAATGGTTAAAATTTAATTCTAATGGAAAAAAAAGAAGAACCCAATATGACAATATCTTCATTTGGGGCATTTTGGGGGAGAACCCAAAGAAATCTCCATTAAAACACACACTCCAAGAAGAAGAATAAAAATCGAAGAGGGGCATTTGGGGAAGAAGACCTTGATGTCGAGCAACTGTTGCCACCCATAAGGGAGAGCCTCATCGGACCTCAGATCCACCACCTTGTCCCCCACCACCTCCGCCGCCTCACCTCCTCCTCCTCCGCCGCCTCCGCCCTTCATAAACCTCTTCACAAAGGCCCTACAAGCCGCCATGTTTTTGGATGCCATTGGAAGGATTTTTTTAAAAAAACACCCCAACAAAACTTTGAAAAAAATGGTTTTCGGGGTGGCAATTTATAAGGGGAGAATGGGTCAAGAAGGAGAGGAAGATTTCGTTAGAAATCAATGAAGAGAGACAGAGAAAAAAAAAAAAAGAGTTTTGCCCTTCTGACTCAGAAAAATTTAATGAGCCAGAAAAACTAACTCAATTTTTTTTTTTTTAATGAAGTGATGATATGAAGAAGCTCCGGCCATGGTGGGTTTTTTGTTTTTTTTTTCTTTCTTGAAATCCGAGTTTTGGCTCACTGGGTCATTGGTTCGGTTCGGCTCGGCTAGGCTCAATGAGAATATTTTTTTTTTCTTTTTATTAGGTCCACAGAAGACAAAAAGTGTCTGAAGTGGGTCATATAATGTGTACTGCCTGTGATGAACTGAGACTCTGGGTTGTGTGTGTGGATGGGAGAGTTTTTTTTTTTTTTTTTTGTTGGAGTAGAAGAGTTCATGATGTTTATTTCGTACTGGGGTTTGTGCATGTGATGCTTTGGTGCAGATCCTTTGCGTACATGGAATATATTATTCACATTTTTTTTTTGTTATTGAGATAATTGCATTAAAAAGTTCTGGGACATCTTCACAAACACACAAGTAAATGTGACATTTCATGCTAATTAACCTAAACCTTGACTTGATATGGCAAATACTTGATCTATAATACTAATATTAGAAATGCCATCACTTAAACAATGCTCTTTCCAGTTTGTTGAGTTGTGTTGCTAGTACTATTTGAGCTGATTTTGAAGGAAAACTTCAGTGTTGTCTTCACACACATCAAGGAAATTTAATGTAACATTTTATGATAATTAACCCAAACCCTAACTTATGTTGCTAATATTAGAATTGTCAATACTGGAACAAGCCATTAGAAACAGTGAATCGTTCCGGTTCGCCCAGGTCAAGAACTCGGATGATGAATTTATCGTACGTAAAGTTCCGTAACGTGAGATAAAACGGGAGACGATATCCAAAAACGGAACGGAGAAAAGCCACCGGAGAGGGGGTAATAACTCCCTGCATTTAACATATTTCACCTGTGTATAGAAGAAGTGGAGACTTGGCTGTTCAGAAGAGTTTCGGTTACAAATCAGAAGTGGAGAGGATGACATTAATTCAAAGATTGTGTTTCTATATAAATGGCAAACTTGGGTGAATGAGGACTGTCACTCATACATTCAATGACTGTAGGTTTTAAAGTGTGAAGGTTTCAGTCTTGTAACTAACTGTAATTAAGTCATGGCAAAAACAGAGTGCATTTGTCACTTTGACCACGAGTCAAACAAATCCTTATAAATGTTTGTCACGTTGGTGAGATAACATGTTTTAGAATGTTCATTCAATGTACTGAATGGATATTTGTAACCATGTCACAGCAGAATTAATTGTTTCACTGTATAACATTAAAGGGATTATGGAGTATTAGAGTCCCCCTGTTTAGTGCATACAAATCCAATTTAATGGAAATTATCTAAACTGGGGAGAACAATTAATGAAGATAAAAAGTACTTATATATCAATTTAAATTATAATTATTGTTGTTGATTAGAGGTTTCGCAATACATGATAATGGTCAATTATTTTGTATGTGGTCAGTCATTAGTTATACACATCCAATCCACCTGAGATGATGATGTTGTAAAATTTTATCCGTTACTAGTTGTTATAAGGCCGCTTAATTGGGGGTGATTTTAATTTAGTAGAAATTGAAAATTTTACATCCATGATAATTGTACAAGTGAGTTTAACTTTTTAGTTATAAATTTCACTTAAAACTATTAATATTGAACTATGTTATTCGATATAAGAATTAATTTTCTTCTACTAAGAGAGTTGGCAAGCTATGAAACCCCACTAGTATGAAATTTTATTATGAGTCGTTTTTCACCTCGTCATTATTTTAAAGGTGTGAAAGATTGAAATCTACGAAGCATTCGTGCGCCGACCAAATTGTTCTTCACAGGATGATAACAATATGGGTGTAAACTAGTTGGACAACTATTAATATGTGAGACTATATATGAGATTATAGAAGATATCAATATTTAAATTTTAAATTCTCGTCGAGGATTAGAATTGATTTGATAAATGAACAAATGATATAATGATAAGATGATAATTATATAAATAAATAGGTAGAAGATAACTTATTTTGTTTAGTATAAAAAAATAATCAAAATATAGTACAGAAAATCATCTCAATTTTTAAAATACAAATGATAATTTTTCGTTCCATTTAAAAATGAAAAAAATATTTATCCCTTGCTTTTTATTTGATTTTGATAAATATAAATACTAAAAATAAAAAAATTAAGATACCTTATCTTAGAAGCTTGTCCTAACAGTCATGATTTAAGATAAAATCTAGATGTTAATGTATCTGGTCCATTTTGTTGGAGAGAGCGGCGAGCCGAGCTGAAGCACGGGTGGAGTCGGCTGGGCTGAGCTGGGGGGATGGCTGGGCTGGATCACGTGATGCCGGTGCAGAGGAGAGAAAGGCATTAGTTTATTCGACGTATCAGTACTGAAAGAGACGCTTATTACATTGGCTTCCTTCCCCTATCACTGGCTCGGGAATCTTCGCCTTCCCCAATGTCTCTCTGTCTTTACCTGCTCAGACATTCCTCCCTCTCTCTCTCTCTAAGCTTCTGTGTCAATGGTTGATGATGAGACTCCCATGGCATTTGTTTGGATGACAGTCAAAGTAGTCAACCAGATGGCTCTCCTCCTAGTTGAAAACTGAAAAATATTTTCATAAGTAGTTGCACTACTTAAGAAATATTTCATCAATCTGGGTAAAACATAATTAAATTATTAAGTGGTTATTTAATATAATAATGATAAATAATTTTTTTAATCTGATTGTGTTTGAATCATTTTTGTTAGGTAACATGATAATTGAATTTATGTTGTTTTTATAAATTGTGAATAAAATATTAATATTAATTTATTAAATGTAAAAAAATGATGATAATTGATTTGACAATAAAACTATATTTTCTTTTAGATTGAATACCTAAAAATAATTTAATTTTAAGAATCAATTGAAATTAACTAATTTATATTGATTTTTTTCATGATTCTATGGATATAATCCATACATTTGACGCGTGAATAGTATCGCATGTAAAATTAAAAATGAGTAATAATTTAAAAAATGTATTTTTTTATAATAAATTAATTATTATAGTCACATCACACCCCCATCGAATTTTTATTTATACCCACATTTATCCTTGGATTGGATTGATGTGATTCATATTTTGTTAACGTTCCACGTGTAAAAATAAGAACATTTGTGTCATGGCAGGATGATCATGACCATTCATTTAATGAAGTCTTCACAGGAGACGCATTGCAAAGTCCTCCGTTAAATTCTAAGGTTATTTTTAATAAAAAAAAATTAGCAAGATTGTTCTGTCATGTGTCGTGGTACCACATTAAAAATAACATTTATAACATTAACATTTATAGGCCACAAAAGATGAGACCCAAAACATGATGGGAGAAATCCCAGCATTCAATGGCTTATATACTGTCTATAATAGGTTACGAATATTTCTCTGCGACAGACATGGAATACGTACGATAACTTTGGATGATATCCTCTGTTAATTATATTTATCAAATATAATTCTATGTTACAGACATCACATGTCATCATGTAAGGTGAACATGAACACTCAGTGATTGTATGGAGGTATTATCTAGTCAGTTTTCAATCCTTAATAGGGAGCCAGTATATGTTTAATATATATATAAAATATCACATATTAAACATGTAATAGAATACATGACAATTTCTCATTAAAAATTGACATAAATTAGACTATAGTAGTAAATTTTACTTGAAATGAAGATTGATAGGCATGCTTGAAAATTTGACAGCTTAAACTACCTTTTAAGATGAAACATTTTGATTGGTTTCTTTTTCAGAATGCTTCTCATCAAATCACATAGAGCGAAATGACAACCGCTAGACTCGACGGTGTGCCCATTACACTTGGGGGAGTTAGAAACGACTGATTATCTATTTTTTCGTTGCCTGGTGGTGTCACGAGTTTAGGTTGTACAGAACATCACAAGAAAAGCAATACATTTCAAGTCGATGTAAGACCTTTGGGTGGGAGGCAGCCAACGAAAATCGGGACAATAGAATTAGGCTTGGCATGGCTCTCGATCATCCTAGTCTGCCTATGGGCAATTTGGCAATCTCACAATGATATTGTGTTCAACAGGTCGACGTTTTATTTTGAGAATTTTTTAGAATTGTCTTCACAAAGCATAAATGATAGGAGCACCTGTTTAAGTGGGGTTTAGTGCATTCTGATCAATGAGCACACATTCAGAATCATTGAGTTGCGGGATTGACATTGCTCGGTTTGGCTTTGTGGCCATTTGGGCCCATGTTTTCTTTTCTTGCTTCTTTTTTTTTTTTATCGTTTCTCCCCCCAATTCGGACATCATATATCTTGATTAATTTACTAAAATAGATATTGACTACATTTTTCTTTTTTTTTAAAAAAAAGAAATGAGGATTAATAGAACTTATGTGACAAAAAATGAAAGGAAAGAAGGAACAAGAGAAAAACCTATGGAGAGAGCAAAAGTTGTTGAAATCCACACAAATAAACCAAATGAACATAGGAGATAATTAAGATCCAATAACCATGTAAATATGAAAGATGAGATCCATTCATTAATAAGTCACATCAAATTCAAATTCATCCAGTATCCAATGATGAATTGACTTGTGATAATTTTACATGTTCAACATGTAATTAAGCTTATTTTTCAAAAGTCATATCTCTGATGTTGGAGACCCACCATTGAATATTTGGATCCATCCCTCAACATGGTGGTCAGTCTTTCCTCGTTTGCTGGCACACATTTTTTCAGAAGTTTGTGCGAAAAGTTATACCGAGATACAGCTGTTTTTTTCAGAGAAGGACAAATGCATGCATGCATGCTTGCATAACTATTCAGTCTCGTATTGTGAGGGAAAAACAGAATAAGAATAGAGAACAACGAATCTTTCTTGTTGGACTTGTGTTGGATGGTCTTATTCTTGCATTAGTATACAATGATAATAGAAGATATTAACTTCACATACAAATTGTACGCGGTTCTGATTTTTTTTAATGCAGATTATATCAAATATCATCCAAGAATAAAATTTATTTATTACAACGACTAGCTTATTAATATATTGTTTTGGTTGGTTATTTGAACCTCTGTAACTTTCGATTTAGTAATATATGGTCTACCTTTTCGTTAAACAAAAACAAAAACAAGACTAGCTTATAAAAAACAAAAATGATTTTTAAGCCCCATCTTTAAAAAATGAAATTTTTTTTTGAGAGAGTAGAATTTATTAAAAATGAATTATAAGCTACAATATCCAACATTGTATTGCATTTAACCAAAAATCACCACATACTCCCAAGACAGCCTAATAATTAATATATTTTAATCTAATATACTTAATTTTTATGAAGATAAATGTTTCATTAATGTAAAAAAGACAGCATGTAACCCTCCAACATTATGTTAAAAAAAAGCATTTGAAAGGGAAATGATGGGGTGGGAAAAAAAGGCCTATCACCTTCAATGAGGAATAAACACAAAAAGAAGAAAAAGCAGGAGTCTGACCAATCACTAAAAGGAACAATAGCATGGAATAAATTCCTCCTGGGATCAACTGTAAAGCATCAAAGCATAAAAACAATTATAAAACTTTGGAAAATCAGAGGAACTTCTTAAGCAATTAACAGTCATAAAAAATAAAATGCTTGGAACTACATTACTCTTTGAGTGTAATAAGAAGATCTTTTACAATACAAGCACAAGTTATTCAACATCACAATATAAAATGGCCGCTGTTACACTATTGCATTGATTTCTACAAACATTAGGTTACTTAATGCAATACATACTCTACTATATCAATATATAGTATACTAAGAAAAACATTAAACTAAAGGCATTCATTTCATTCGAATATGTACTTTATTTTTGTAAAATTATGTACTTCATTAAATAGATGTATACTTTATAAAAATAACTACAGGAATGACAGAGGATTTATAAACAATTCCCATGTAAAATAGTGGCATTACCTGCAAAGGCAGGAGATGTTGGAATTCTTTACAAGTGGAAACATAGTGATTGTAACACAAATGAACATGCAATAAAATGTGAAGTAGATCCATTCATAAACATGAATCGCAAACTAACGATCTATTAAAAACTACTTAATTCATGAGGCGTGGTCTCCGTAATTTAGTGATTAAGCGTGATAATCATACCTCGAGAGGGCCCTACAATGTCCACACAAAATCTGGTGCATCGCTCCTCGGTCCGGCCACGGTCCTATAGACATACAAGTTCTCCACCTTCCTCTCCTCCTCCTCGCGCGGCCTCCCCTCCACTTGATCCCTCTCATTTAAGACCTCTACATTGAGCCTTGGCATCTTGGCTGCCAATTCTCTACACCCCCGCAATGTCACATCACATGATGACATCCACAGGGATCGCAGTGTCTCGTACTTCCTAACATCCTCCAACAGCACAGCGTCCCCGAACGGGCAGTCCCGTATCTCCAGCTTCCTCAGCTTCTTGCACCCATTCAACACATACAGCATCCCTTTATTGCTGTTGCCCGCAAAGGCGATGGAGAGCGTCTCGAGCTGCTCCGCATACATCCCAATGTAGAGGAACACTTGGTCGGTGAGGAGGCCAGAGAGGGAGAGACGGCGGAGATTCTTTGAGGACTGAACGATTGCGCCAAAGCCCTCATCCAATGATTGCTGGGTTACCGGGTCGGGCTTCCTCGGGTCGAGGATGCAAAGGCGGAAGTGGGTTAAGCGCGGGGAGTTCCTGGCAATGGTTATGAGAGCGGCGTTCGTCATCTGGTGGCAGAAATAGAGGACTGAGTGGAGTTTCGGACAGCCGGATGAGACTGAGACGAGGCCTTGTTCGGTCACGAATGCGACGCCAGCCTCGAATAGGTTGGACGGGAAGACCCGAAGCTCTCGCAAGTCCTTGCATCTGGAAGCTAGGATCTCGAGGCCTTCGTCTCCGATGAAATCCAACACCTATAGCATACGCATTCTACTGTTGATTGAAAACAAGGTGATCCAAAGATGGAAAGATAAAAATTTTAACCCACCCATAACCGTTGGAGCTTGCGACACTGGCTGATTAGCTGCTTGAGGTGGATGCCATGAATTGCAGGTGAATGGCTCAAGTTCAGACTTGTGAGGTTCCAGCATACACAATAAACAGCAGGGAGGTGACGAGGGGTGACATGCCAGAAGCCAGAGAGGCTCTTCAGTGATTCGCAGTTTCCGAAAGCACAACAGAGCTTCGCAATGGTTTGCACGGGACCATGGTCCAAAATGTATGATCCAATACCCAAGTCGACCAAATGAGGGGCGCGGGCGAGGACCCTGGAGAGGGTGTCCATGGAGACTGAATGGCTCAATCGGATGCTCTTGAGGTTCGGGCACCTTGCCACAAGCCTCTCTAGTGCACCAGCGTTCACCTCCCCCTTGCAGCAAGCGAAGTTGAGGGTGATGAGGGATGTGCAGGAGTCGGGGAAGCAAGTGAGCCACTGCGACCCGTGGTCCTCCACCTCGCATTCCTGTAAGTCCAGCTCTCTGAGGAATCTGTAGAAGCACAAGAGAAGTGGAAATTTGATTAGAATTCTCCAGTTCTCATCATCTTCCACTACAATTCTTCAATTCTCCAATATTACAATCCATGAATCAAACAATTGTATGTTTGGATTTTCACCTAACAAGATAACAAATAACCAACATCATGTATGCAAGGTGTTGAAGGATTGCACTGCGAATCGAAGCAGAGAAGATGAAACAAACACACAATTGCACCAGAAGAGGTTTGCGTGTTTGTTTTTTCTAGATTACAGACCCGATTCTCCCTTTCAAAACCCTTGATGATTCAGAAACTGGAATGCAAGACATAAACCCAATACAAATTGGTTTAGACTCTCCTGCACAATGGATCTCATATTTATGAAATATATGCAATTCGTATGCAAATCAACCAACTCAAACAACAGAAGAGAATTCAAACTATTTGTATTATGAAATATATATATATAATTCAATCAAAGTATTAAATCCAACAATACACATTGGGGAAGAAAACCCAACATAGAAGAATTTGCGTGGTTCGACAAAAGATTGCCTGCTTTTTTAGATTACAAACTCTGTGTATGAAGGTTACAGACCTGACTTTCCCTCTCAGAACCCTTGATAACTCAAAAACTAGAATGTAAGACAAAACCCAACAAAAGGCTTGGTTTAGCCTCTCAATAAGAATTCACATGCAAATTAACCAACTTAAACAGAGGTCAATTCATACTAGTTGTATTATGAAATATATACAATTCAATCAAATGGGAAGAAAACCAGAAAACCAACATAGTATAGAAACTGAACTCAAGAGAATTTTCAAGAAACACAACACCTGCAATGCGTGACGACGGCGGCGAGGCCGTTGGTGCTGAACCCCTCACAACAGACGAGCACGAGCGCCTTGAAATTCGGGAACGCCCGCGCGATCGCCACGAGGCACTCATCGGTGACCACCATCCGCTTCATCCGCAGCTCCTCGAGGTCCGGGCACCGCCCCGCGACGGCCTCGACCCACGGCATCGCGTGCGCACCCCAGTCCTGCGACACCAGACTGAAGCCCGCGTAGTGGGGCTTCCCCTTCAGCCCGAGCGACCGGAGCCTCGGAAAGCGCGACACGGTGCGGTCGGGGGAGACGGCGTAGCAGTTGCAGACGAAGACCCGCCGCCGGCTCAGCCTTTCCACCCTGTACCACGCCTTGCAGACCGTCGACACGGCGTTCCGGTCACGGTGGGTCGTCAGGAATCCGATTATGTGCTCCACCACCTCTTCCGGAAAGTAAGTCATCTTTTTGTTCCCCTTCACATGAAAAAAAAAACCCACCTTTTTTTGAAGCCAAGACTTTCAAAACTCAAAATTGGACTCAGATCAAGTAATCCAGAACCAAAAAGTGGGGTTTTACGTCTCTCTATCAAAAATTGAAAACGACCCACTTAAAGAAACCTCACAAAGGCTCCAATTTGGGGTTTTTTTACATCAGTACCTCAAAAAATCAAACCAACCCACTTGATGAAACATCAGAAAGATTGTGTTTTTGAGCTAAAGAATTCATCTTTTCCCGATTTGAAACCGACCCAGAACGTTTTTTAAATAAATCACAAGAGAGGACAAACTGGGGAAGACAGAACTGTTTGTTATGATAAGCTATCGGAGAGAAGAATTAGATGTTGGGATCAGATACACCAAAACGAGTCGAAAACAGAGGATGAGAGTGAGAGAAGAAAATAATGGACCTTCTTTGGCTTCTCTTCACCCATTATTTTTTGGTGCCCCTCCCTCTCTCTCTCTCTCTCTCTGCGCGTTTAAACACACTCTCTCTCCAACCATGGTTGGATGAATTTTTTCAACCTGTGTTGGGTCTTTTATATGGACGGATGTGATTGCTTTAGTGGTTCCGTTGGAGTTATCTGATCCGTCAGATCCGGCCAGTCTGTTATGCAGTCGTGACCTTTCTGGTGAGTGATAAAACAAGGGAAAGAAAAAAGACTTTTTTTTTTTTGGCTTTAAACGACTTCATTATTTTATTAGACAAATGCGGGATTTTTATTTTTGACCAAATTTTTTTTTGGTATTTTGAAAAAAATAAAAAAAAAGTAACAACTTTCTTAAGCCTCCCTTTGTAACTGAAATATGATTTATTATTGGGTTTAAATTTATCTGTTGTTTAAATAAAATATAAATAAAATATGAATAAGAATTTAAAAAGATAAAAAAACAATGATAGTTGATTCGATATGTGATTTATAAAAGGTGAATCCATATACCACTTTATACTAGTTTATTCTGACATACTTTATCAACAAACACATCAAAATTCTTATCCGGGGTTATCCAGGGGTTTATACCCAAAACAAACGGGGCTAAAGATGATGAGATAGTCCTTTAAACGTGTCTTATTATCTGTTTAAAATAGGTTTAGTTAGAAATTAAACCATTTTTTATTGGTAGACCAAGAATTTGATAGTTTGTGACAAGAACACTGATACACACAATCTGTATTAAAATTTAAAAAAAATTGTAAAAAAAAATATAGTAATGTATCTCTCGACACATTATATAAGTTGAGTAAATAGTCTAAGAGGTGATTAAACTATGAACAATAATAGCTAGAATAATAATGCAAGAAGAGCAATCTTGGGGCAACCAAATATAGAAAATAATTAAGATGCCTAATGATGGTGAAAGTCATCAGGTGACGCGTTTTAGATGGGGTGGTTTTATAATGGTGTCCATCAGGTGACACTTTTGACATCATTTGTTGGACTAATGGTGTGGTGAGTACAGTAGCACCTGAAAGCATGTAAATATCATATGAATAGAAACAGGAAAAGAAAGGGTTTATTTAATAGAAAATGTTAGAACAATCATTTCTAATAAATTAAGACTGCAGAACTACTCGAGTAGAACATCAGAAATGATTGCATGAGTGTGAGTGATTAAAGTACGTTTAAAAACATATTTTAAAAATAAAATTTTGAATAAAATGTTAATTCCCAACGCATTTTCTGTGCTTTTTAAAAAATAAACTTTTTACATTAAAAAATAACCTTTTAATTAAACATGTTTCTGAAATACATTTTAGTAACAAGTTTATACTTTTAATTTTATTAAAAAACATAATCGTTTTATTAAACGTTCCCAAACGCTCCCAGAGTAGTAGTGAAAAATGAGAAATGAATAAATGTATTTCAATTGACACTGTCCTGTATAGAAAGGTCACAAATTATTCCTGGGAAACCCCCTAAACAGTGTACAAAGGATCAGTTGAAGAACATATTAATTAAAAACAGTCCCACCTCCAATCATTGGAGACTCTGTTGAGAGTTCTCTTACACCATTCAATAGATCAATCAGATAGGAGTGTAACTTGGGTAGATTGAAACCGATCCAACCCGATTTTTTAACAGATTTGAGTTGGAGTTTAATGGTCAGGTTCCAACCTGAACCCAAGCAAACTCACACTCAATTTAGGTTAGGTAGGGTGTGGCCCGTGTGGGGTTGGGTATCCCAACCCCAACTCGTACATAAGAGGTAAGTAGTAAAATATTAAAGGAAAAGGATACACACAGCCCCAATTGCAGTCCGTTTTGCAGTTCATGATTTTTTAAAAATCACACACTCATTTACTAAAGTGCATGTTATTATATGAAATGAAGTACATACTAAGAAAAATATAACAAAATTAGGTCATATACTATGTTAGGACCCATATGCTATGATAACGTAGTATATACTACGTTACTTAGCGTATGAGGCTGCAAAGCGGACTGCATGTATCAGTGCCCAATATTAAATGTTCAGTTTTGTATTTCATATTTTAATTTGTCAGATCAAATCTAAGTCATCCAATTTATTTTTACCTTGAATCTATTAGAATTTCGTGGTTTTATTTCCTCACTCTACCCACTAACCCCATTCATTTTCATCTCTATTGTTTCCTCCATCGAGACGTCAATTAAATTCTGTGTGGCAACTATTACAGAGTTCAAATTGTTTAGCATAACACAGTTTGAGTTTGAAAGCCAAACGCAAAGCCAACTGGAACTCATCTGGATCGAACATTAGGCAATCTCTTCCATGGCTAAGGCAGTGAGTTTGATTAGTGTAATGGACAAATCAATTATTATAATGTTCCTTCAAGATTCTGAAACAAATGAAAGACATCCAAATGAAAGGCAATGACAATGATGCTTTAGTCTGTCTTTGTTCTGGGAGATGATTGGGATCTGCCTTGGGATAAATTTCCATTGCCAAAAAAAGGGAGGGTTGATCATATTCTAATAATATCTCCCCATTTCCCCAATAATTGGATGTGTTGAAGAACAGGATCCAAGTCCAATGATCATATGCCATTTCTTTAGTGCCATACATCTGCCTCTTCTGTTCAAACAACAATATCAGAAACCAGTACATCATCAAGCACCTCACTGAAGCTTAAAATAATCATCCATTGAAATATAATTCTGCTCCAGATGGATCTATAGAGGATATGTTTACAAACAAAATCAGCAGCATCCATGATCATTAAAAAACAACTCCCTGGATCAGCTCACTCATTAGAAATCATGAACGGGCAATAACATCCATGTCTGGCTTTCTGTGCTTCCAAATCCAAGGATCACTCTTGAAAATCCCCATCATTGCCAAATGTTGAACACACTAGCTCGCCAGTCCAGCAAGATATTGTTTTTCCAGACCAGATAATATAAAACATATCTTCCTGTGTGTGCATGCAACACTGGGGGAACGTGGGTGATTCATGAATCAAATATCACTTCATTAAGCAAAGTCTTGTTCCAAGAATGTCTCAGCATTTGAATCTCCAACAAGGACTACCACCATAAAACATATCATATAGCACTTCACCCTCCTATCAAAACAAGAAGACCAATACAGCATCTTGGTCCAATGCCTCCACTAAATGACTCGAGATATCAATCTCATATGGTTGATGCTTCTAATACTTTCATCCAGAAGATATGAGTCATCACTCATTTGGTATCTTGACAAAATTGTCACAATCCTCAACAATTTAATATCAAAGTATCAATCAATCTGCTACTCCAGTAGCAGATCTAATAATGGGAAGGAGGTGAGATTTACAAGAATGAAAGGATAAAGTTACGCACAAGATGACAAAATGCAAATAAGCGTGGGAGGGAGGAAGAATTTAGGTAAAGAAGAGAGTTTTTTTTTTGAAAGAAGATAGGCATTCAGCCTTAATTTTAATATTAAAACAAAGGGAATGTTCAAAGCATACACACAGAACAAACATCAGAAAACAGAAGAAAAAAGAAACTGAGGGCTAGGTAGAAGAGGTGTCTACCATAACCACCCAGTTCCAATCCCAGTCTTTCCTAGCAGAGATAGGTTTTTCATCTCCTGAGATGAATGAAAGCTGAATTATGTATACAATCAACCATTGTAAACCCAGTTTATATGATCATTCATTTTAATACTAATATGTAATGTTAGATGGCAGCTAATCTACTTAGCATGTTCATGAGGGCACTTTCCAATTATCAAAGGTAAAAAACCTCCTCCCCACTACCTACTCTCTTGAGAATTAGTCATTCAAAAGAAATAATATATGACTCCTAATGATGGCCCAATAAATTAAAGAAACCATAAAAACAGAATCAATTTTATCCTAAAAATAGCGTGTCTATTTCAAATTCCCTGCAAATGTACTGTCACATTGTTATAGCATTAAATATAGCCTCAAAAAGTCTCAATAAATGTCTTCAAAGATGATTCCTTTAGAGTGAACCCAATTCTACCAAGGTAAAGCTCGAAACAAGCCATCACGATAAACAGAAGCTAAAAACAAACTTCTCTAAATTGTCGAGAGACGCATAAAACCCAGAACACTGTGCCATCTTCCATACAGTTCAGTCCTTTCATAGAATCACATTAAAAAAAAGAAAAGAAAAGAAAAAAAGACGTATGGCAGTTTAAAGCAGCAGCTAAAATCAAAGCTTTATTTTCTCAATAAAAAAATCTTGATGCAGATAATATTCCATATCGCTCTCAAAGAATTTTACAGGAAGCAAACCGTATATTGTCCATCTCATAAAGTAAGGGAACAACTACAGTGCAGGGTTTTTAATAAATCAAGGATTGGACTGCAAGATACGGTAGGATTCAAATTGATGACCTTTCCATTGATTCTCATAGATTTTTCAAAGAATGTTCCTAACATGTTTAAGGGAACATGTTTAGGTTTATGAAGCCAATCAACTCTTGATGATAAAGCACCCTAAAAATCAATAATATACTCCAAGATGTTATTGGTACGAATTTTTGTATTAAAGCTGAACCATCTTGAATAATCTAAAGTCTAAACGCAAAAAACAAAGAAAAGAAAAGGATGCTCTTAAGTCTTAACAATGAATTCATTCTTTCACTCACAAAATGTACATCCTCAGTGGCCAAACTTCACTTGTGATATTAAAAAATAGTTTTCAATAGAAGTTTCTCAGATATCAATTAAAAATTATCAGATAATTATATAATCCATAAAATTTAGACCCATGGGACCAAATCTTTCAGCAGATTCATTTTTTAATCTAATAAACCTATGGATCTGAGTGATAAACCCACGAATCCATTAATTCCATTCATAAAAACAACAAATGAAAACTCTATTCTACGTTTTTTCACAAATTAGTTCAGATTTAAGCTATATCGTAGGTGTTTTTCCAAATTTGTTTGAAGTTGTTCATAATTTATGGTTGAATACTTGAATCCTCCATGTAGTTATTTAAGATAGACAAGTGTGTTTTTCTTTTCAAATGGATTGAATTTCCAAAAGCTGTGGCACTCTTCATCTCTCGATATGTAGAGATATAAATATACTTTGGCGTTGCATCCTCGTTTGGTGCTGTGTTTTCCCAAACTAATCCTAATTGGTTCATCAAACCATTCTACTAGGTCCCTTTCAATTTCATGATAAATTAACTAAAAAGCGATGAGGTTGATCGAAGAGTGGTTCCAAAATAACATACTCATTAAAGATGCAGACCATCTACGTACATGCAAGATGCACATCTCTGCAAACCATGTATACAGACATAATGCTTAAACATTACAAGTCATGTTTTAATGTATCAAGCCCAAGGTTGAAGAATCCATACATATGCCTCATCAATCTAAACACTAAGAAGGTTTTTTCTTTTCAAAGAATGAAATGGATGCTGCATCACCATTCCTCACAAACTTGAATACCCTTCATCCGAGTAAAATCAATTACAACTTGGTGCTTGAACAGTAGCAAGGTGCTTGAATAGTTAAAGCTATATAAATCAAATCTAGCCCATTTTGTGCCTTAGCACAATTCCAAAAAAATGAATGACATCAACAAACAACCCAACCCCCAATTAGATAATATAAAAGCAAGAATCACTCAATTCAGACTTCTGACGGTGAACTACCACTTACTTTCCAAACCCATTCACACACGCAGACAAGATTTTGTTTTTGAGAAGTCACATTTAAAACAATATTACCATATAATTGCATTGCATCACAACATGCTGAAACAGTGATTTTTGCAGGAAAAAAACATTCAATATTCTTCTACACGTGACAATAAGACCAAGAAACACATAAAGCATCCAAAACCATTATAGAATCAGATATCTCACACTAAATTGTTCCCAGACTGTCCCCGCAAAAAAATTCAAAATCAGTTACCTTTCGAGTAATCCTGATCGTCGTCCTCCTCCTCCTCGTCGTCATCTTCTCCACCGGGAGGCACAATGTAGGCCCCGGGATGAACGGGCGGCCTCCGGCGGGTCCTCGACGGGAGGATGTTGTCAAGGTCGACCTCCGCGAGCGGGTCGTCCGACAAGTCGCTCTCTTCGCCATCTCCGTCGCCGCCTCCTTCGACGACGTCATCGCTCTCGCTGTCGCTGTCACTCTCGCTGACGTCGACGGCCACGGCCTTCCCCTTCCCCTTCACATCGACGACCACCTCCTCTTCTTCTGAATCTTCGTCTTCCGAGTATTCCTCGATTTCAACTTCTTCCGGTGGGAGTCCGTCCTCCTCTTCTTCCGGAGGGGCGTCCGATCTGGGCTTCTTGTTGGGATCGGATCCATGGTCGGCGGAGAATTCGAGGTCAGGCTTCCTCTTTGAGGGGCCCTGAGAGGGTTCCTGTTGTTGTTGTTGTTGCTGCTGCTGCTGCTCGGCTAGGGTTTCTGACGGGTTCGGGTCATCCGCCATGGAAGGCCGAGCTAGGGTTTTTGAGGAGGGAAGGGTTTTGATTATTTTTTTTCTGTGACCAACCTGAGATTTGGGGTTTTTTTGTTATTACCATATTTGGTAATGAAGTTACACTTATTTACGATTCTGCCAACAGTGCCGCGTGATTGATACTCGACAGTGAAAAAATGATGAAGAAAGGGAAAAAATTACTGTTTTTGAGGTTCATGTAACCCCGTCAGAAAATATACGGTAAATCTAAATAATTCTCCGAGTTAAATTTTTATTAACGATGATAAGTATTTTGAGAATATTTTATTTATTGAACTCTAAGGATCGTTTGGGGTGTGACATAAGATTATTTGTCCTTGATAGCTATACTGGGATAAATAACAATCCATACTGAATAAGCAAATTTTTGTTTGGTTGTCTTTTTGTTATTCTCATTGAAAACGTAAAATTGATCTTTTCATTGTTTGGTTCACCTTGAATAAAATAAGGATAAGTGGTAGATAAGAGATGGATAAGAGTTTATGACTTTTTAAATGACAGTTATACCCCTGCATAAATTATTTGTGTTTGGGAATAAGTATAAGAGATATGAGTGTGATATGATAGATGTGACAGTTTTTGGAATGTGTGCAGAGAGTGTTAGGTGAGATAAATATTTTAAAATGACAGAGAATAGTATTTTTATCCATTGGCATAGATAAGCCCTGATAACCAATTCCACCATTTTCTTAGAATAGTTATCAGACCTTATCCTAGCTTATCCAGACATAACTATCAAGGTTTATTCTTATCAACCAAACAGCTGTTTGGGGCTTATTCTACTGTATTCTCCCCTATCCACCCTTTATTCTCCACCCCAAACGGGGGTAAGTGAAAACATAATGTATTTTAATTATTTTATAATTTGTTAAAAATATAAAAAATCATTTATAAATGATAATTTTACGCTCAATAGATTATAAAATATATACGAGGGGTAAATTCATTATTTGCATGAAAGTTTTTGCATTCTTGACATATTGTACTGGAGTTTTAGTATACTATATTTCACATCAAGGATAATTAGGCAAAATATTTGTAAAATATTTTTCATCTGTCAATTAAAATTTAATTCAGGGGACTATTTAGATTTACATAAGTATTTTCAGAAATTTACATGGACTTTAGAAAAAATTAATGGGTTATATGAATTTCAAGTATTTTAAACAGGGTTATATGGATTTTTTTTCTATTATTTTAATCTAAATTGCATAAATAATGGAGTATATAAGCACCCAAAAATGTTATGGGTCAGGTCAGGTGTTCACCAGTCCATAAATAACGGAGTATAAAGCCCAGCCCATTTAAACAGCCCAAACAATCTTCAAAAGGGCCACATTACGCATCTGTCGGTCATCCCGTAATCCCCATTAGTGAGTTAGGCTTTTTGAATGGCCTAATATTAAGAACCATTCATTTTTTTTCCCAAGAATTCTGTTATACTCGATCTTTTTAACTGTTCAAAAAAATCGATGTTTTCCTCTTTTGAAGAAGAAGATTATCATCTTATGAGATAAAAATCCACAAGGAGCCCTTGAAACCTTTGCAATAGTGCTCTTGTCCCTCCGAGAACATAGCCTCTCCTACCTGCCGCCGTCCACAACTCCTCCATGGATGATAAAATCAGCCACGAAGTCAGTGGCTCCCATCAGCTGACCCAAGATCTGATTAGCCAATGGACTTTGTGAGTAGTTTCCTTTGATACATATCATGCAACCACGAGAAAATTTTACTTTTAAAGAGATCTTGGATCTCAGATTTGAACATACCTTTATTGTTACAAAAAAAAAATGCATGTGGATTGCATATAGAGTTAGAGACCAGGCTGAGTCTCACAATTTCCTTTTCATCACTATTGACATATTAAATCAGCAAGAATTAATTCTGTAATTTTCTGGGCTTACCAGTTACCACAGTGTAACACATAAGACGTAACATGATGGTCGACAGTATAGAAAAAAAAAATTGCAGTGTTGGAGGTGAATTTAAAATACAATTAATGCATGGAAGTATGGAACACATGACACTAATACAAGTCATCACATTCAACCACCAAATCTTCCCAACCATACGGAGGTTTACCTAACTTTTAATTTCTTTTCCACTACTAATCAAACTTTTTTCCAAGCGAGATGACTCAGATGAGTAAATTAATTATACAATTTTTAAAAGGTGAAAGTCCTTCCAACACAAGCTCCAGACAAGCTTAAGAAACACATGCAATCACTTTTTTTAAGACTGTTTGAGATAGAAGATCTACTATAAAACCTAATTAAAGACACCTTTCGAAAAATAAGTGGTGAAGTTTTTCTTGGGTGGGTACCAAGACAATCATATGTTAATTCATGTGATCTCAGAAGGAAACCTAACTTGATATGATAGAACTGAATCTTTTGATTTTTCTTTCATTGTTTTGGCCAACTATTTTCACGTGGTCTTTTGCATCCAAATGAAGGGACTGTACTATACGATTATGATACATGTATTTGTTGTAAAATAGCTGTGAAAAACGTGGACAAATCATCTAGTTGGTCTCCTTTCCATTCTTGAAATATTCATGGGATTGTTTCCCACAATTCATGGGATTGCTTTCTGAACACTATATATGTAACGGATTTTCTGGTGGTTGTGTCCATTGTAACAGAGTGCGTGTATGACAAATATTCATTTGATGAGAGTTTTCTTTGATATGCATGTGCATGTGTACAGAAATCATATAGACATACACAAGTATCATAAAAATCCTACAATAATTAAACTGTTTTAAAATGTATTTTGATTATTACTATTTGTAAACAAAATCTTATATGCCGAGTGTTATAAGGTGGAAACATAGTTAATTTTTTTTTGAAGTTACTAGAGTGTCCGCCAACGCAAACACACGGATAAAATGTTATTCCAAAAGGCCTTGAGCCCCCATTTGGATACAGAATAGGTCATGGAATAACATGGAATAAAGCAGAATAAATAATTTTTGGTGTTCGGATGTGGTGATGAAGACTCTGAGATAACCTATGTTAGAATAAACTGGGATAAAATGGTCGTATATGGATTCTAGTTAACCTTGGAATTAAAATTATTTTAGGTTATTCGACCTAAATTATACGTGGGCCCACTGTTAAATTACTCATCATTACTTCTTATAAATCATCTATCAAATTAATTATCATCATTTTTTCATCTTTTATAAATCCTTATCCTACACTTTATTAACTTTTTATCCAAATAACAACAATTTTATTATTACATTTCTCAACGAGAATAATTCAAAATATAACCAAATACAAAATCACTTATTCTACTGTTATATCCATTTATCCTGGTATGATTATATATTCTATGATAAATCTTATTCTATATCCAAACATGGATAAAGAATTTTGGTAAGCCACCAAAACATGTGGAAAGTTTTGTAAAGTAGACTGTTCAGCAAATATGTATTTATTGATCCTATCCTGTCATGTCCCTTCACTTGTTGTTTATTAGGCCCGTTTGTTTTGGGAATAAGCCTCCGGATAACTTCGGATAAGGGATAAATGGTATTTGTTTGCCCCGAATAACCCCTGATAAAGTATGTCATAATAAACTGGTATAAAATGGTATATAGATTTCAACCAACCCCTGAAATTAAAGCTATCATAAGTTATTCCACTCAAAGAATACGTGAGTTCACTGTCAAATCAACTGTTATCACCTCTTATAAATCATCTGTCAAATTAACTATCATTATTTTTTTATCTTTTATAAATCTTTATCCATACTTTATTCACATTTTACTCAAACAACAAAACATTTATTCTTACGTTTACTAATGAGAATAATTAAAAACACAATCAAACACAAAATCATCTTATCTTTATTTATATTTATTTATGATTGGATAAATGTATATCCAAGAATAAAACATATTACCGATCCAAACGGGAGTAAGGAGTTGAATCAGGGGCGGAGCCAGGAATTAGAGTAAGGGGGGCCACAAATAAGGGACTTCAACTATTTTTTTATTAAAAAAATATAAATATATAATGTGATAATTTAAGACAAAAATATGTCAAAACTCAAGTAATTTATAAAATCAATGCACATATGTTTATTTAATACCAACAAAAATAAATAAATAAAAATATACAGCTTCTACTTCAATTGTGCCCGATGATTTTTCACAGCATAGAATTCATCCACAATCATATCATTGTCAAATTTTTCAGTTATTTCTCTTTCAATATATAAAATCAAGCAATTTATAAAATGCAGCATCCTTTGTGGGAGAATACTCCAATTATGAAGAAAAATTTTCAAATCAAGAATACTGAAACTTGCGATTATGTTCACCCAATTGTTGGATATTCTGAAAGCTTATGCTGATAAGGACTTGTCTTAATGTAAGCTCGACGAATAACATCTTGTTGATTTATCGGATATTCCCAAATTTGAGAATGCAATCCTGGATCACGTTCTATAATTGGAAGAGGCGTATCAATTATATTTTTCAGTTCTTGGATGTTTCGATGAAGGATTTTCAATGATTGGAGGAGGATCAACATCAGAAGAATGATTAATATTAGCTTTGGAGTTGGAGCAATTTCCCTTAAAAAAAGAACCAATCGTTTTCATCTTGCTCATGATTGACCTAAATTTCAATCGTAAGACATAAATTAAACAAATTATATGGAACAAAAATTAATTCCAATATTAAAAAAATTAATATAACAAATAACAACAAAGAGATCCAAATTCCAAATGAACGAATCAATCATATGATAATAATAAATAAAAATTAAACAAAACAAAAAATAAACAAATAAAAAATTCACAAAATTAATTATATAATATACACTATGTAAATACAATATATAAATAAACAATAACAAACAAAATAAACATAAATAAATACAATATGTGAGAAGAGACTAACATGCAATTTCGGAAGAGAACGCATGAATTTGATGTTGCGCCGCTGCGGGATGTGACACTCGAAAGAAACATGGGAATATAAGGAGGGGGTGGGGTGGGGTTCCTTAATTATTTGTTTCTTTTTTTAGTTTTTTTATTTAATTTGAGATGGACCATGTGAGGGAGTGGCCCACCTACATTGTTTTGGGTTTTGGTTGGGAGGGCTTGGGCTGGGTAACGTTGGAATATAAGGGGAGGGTTTGATTTTTTTGGTTTTTTGGTCTTTTAATTTGATTGGTCATGTGTGGGATTAGCCCACCTAAAACATTTTAGATTTTGCTTTGGGGGGCCTGGGCCCCAGCCTGCCCCGCCCCCCCCCCCCCCCCCCCCCCGGTCTCCGCCCCCTATTATTATAAGTTTATGGAGGATGAGCTGAATTGAAGGTAGTGAATGTGTCAATCAGTCATGTTAAAGTTGCATCAATATAGAATATTCAGGTCGGGATCTAAATTTATGATGGATTATACAAACACTGTTTTGTTATTTATTTAACATTTTTTAGAAGAGACAAATGGCTTTTAAACGATGAGGAAATAGTGTGAACCCAATTAATTAATTTGTTGTAGATGTATTTTGTGTTTGATTTATGTTCTTATATAAAAATGCATCGACCTATAATTTTTTAATATTTTTTGTTTGTTATAGATGTATAAACTTAAAATTTAGTATCACATCAAATTCATATCATTTATTTAGTTTTAGGATCCGTTAGGGATTGAGGTGGACGAGGTGATGAAAATTAAATTAAAAGTATTCTTTCCATGGTTTTTTTTTATATTGTGGGTCAAATGGTCTTTGTGTGAATAGAGGCGAGATGCCACCGCGAAAGCGTCAAAGATATTTGGATCTAATGTTTCTATAGTTTTTTCACTCCAAAATCTATCTCACCTACAAATCTAAACGAAATTTTAGAGTTGTGATGAGTGTCACATGTTATTTTGAATATTCTTCAGTCTAAATTTCTAGGATGACCCTTGCAAAAGAGAAAAAAAAATTCAAAATCAAATAATAAATTTTAGGCATATTGGATGCATGTGTATCAAAATCATTAACAATCAAGAAAAAATCGTAACATAAATATGTGTGAAGTGATCGAGATGAGCAGGATCCGAGGCAAATTTTATAAAGTGGGACTCAAAAAAGGATTGTTGTTTACTCTCCTTGATGATTTTTAAATTTGACAAGAGAAATTTACCTTTTTTTTTATAGAAAAAATAATAAAAGTAGAAAAATGTCTTGGGGTTTTATCAAAGAAAAGCAATTTTTAGAAAAATAAGGGGTCAAAGTTCAGTAATAAAAATTTAACCAAAATTTTATTTCAACTAACAAGAAAACGATAACTAATTTTTTCATCATCCCACCCAAAAGTGATAGGATACATGTCAATTGAACTAATATGTGTCTGGTTAAAAAAAAATGTCAAATTTTAAGTCATAATATTATAATGCCTAGAAAAGTAAAATAAAATGTATAGACATAGATAAAATAAATTAGAAAGTGAACAAAATGAAGGACACATTGGAATAGAGGCCCTACGTGGATAGGGGGCTAGACAAAATGACTCTTTTTTTTTTACGGAGAGGAAATGTTAATTGACTAACCAAATTTGGTCTTGCAAAATAAAAGCAGGTTATCGCTTGTCCTTTTTTATCTTTCATAAGAAAATGATACATTTCCAATCTTAAAAATTGACTTAAAGAGCACTTAAATATGTCAAATACTTTTTATTTGAGGTCATGTATATATATTTTTTCTATATTTTTAAAGTGTATATATAGCGGACGACCGCACGCTATCACTCGACTATATGACTCGTGATTACGTGCGGATTACGGTCGGTGCGGATTCGATTACGGGCCGTCGATCACGGGGTCCATCGCATCGAACGGTCGGGTGCGATTCACTTCGACCGTTGGATGCGATGGACCCGTGATCGACGGTCCGTAGTCGAATCCGCACCGTGCGGACGACCGCACGCTATCACTCGACTATATATATATATATATATATATTTATATATATAACCTCCAAACAAGTGTGTCTGGGATTGATCTAATCAAAGCCTTTTTTTTCCTTCCTTTTTTTTGTTAAGACCTGCTTGTACTCTGAATCTTTTACAAATCAATCATCAATTAATTAGAAGTGATAACCTTAATTAGTGACTAAACATAAGTTAGATGTCTCGTCTCGAGATGGTGGGATAATCTCCCTTGCGAATAAAAAAAACATTTCATGGAAAACACATGTAAATATATATCTTATTTAACACTTAAATTTTTACTCAAAAGAATCTCTAGATGGATCAACTAATCTTTATCAAGTTCATCAATCCAACTCGGATAACTCAGCAAGGAAACAATTCATATAGTTTACCTGATAAATAATACTCATTAATCCAATTTTAATTAGTTAATTTTAAATATTTTTATTCTTCTAGAACTTGTTTTATCTATAAAAATGAATAAGATCGATTTTATTTAAAATCCTTTCGAAGTAATATTGTAATAAATACGATATGAAATTGACCACAGTTTAAAAATCAAATAAATAAGATGTGGTAAATTACATAAGATATGTTTCATGATTCATCGTACATTTATATCATACTAATTGATATTTAAATTTGTAATCTATTTTTGTATTGAAATTCATTTCTAGTAGTCACATACCCATAGAACTTTATAATTTTTTTTATAGAAAAAGTAGACAAACTATTATGATTAATTTTATTATGAAGTATCATTTGTACAATTGTCTGAAGTAAGAGTATAACAAAGATAAAACAATGAAAATGAACAAAATGAGAAACATAGTGGGGTGAGTGAGAAGTAGGGAAGAGAATGAGGATAGGCAGAAGATTTATAATCTGCCCGATCCAATCACTTCATAATGTCATGATAATGAACTGGTTAATTTATTTAATTTTGACACAAAATATTTTTTTTTTATTGTAATACATGTTTTCTGCTTGTTCTATGCTTTTCTTATTTTTTTTACATATTATGAATATTTAAAATAAATTTTGTACTGCCTATATTGGTAGGATCAATTGACTCAACAACTAACACAGATGAATTATTTATGAGTCACTGAATTATTCTGACTTCAAACATTATTTAATGAACTATTTTCTAAGCTACACTTTTTCACGTGATCTTGGCATATATCCAAGAATCTTTTACTCTTTCCGTTTGGAGTGTGACATAAGGATTATTTGTTCTTAATAGCTATACTAGGATAAATAACAATTTCATGCTGAATAAGTAAATTTTTGTTTGGTTGTCTTTTCTGTTATTTTCAATGAGAAATATAAAATTAATCTGTTTGTTGTTTGGTTCACCTTGGATAAAATAAGGATAAGTGGCTAAATAAAATTTTTTGACTTTTTAAATGACAACTATACCCCTGCATCAATTATTTGTGTTTGGTGAATAAGTATGAGAGGTGTGTGTAATATGATAGATGTGACAATTTTTGGAATGCGTGCAGAAAGTGTTAAGTTAGATAAATTTTTTAAAATGATAGAGAATGATATTTTTATCCATTGACATAGATAAGCTCTGATAAGCAATTCAACTATTTTCTTATAATAGTTATCAGGTCTTATCCTAGTTTTTCCAAACATAGTTATCAAGGTTTATTCTTGTCAAATAAACCAGTTAAAACCGGGGGTGTTAAAGATATTGTTCACTTGTCAAGGTCAGCCATTGCAGCAATTTTCACCTGGTTTTGATAAATGAGAAGATGAAGACTATTAGCTAGATTGGTAGCACTGCACACAATATTATTCATGTGTCTCATAATAATATTCCATTTCACACTGACAAGGATGGACAAATCATTACAATGGACAAATTATTAGTCTGCAAAATTGATTTTGATATAGACATTGTAACGTAGTTAATTGAATTTTCATTTACAGATGGAATGGATGGTGTTTTTTTTGAAAAAAATGTCACACAGTCCTGTTTATAACTATGCTTATAGATAATTACACTGAATCATAGATCAAATCTAACCTGTAATTTCTATATTTATTTCTATTTTAGCATAATAATATTATTTGAAAACTTTAAAATATTATTTTAAATGTATTTAATGTATTTCATGTGAATCTCTTTTATAAGTATTGATGTTAACTTTTCAACCGCACTATATTTAATCAATATTTTTTTGTTAAAAGAGTTAGCTGTCCCATTCCCAGTTCACAAAGTGCATTCACTTAATTTTTCTTCATTATTTTAAAAAAAACTGGATTAAGCTAATGATATTTGAGATCATTTTTATATCCTTTAAAAAAAACTTAAAATAACAAAATCTTTAGTGTTATTACCATAACTCTATAATTGATATATATAACAAATTTGCAACCGTAAATTATTGAGTTCAATTATCACTATATATTGATACGTAAAAATAAAAAAAATTTAAACCCGTCTATAGCCCCAACTGCAATCTGCACATGTTTTAAATTTTTTATGAAATATATACTTAACTAATGAAGTGTATTCATACAAATTGAATAATTTTTTTTCTTTTACATTTTACATCATGGAATATATATAGATAGTGGAGTATATATATTAAGTTAAATGATTTCATGTGTTAATAGTGATGTGATGACAACAATTAGGGTTACAAAACATAAATCTCCCATTTGATCATTTCGACAGCGACATAAGCTATTTCATTATAACTCTTTTAACATGAATATCTATACCAATAAAATAAGACATTTTATGTATTGTTGTGCTTTAGGTTACTCGATCTATTTAGGGAATGCAAAATAATTTTTTTATTGTTTATGAAAAAATATAAATAATAATTTATAAAAGGTGAAAAAATATTTGACATGATAACAAGTCATTTAAATGTGGGTAACCCTTGTTCCACCGGAATGAATTGGGTTGAATAACCCAATTTTCAGATAAAGGTTGGAATACCAATATCAAATTATTCTTAGCCATTTTGTCATAGCTACACTCCTATATTTCTAAACAAATAAACACATTGTTTTTTGGATATATTAGCCTCTATTTCAGCATATTTCAATGTAGTACCTCTATCCAAATAGTGTAACAAAAAAAAGTTTTTTATTTTTAAATCCTTATAAACTATATAATTTAATAATCGATTCCTCACTTCTTTATATTTTTGTTTTATTCATCAAATTAAATGATATGTTTTTTTTAATCCCTGTAAGTGATCTATTTCCAAATTATTTAGTTTTTTTTTATCACATAACAAACTAAGGACATCCATTTTTAATTATTCAAAAATAAATTTTCATCATTTTAAGAATTTAAAAATAAATCACGTATAATCACATGGACCTTTATTAACTTCTTAGAAGTGAAGGAAAAGGTGTGGCGTACACTCTGCAGACGCATCACGTGTTTTTTTTTCCATAAGGTCATTTTCACGCATGTTTTCTTTCATCCCTCCTCCCGTCCTTTCGTGATGCCGAAGCTACTCCTTTTTCGCGCCACAACCACATCAAAACATGCATGCCCAACCACCCACTGTTATTCACTTATCCATTTTACCTTTCCACCCTCCCCGTAATTCTCCAATGAATAATAGGGATGTAACTCTAACGGGTTAGGATTGGGATCTCAACCTCAAGTCTAAACTGTTTAATTTTAATTCAACTCAACCTGAATTCTATCCTGACAACTCTAACTCAAACTCAATTTATGGAACCCGAATTTTAAATCTAATTTTTTTTATATAAAAAAACACATTTCATAAATTTTAATTATCCACTAAAACAATTTAAATCTATAAAGAAAATTATATTGTGATCCAAGTTTAAAGCTTTATAATATAAAAACAATTATAGCCCGTGGTCCATTTAAATATCATAGATGTTTGTAATTATTGACAGGGTCGGATTGGATTGGATTGTGCTCGAACCCGGCCGATTCAAATCAAATTGACCAACTCATATAAATCTCACACTCCCCACCTTCAAACCTCGCCTCATTTTCCTCGGGTGTTCTGTATTTAATGCGTTCTCTTCCCCTTCTTTTTTAATTTAAAAAAAAAAACCCAAATCCGCCGTGAAATTAAAACCAGACTCCGAAATCACACCAAAAAAAAAAAAAACACTATGTCTACGTCACCGATCGAACTCGACTTCTTCGGCACCGATAACCGGAGCGGCTCGAGATTCGCGCCGCAGAGGATGACCTGTGTTCGAGGTACTCCTCCTCCGTCTCTCTCACCGCATTCGGATATCGTGAGATCTGATTGTTTTTTTGTTTGTTTGTTTTTTCGCGTCGTCGGTGATGAAGAGATCCAGAACGCGATCACGAGACTCGATCCGCGGCTCCTGAAGACCGTCATCTCCTCGGGATCCGCGATCGGACCGAACTCGCCGGGGCCGACTCGTCGTCCTCCGTTGCCGACGACCGTGGCGGCAGATGTGAAGAAGATGGGTTTCCTGTGCTTCCAAGAAGATGGGTTTCGGATCTGTCGGATGGTTTTTGAAAGTTTTGAATGATTTGAAATTTTGAATGGTTTTGTTTTTCAGCTAGAGAATCCGGAGGAGACGATGCGATTTTCTACAACAGCGTCTCTGTTTTTGATGTCTTCGAGGATTATTGTTTTTTCAAAAATAAATTAAAAAAAGATGTTTTTGAAAATTTAATTTTCAAGTCCTCCTCAAAACTCTTAGGGGCTGTTTGGTTCAACCCTCTTTCAGTACTTATCTTATTGATGAAAATAAAGAGTTTTTTTTTTAAACACATGTTTGGTAACCCCTTTCAAAAACACTGATGGTTGGGGCTTTAAACCGCCAAACTTTTAAGTATTTGTACTTATCTTTCCGTATTCCGCCTTGTGATTTGAAAAGTCATCTCTACCCTTATTCAAATCAAATTTTACCAGCACTATAAAACCCTTCTCTTAACCCCCTCTCTCTCTCTTGGAAACATATTTCACACCTTTGAAAACCCTGTTTCCGACCTTCGGAGAACCTCCTCGCGTGTCTGCCGGACGTCCTCTGACGGCGTCGAGTGTGCCTCTCCCCTATTCGCCTCCCGACCTCCTCCTCTTCTCGGAATCGCGCCTTCCTTGACGAGGCCCGCCACTCTCACCGAGACCACCCGACGGCGGAGAATCCATTACTCGATTTTTATTTTTTGGGTCTTTTTGTTTGATACACACGATTTTCTGATTTTTTTTATACGATTGGGAAAGTTTTTATAATTAGTTTTGAGAATGGGTTTGTTGAAACTTGATGATTAGGTTTGTGTTTTTGGTTGCTTTTTTTTTTGTTACATTCCTTATGATTTTGTTGCTTAATGTCTGGAACGGACATGAGGAAAATGTTTTTGATGATAAATAAATATTTTTTTTAATTTTTCAACCAAACATTAAAATAATATTCAACACCTATAAAATAATATCTCAATTTTTTGTTGTTTTGTGTTTGAATTTTAATAATCATTATGATGTGTGATTGAACTTTGTAATTTTATGGGGTGAAAATATTATTGAATTTTCAACGAGTTCATGTGGGTATCCAGACACTATATTATTTTGGCATTTCATAGGAAATTGTGGTATAATATTTTTAAATGTTAAAAAAGAATAATCTTTAATATCTAAAAAAAAAAACATATTTTTTTCATTTCAACCAAACATCAAAATAAATTCAGCACTTATAAATGACCAAAATATCCTTTCAATAATCACATAAGTCAACTGTTAACCAAACACACTTATTTAAAAACTGCTTAATATTTTTCATAAACCAAACGCTTTTTTCCTAAAACTCTTAAAGATTATCATCCTTCTTCTTTCTCTTAACTGCACTTAAAATCCGCTTTACACCGTTGCCAAACAACCCCTTATATTTTTTTTTTTTCATTTCCTCCAAAGTTATTTTTTACCTTTTTTTTCTTTCTTCTATTTTAAAATTACATTCATCTTTTATTTTTACCTCCCTCTCTTCTATCCACACCAATGATAGCCTCCACTCCACTCCTCTCCCTCCATTGCCTATATCTTCTTTCATCATAACAATGTAATTAGAGTATCAAATCTATTAACAGTGTATCCATACATATTAACAATGTATACAGACCTAGTGTACATAGTAGGTGAAAGTAAAGAATAAAAATTAAAATGTTAACGGCGACAATTACTTAAAAGATTTGAAAATAATAAACTATAGGGCTTGAGGACCTAAAAATATGTTGAAATATTCTAGAAATCTAAAAATAACTTAGGATTCCTGGAGCATCTAAAATTAATTTCTCTCTCTGTTTTTTTTTACTTGTTGTATGAGAATGTTTAAAAGTAAATAAAATATCACTTTTACATGTGTGTGATTTTTTTTAAAACAAAATTAAAGGCGGAAAAGATAATCAAGTCAGCTGAAGACGTGTTGGACGCCGCGAATCTGAAACGTGATGTTGAACAATCAAACGAAGAAGGTGAATTATATTAATTAAAGGCCAAAATTAATTTTAATTTCCCTTTGTTTTGTATTTTTTATATGGATTTTTATTTTTTATTTTTGATGTTTTACTATGACAGATCTGCCAATCGCGAGAAGGAGATCGTTGCGAAGGTTTCTTGAGAAGCGCAAAGGGAGGTCTGTATGATTTCTCTTTTTCCCTTATATTTTATTTATTTTTAAAAAATATGATTTCATTAGGTATATGTTTGATAAAACTTTTTAAGTCAGAATTTTTTTATATTAAAAATAACATAAAAAGTTAAAATCCACTTGGTTGCACGATTTGGGACGATTCCGCTTTTTAAAAAGCTAAAATCCCAAAATCATGTCATGTTAAATCATTTTTTGTCGGGCACGATTTTTTATCGGAATCGATTTTTTTAATTGAAAAACAACTTTCTCTACCAAACATTAAACTTCTTTTAAATATTGATTCTTGAATTAAAAAAAACATAATAAAAAAGTCAAAGTCTAAAATCATCTTAAAAAATAACTTTATTCTAAAAGCTACTTTTCAATCTGTGTTTCCAAACGGATCCTAAGTGAATATTGCTTCTGATATTATAGTTTATTGAGTATGTTAAATCATTTTTATTTTGGACATTCATACTCTTAAATTATTTTATTAATACATTTAAATTATCCTTTATTTTTTTACTAATAAAAGATATTTTAAAAAATTATAAAAAAAAAAAGCTACCTAGGCTAAGAGGTCAGATAAGAGCTCAATAAGCCTATTGTAGGGTAAGAATAAGCCTCAGTCCGACATATGTTTTAGTCCTATGTCAGCTAACGAGGGAAAATGTTTACTGCTTGTACGTGAATACGAATCTTACACATTGTGACATGATTTAAAGTTAGTGTATCTACAAACAACATCTAATTTGAAAGTTAAAGTGATTATTTATTAGATGGCAATTAAATCTCAATGAAAAGAACTTGATTTATTTCATAATCATACAAATTGAATACATCAATTTTTCTCCATTTCCCAAGATCGAAAATGGTTTGTGAAGTGATGAGTTATGCTTTTTACATCCAAAGTGATTCTGACGATAAATTATTCAACTCCTATTTTTCATATTTTATGTAATTTTAAAAATTTATTGTACAGAAAATTTAAAATATAATGGATATTATTAGATTTATATGTCAATAAAAAAAATGCAAAGGTGTGCTAGGTCCAAGTTATTCGAGGGTAGTTATTGTTATGTAAATTCCATTCAATCCTTTTTTTTTACCTCCACTTTTAATCTCATATATTCAGAAATATATTAAATATATATACATGCATCTCACCTTTTCATTAAAAAACAGAACTGTATCTTGCAAAAAAAATAAAAATAAATGAAACCCCTTTATCGCATGCTAGATATATGTCCCACGCGACCAAAGTGGACTAATATTTATATATATAAAAAGATAATAATTCACATGTGTTTTTCCTTTATGAAATGGTAGGCCACCTACCACAATTTCTTTCAAGTTTACATATTAATTTCTATGTTTCAATCAGCACATGCATTTGACTCTTCCTTTTATGATTTTTTTTCTTCTTCTTTTTTATCAGGTTGATTTGTGTTTCGCCATATGAGATGGGGACATCAAATGAAAACGGGAAAGGATTGGATCTGACTTTTGGCACGTTTTGATTTCTTTCTTAATTCAAAATGGTCTATCAGTTATCCTAGTTTTAATGGACAAGATATATATCAATATTTTGTCATTAATAAAATTGAAAACAATCATGTGAGAGATGGTTATTTCATGCATAAAAAAAGATTGAAGTTGTTGTACAGCGGAGGCAATGAGTATCGCGGTGCTCCGCAACCCGTTTAGAGGTGCTAGAGTGACGCATTGTTCTCGGGGGATCCGTCGGTAGAACCCATCTATGGATGAACCAACGACATCCTTCGTTTTCTCTTCTGTTTTTTGTTTGCTCTCCTTCTCTCACCTTCCATGCCAACTCGTAATCTTACTTTCATTTTAAATAAAAATACTGGTTGTAAGATCTATATTTTTCTCAAAAAATAGGGAGGGTTTTTTTTTTTGTTTTTTTTGTTTTTTTTAACGAAAACTCGAATTTTATTTTGGAAATCCAAGTTTGTTGAGTTCGATGGAGAGTAAACCTGTGACTTTAAAAAAAGAGCCAACCCCTGTGTAGGGTTTATATGTATCTACTTGGAAGGGCCATATCTAATGCAATAAGAGAATGAAAAGGTAAAAATTGATACAACTCACTGGAAAGTTTGTTAAATTGATTCTAGTCCATGCAAAATTGAAATATAGTCATAAATTCTTATATTATTAAAAAAATATTATTTCAGTTTGTATCGTCACCCCAACTAACCAGGTACATGGTTAATCCTAATTACATATTAAAAGTTATCAAAATATCATCATCCCTTATTTTCAAATAATCAATATCTCCATAAATGATAGAAACTTGTGAAAATCGGAAAAGGTTCCTATAAAATCGGTAATTATCTCAAGTCTCTATCTTATTAGACAATATTTATTTTATTCCCTATCGTAACAAAACCAACCAGATCTATGGTTGACTTTGATGATATATGTTAAATTATTGTAATACCCTTTTAAAATTAACTTGATAAATTATTGTAATCCACTAACCAGATTGTGGTTGACTTTAAGGGGATTTACTGATTTTACAAGGGGTCTTTTTCGATTTTCCTAAATTTCTAGGAAGTTATATCAATTTTTTCTATTTTTTTTTATCATTGGTGAGTATAAGATAACATGAGAATTTTCAGAAAAAGACAATGTCATTTTTGTCATCACAAGGCTTAAATCAGATTTTTTATATTTTGTAAGGACTTATTTGAATATGTTTATTAAAATAATTTAATTCAGGAACTAAATCCGTTAACTATACATATTTTATGGGGACCGGTGATGATTTTTTAATTTTATAA